>JAACJT020000037.1:2329646-2349124 GCA_009936485.2 Gymnarchus niloticus
TTATAGTTACACACAGTCCCTACACAGGGTCGCACAGTTACAGTCTCACACAGTCCCTACACAGGGTCGCACAGTTATAGTTACACACAGTCCCTACACAGGGTTGCACAGTTACAGTCTCACACAGTCCCTACACAGGGTCGCACTGTTATAGTTACACACAGTCCCTACACAGGGTTGCACAGTTACAGTCTCACACAGTCCCTACACAGGGTCGCACAGTTACAGTCTCACACAGTCCCTACACAGGGTCGCACTGTTATAGTTACACACAGTCCCTACACAGGGTTGCACAGTTACAGCCTCACACAGTCCTTACACAGGGTCGCACTGTTACAGTCTCACACAGTTCCTACACAGGGTCACACAGTTACAATTACACACAGTTCCTACACAGGGTCACACAGTTACAGTCTCACACAGTTCCTACACAGGGTCACACAGTTACAGTCTCACACAGTTCCTACACAGGGTCGCACAGTTACAGTCTCACACAGCCTGTACACGTGATTACGCTGTTACTGTCTGCTCTTGTTTGTTGGTAAATGCAAAGTGAACCACAGGTGAGGTACTGGGTGGAAAGACCACTCCCAAGGACCAGTAGTCCAAAACAGATTGCAATCAAAAATGAAATGGAAACCAAGGTCAACAGCAAAACCATACAGCAACTAATCAGACATTAAGACACTGATAGATGAACAGGCAGTGAAATCTGACTGTGCTTAATGGAGAAATAAACACACATGAATATATTAGTGTAATGTGTTCTAACCATGATAAGGAAACTGCACGCCATCACTCTCATGTTTAATCTTCCTCTCCTGCACACTGGCCAAATGGTGCTGCACTGAAAGTCCAAAAGGGAAAAGGGCATCGTTAAAACAGGGAAGAGAGAGAGAGAGAGAGAGAGAGAGAGAGAGAGAGAGAGAGGGCTGTACAGGCTGAGAGAAGGGTGCAAAGGGGCCTCCTCACAACGATCATCTCACAATGAGCTGATGTCAACGTGCATGATTGGGAGGGTCAGAGCATGCCTGAGTTCACAAGATTCTCGCCGCCCTGCCACTGTGAAAAGGGTGATCACGTCAACTGCTTTCATATGGTTATTTGGAGGGGTGAGCTGCTCTGCATTACTCACCGGTAAATCTACAAGTACAGTACAAGAAATCTCGACTAATATGACATTACGAGGACCAACACCTGAAACCAGTTTCAAAGCAAGCTAAAAATGACACAGGAATTTCCACTTGGGTTCTTAGGGAGTTTCTTCATCAGAAGGTACATGGGTACATCTTCAATAAGAGGCTTCTTAGTGGCACAGGAGAGTGACAGGAGAACACCTAAGGAATCACTGAATAATGTAGGAGAGACACAGGGAGTTGGCCAAAATAATTCCCTAAATTTCCCTGAGCTGCATTAAACACAGTGACTGGTTGCCATAGTAACAATCTGCTCTTGGCCACTGTCATTAGAATCCTTGTTGTGACATTAGAATGACTAAAATGTGACACTTTAATCTGGATGCCAGATCATACATGATTAGAACGGATCAAAAAAGGCTATATAACTTTGATATGACACTTTGATGTACAGTTATGTTTTGACACCATAGGATATATTAATTTCCTGAGGGCTGACCTTTCAAATGTCTCAGTAATTAAACATATAAATCCTTCTAATCATTCACCTTCATAAAGCCACAAATGTCTTGGGCATAATTCTAAGTGTAAACTTTCTGCATATAATGTCTTTTAAAAACAGTAGAGGCATGAAGTCATTTTTTGAGGAAATTACTAGTTTGTAATGTTATATTTTATGTTTCATCTCTAATGAAGGGTAACTGAATGCAAAAAAGATCCTCTATCATGTCCTATTATGTCATTTTCAAAGTCGTTATACAAAAATGTCATTCCAATGACAACGACAAAAGTGATTCCAATGACAATTAGCCAAAAATGTCATGTAAACAAATTTAGGTAAGACAACTAGAAATTTTATCAATGCAATGGATGCTGACATTCAGACACCCAGTACACCAAACCAAACAGAGATTCAGAAGAACAGCGAAACCTAATTGGACTTATAATAGGAACTAATTCTAAAGTGCAAAACAATAAATTCTATTATGGACAAAACCAAGAAATGTAGTCAAGTTAGTGGGTACCAAGTTATCCAGAAAATCACTGAAGGAGCACATGTGTCATTGACCTGGAGCCTGAACACTGTCTTGTCTTTAATTTGCATAAAGAACTAGTTCTAACCAGACTGTGAAGAGATAGACAGAACCATGCATGTACTCATAAAAAGCATCTTACAGCCAAAAACTGTCCAGAGCAGCAGAGAAACACAGAGAGCTATGGTGAGGTACAGTACATAGAAACATGAAGAACCACAGACAGAAAACAGAAACTTGGAGAATTACATGGGGATGCAAAGATCCAGGTAGAACCACACAGAGACACCTAGACACACTGAGAGTTAAAGTGATGTATTAAGAAACAGGCAGAACCACCAAGAGAAACACAGAGACATAGAGAGTTACAGGGAGGTACTAGGAATCATGCAGAACCACCTAGAGAAAGAGACATACAGAATTACAGGGAGGTACTAGGAACCATGCAGAACTACCTAGAGAAACACAAAGCTACGTTGAAATCTTTTGGATTCATGCTCAGCCCGGAATCAGGGCCTCAACAATTACTTTCTCTAGAGTCCAGGTTTGGTTTTAGGGTCAGCTAGAATTGTTTACAATGCCTTGAAGATTGATCGATCTAATAACCTCCAGCTGAGGTTAACCTTTTGTGCTTGTGGATTCTTGCTTACAAAAATCATTGCATAAACACTAAATTTCTCAACTTAATTTCACAATAATCCACAATCTGCATGTTAACTGGAACAATGCTTGCCTTGCTGTGATCGAGAAAACATGGATTTGAGAGCAGCTCTCTGCCAGGTACATAATCATGACTGGTGCCATGGAAAGAGTCCATTAACTTCAACTTCATAACAAGTCACACCATTCTGCATGTTAAATCTCTAGGCTCCCAAATTTCAGTTCATCGAAAAAAGACATTTGCTTTTTTTTTAAACCTGATAACACCATTTGACAAACACTGACATCAGTGATCAATTGTGATGCACACACACAGCTTCAATTTAATCTACATACTGAACTCGACTAAAATCAAAATGTTTGAGTCTAAATTCTTCACATTTATATTGTATTTGCGATTGTCATGGAAAGCCATGCAGTGTGACTAATTGTGTTGGCATCATTTACCAGCCAACATTACATGATTTACATACAGATTCTTTGCTGCATTTTTTTTTTTTGCTTTGTGCAGAGCTGATTATTCAATCGTAGGAAGCAGTCAGTGTCCTTGACAACTGCAGGGCATAATTCAGTAGTGGCTTTATTTTCATACTATGACCGCTCATCTGCTGCTTGAGAGGCAAGGCAGGTGCTGAAGGGGACAGGGCCAGACCTGTACACCCCCCCAGTATGGACATTTCAGCAACGCCGGGGGTGGGAAAGACAGGAGGAGTTGGTGGGAGGTAAACAACATTTAAATGGGAGGGAGGCAATAGAGGAAGCAGAACAGAAAGGGTGTCCAAAGAGAGGCACGTCAAACCTGCGTCTACGTCGTTGGGCCAGCCACTGGACTGGGAGCTGCTGGCAGCCGGCGAGCGGCCGGAGTAGAAGACGTCATCCACCGGGCTCTCCATCTCACTGTCGTCGATGGACTTGCGCTTGTTGGAGCTGCGGGGCACAGGGACGAAGAGCTGAGACTTTTCTCAGAGTTCCATCTCACATTCAACACAGTGCAACCGAAGTGTGCGAAAGGGCACATTAGTGACATGTCCTACTGGCTGGAAACCATCATCTATCACTTCAAAACGGGGAGGAAGGAAGACGGCAGCTTTTGAGGCAGCCTACTGCCGTACAGACTAAGGTGTATGCGTGTCCCCTCTCCTCGCTAATGTATGCCTCTGACAGTCTACTCCAGGACTGCCCTGCTGTGCCGTGAGGTAAGAAAATTCCAAGTCAGTGAAACTACCTCCGTGGAAGACTTGCATAGAGCTCCATTTCAGTCCTGTGGTGCAAGAGGAGGAGGAATACAGAGAGACAGAAGGATCGAGGGACAGAGGGAGGAGAGAGAGGGAGAGAAAGAGAGGTCCCATCACACATTTACAACATAGACCTTAATGGCATAGACCATGCACAGGGACTAGAGTACACAGCTTAATGTTAGCAGAGAAAGACACCACGTCACTTCTGGTCTGTTGAACCCTGATTTTCTGTGTCTCTCTATAACCTGCACACTGTGCTTGCATGTACAGGGGGGCGGAGTCACTGCTCATTAGAAAAGACCTATTCATTTTTAAAAAGCCGGCCGATGTAGACAGTCACTGCGGTGGCCTACCTGGTGGACGGTGTAGAGGTGATGGATCTGCGCCCCAAGGCCACCTGGTTGATGTTGTAGTAGCTGGGGCTCTCCAGGTCCGCCAGGGAGAAATTCGGGCCGGTCGCTGTGGCAACTGGTGCTGAATGAAAACGGTGAGCCTTAAAGCACGGTTCAAAAACATGGAAACCGCGGCAGAACATGAGCCACATTTAAGAAGACGACATTTCAAGACCGAGGAAAGCCTTTTTGGAGGAGGTCTGCTGTTTCAATGATAAATAATACACTATATGGCCAAAACTATGCGGGGACCCCTATTTGTTAGTGGAATTGGCTAATTAAGCCACACTCATTGCTAACACAGGTGTATAATTAAGCACACAGCTCTGCAATCTATACAGCAACAAACACTGGCAGCAGAATGGGTCGTACTGAAGAGATCAGTGACTTTCAAAGTGGCACCATTATAGGATACCGCCTTTCCAACAAGGCAGGTGGTCAAATGTCTGTCCTGGTCAACTGCAACTGGGGGGGGGGGGGGTGAATTAAAAATGTCTAGAGGAAAGAGTTCATTTATAAAGTGGTAGATCAGACAAATAGAAAGAGACCCGACTCCCTGACATTAATACCCAAACTCACTCATATCTGAATGGCACCAAATCTCACCAACAATACTCCAACATCTAATGGAAAGTCTTCTCAGAAGAGTAGAGGCTATTACAGCAGCAAAGGGAGCACCAACGTCCAATTAATACCATTGGTTTTGGAATGAGATGCTGCAAAGGCAAGTGTCTACTTACTTTTGGCCATATATACTGTAGTGCATGTTCTGAAGGACAGATTTGAAAACATGAGTTGAGAGGTGAAATGAAATGGACATCGAGACCAAGAGTATGGAATGCTGTAGGAACGGTGAGCTAGTGTGAGGTCGGTGACAGTCCATGCTGGAGGGATAGGCATATGCCAGGGAGGTCAGAGGTCACTCACTCTGTGACACACGGACGAGCTCAGTGACATTCCACACTCCTGATGTCACAAAGCAATCCTGGAAACTCAAGTGGCCTGAAGACAAGAAGAGGACGGAGCACATGTTACGTACAGCCAGGAGGACCCAGTGAGATTCCTGGCAATTTGTGACAGACAGTCTTTTCAGCTGTACAGCAGTCATTTTCCCTCTCATGTCGGCCTCCTGACGTCGCATCGGTCACGCAAACAGATCACGTGATGCATGGCTGTGCCATGACCTCACCGTTGGGGGGCGGTTTAATGTCGGCATCTCCTTGCTGGTTGGAGTTGTCTGACTGTCCCGATTCTGTGCAACAGACAGAGGAGAAAAAGGCGGGACCATCAGCAGAAGAAAGGGCTTAAACACCTAGCAGGACAACGACTTTAAACGTGGGAATCCACACACCCCCTCGCATAATTTTCAATGTCAGGTGGAGGAGACTTTTTGTCTGTTAACCTAGCTCTCACCTTTATTTTGTCTGTGCCAATCACCAAGTGTGGATGTGGCCTTGTTTTTTTAACGGTGGCTTATACTGCTTAAGCAAAGAGCTAAAAACGTACAGTCCTTCAAAAACTCGTTTTCTTTCTTTTTTTAAACCTGAAAGAACAAGGGTCGCTGTGGGTAGGGGCATACACACAGCAAGCTTGGACAATGAATTTGTATGGGAGAAATCGCATGGAACCACTGGAAATGCAACACAGTCGCCAAGGCGTCCACACACATCCGCCGCCGAGGTTTTCCTGTGTCAGAATCGGCACGCAAACAGCCGCATGATTCTCCACACTCCCAATGAGATCACGAAAGTGCTCCAAAACAGAAGCAAATCAAAAGACAAAATCAAAATACGAAAAACAAACAGCAAAGCACCATATCGCTTCTACTAGTCTTTTTTATGCTCTCCTTGCTGTCTGTTTTTTCCTCTCTCTCCCTCTGTTTCACTCACGCATTCGCTCCAGTTAATCCTGGCAGCCATCTTAGTGTTTGGCAGCCATCTTAGTATTGGCAGTACCAAAGCATTCCTGTTTGCTGACAGCGCACACACAGACACACAAACACACACCACCGCACGTTATCAAGCATCGATTGGAAGCGTAATCACAACCACGCCTTTCTATTCCCAGCCATGTCCAGGTGGAACGCACTGAAATTACTTGGGCGCTCAAGTGGTGGAAGAACCAATATGATGCTAAATAGTGTTCAATTTCATGCCAAAACTAAGAGTCTCCTCCACCAGCCAATCAAATTGCTGTGCTGCAGTCATGCTGGGAGTCAGGTGACTCAATCTTAGCCTGTGATTTGACCTCTGATAGCTTCCCCAGCCAACCTATATAACCCAATTGATGACTCACCTCAAAGGATGCTACTTGCCCCATTGGCTAGGCAGAGCGGGAATGCCGAGTTTAGCCCTGAACCTGTTATGGTAACGGAATAGTACCGGTGTCGGCAGATCTGCCACAACGTACAACGTACCACTTTGGCTGGGTCTGGCACTTCTGCAAGCTGATCTGAGGTCCGTTGTACTTATGGTCAAAC
The DNA here is from genome assembly GCA_009936485.2 of Gymnarchus niloticus. Classification (NCBI taxonomy): domain Eukaryota; kingdom Metazoa; phylum Chordata; class Actinopteri; order Osteoglossiformes; family Gymnarchidae; genus Gymnarchus; species Gymnarchus niloticus. Next base: position 2,336,586 of record JAACJT020000037.1, read on the forward strand.
TAACAAGTTTTCCGGAATGAAAATCTATCGATGAAAATGCAGACACCCACAGAAATCCCCCTCGCCCGTCGACATCGCACACCAGCATTGGGGGGGTTCCCATCCCAACGCTCAACAAGACTGCATGACTAAGTTCTTCGGGAAAATGAGGAAGAACAATAGCTAGACGTGAAGACGATCAAACGTAGAGGAGAAACAGACACACCACATCTGGCTAATCGCAGTCTGCAAAGCAGATCCAGACTTCGATGGACTGTGTGATGAATTGTAGAATTGATACCAGTGTGCATTATCAGTCAGGTTTCAGAGTGAGCCAACAGCAGTCTTATCTCAGTACTGCAGGGTCTTCTCTGACATCACACAGGAGGCGATACAGAGGCAGATGCACACGCATACACGCACTCAAACTGCATGTCCACATGTACACACTCTTGTACTCCTGCATAACGCCTTGAAGATTACCCTTGCACGCTAACGGGGGTCCAAAACCGTGAAGATATCTTCCACGTAGCCGTGATACGCATCCATGACAGCAGACCTGGATTAGACCCAGAGTTTAGCAAGATCGACACACTGCCCTCTGGGTGTGTCTGACACACCATCGCTCACACCAAGCCAATCAAGTGTCAGAAATTCACAAAGAAAAAAAAAACAATGACTTCCAATATGACGGCACATGGAGACACAAAGGCTATTAATAGACTAACAGCTTGCGTGTGTGTGTGTGTGCGTGTGTGTGCGTGTGTGTGCGTGCGTGTGTGTGTGTTGGGAATGCTGCATAACGTGGGCTTGATGTTCATCACTCACACAGACAGTGCCAAGCGCAGGCCAGGTCCTCCAGAATCTCACCTGCTAAACCGGCTCCCTGCTCCCAGCTCATTCACAGATACTCGCCTTTGACTGTGGAAACACTGAGACTCCACCTGCCGTTCAGAACTGACAGGTGAGCATGTGAGAAGAAGCCTCTTTGCGACACGGAACGCCAGGAGCCCATTGGTGTTGCTAATGGCCCAGAGCTTCAGGGGAAGACCTGAGTTAACAGGACAAATTCTGGAAAGCAATCAGTCCCAGGCAAGGCTCTTGTACCCTAAAACCCCGTGACTAGAGAACAGTTAGTGTGCACCTTCAGTCGCTATTTTTTGTAGTGCTAAACAACATAAGTAACTCCAAACATAGTCTGACCCACAATCTTTCAGTTTGATAGCACAGCGATTTGCAATGCAGGGAATATAAGAGGAGAACCCCCCCACCCCACAAAGAAGTAAGTATTATCTGCCCCCCAGTCTGAAGGTCGTACGTACGTGGTCACGTCATTTGGGGCTCTCTGGTTTAAGTACGGCTAGGAACCCCTGACTAAATGGACAGGAGAGCACTATGTGAGTATTTTGGATCAACTTTACTTGTTAAAAGCCAATCACTAGTTGAGCCCCTAAACTAGTCTCTGAACTGATCTGTTCTTGTGTGTGTGGATCGTGTATAGAGAACAAAAATGTTTGTAAATTTGCATTTATATCTGCACTTTGCAGGATTATTACTTCCGTGCACTTTGTTTTACAGGTATCAGACATGGGTTTGCATCTCTCGAACATTACGTGAGCGCACCTTGGCAGCCGACGCTCTCTGTGAATAAACAAACACACTGTTGTGTAACACGGTGCCTCACGTGTGCATATACATGTGTGTTTTCCAGCGCAGCTCCCCACTGGTATAAGTGACAAAGCCCAAATCTCCCATAGCCCAGGGTAACAGCACAGCATCCCAATGGAGTTTCACTTAAGAGGTTTATCAGTGTGTTGCTAAACATTCTGACCTTTTCTTTAATCCTTAATGCGCTTAAAATGTTCCAAACCCTCATAATCCCCAAGGCTAGCCCACACAGATGTTCACAGTGCTCATTTATTGGACTTTATTTTATTTTTTCCAAATTATCACCATTTTTTTTTATTATTTTCCTATCTTATAATGCCACTCACCATCTGACAGTTGTGCTTTGCTTTCTCCTGGCATTCTCTGTGGACACCATTGAATCGAGTCCTGATTAAAACGAGACTGGGCTAAACTGGGCCAACAGATCTATTTGTATTTAAGTTTCCCAAAAAACACTTCACTTCTGACAGTGATGTTCATAAACTCGAGCTGCACCCTGTAGCTGGGTCTGAATTTAATGGGGACCATTCTGGGCTGGTACACTGACAACTGAACACAGTGCAAAACCCCAGAAAATCAGCTTAACACTCATGACCACTGTAATGTTGCCAATTCATTTTGTTCAAACACAACAGCACTTTTTAAAATATTTATACAGCTAGCTAGAACAATTCGGTTTAATTTGTCTACTCTAGATTTATACAGAAGAACTATTGTCTGCTTACACATCCTTAACCACCACGCCACCTGCTGCCCCTACAACTGAACACAATGTGTGACCCCACAAACGGTGTATAACTTTCAGCAGCCTGGATAAGCCGGAGCAGTATGACTATCACAGTTTGTAACCCTGTGCAGACTGGGGTGGGGCAGCGGACCAGGCTGGCAGGCTGAGTGAGGGAGCAGGTGTTCAGAGCTGCCCATCTGTGCGCCCATCTGTGCCTGGCGCCCATGCCTTGCCAGATCCACACACAGCATGGCGAGCTGGGTGTGCGGGGACCCCAGGGCCATCCACACATGCAAAACATTGTGCCCTCCATCTTTCCCTGTGTGCTCTTTCCTGGTACACCCGCTCAGTGAATCGTTCACCACACACTGTGTGTGCGGTATCTTTACCACACACATACTTTACTTCAGATCTTTAACCACTAAATATCTAATAATATAAGCTGGCTAACAGGTACGTGAACAGGCTGTGTGTGAAAATGATTATTTAGGGACCAATGCTAACTGCACAAATCATTACAGATTAGTGTTAATTTTTTTTTACATGTAGTAACAAGTTTCCTGCCGGACAGGCTTTTAGGAAGACTAATAAGGTGTAGTGTAATTACACACAGGTTATTGTGCAGGATTAAACAACCTTTGTGGCTGTCTGTGTACATTTATAAAAGAAGAAGTAAAAAAGAAACATGGGTGAAAGCACAAAAATGTCCACTGAAATTTTTACATAGCAACCTTTCAAACACAGTTTTCCCAGAGCCGCACTGAAGATTAGGACAACAAATGGCATATAATATCTGTGACTGTTACAGTTGGCAGCAAAACGGTAAAAGTAGAAAAAATGCAGGAAGGAGGGAACATAAATGTGTATAAAATAGCAAAAAAAAAAACCTAAGGGGGTCCATGGTAAACTAGTCATTCAACGTACATCGTGGATGCAAACATTGTACAATTCACTAATAGTGTGTAGGTGTCGTTAGAACTAAAGTTCGGAGTTGAATCAGATCTTTGTTTAAACCGATGCTGACGTTGTTGATGCTGGCTGACAATAATGAAAGGATTTTCTTATAGCAGATTTTCCCACCTGTCTAAATATGAATCTCTCAATCACAAAGCGATAACGCAGACGCCTACGTCGCCCCGTCGTATAAAAATGTGCACGTACTATTTTTGGCCACCAGGTGTCACTTTCTGGCAGATACATGCTGAGCGCATGTGAATTAAAATGTTCCAGCGCGTGGAGAGCCACGAAGGCTCTCAACCGTAAAACACGTTAAAATGTTTTGCAGGTATATTGCAAACAAAGTGCCTTGAGAAAAGGCGAGGAAAGAATGAGACAGACAAATGGACGGAGAAGAGTAAACAGAAACTAACAGCACTTTACGCTGATTGCCGTGCATGAAATCAGTTTTTGCAGTTGTGTTCTGATGCCAAGAATGTGTATACTGAACAGCCCGTGAGAGGGAGGGTGCGTGTGAGTGTGTGTCTGTTATTGTGTGTGGGTTTCTGTGCATACTATAGGTTGTGTGCGTATCTGTGTATGTGTTTCAAACGTTTTGCCGGAGCATTGCAGCGGCAGCCGGTTCAGCTTTGCTGACCGCAAATCCACTGCACAGCAGGACAGCGTTAGTGTACATGGTAGGGGGAACTGTGAAGAGGGCGGGGTAACAGAACAGGGCAACAGACCAGGGCAAGAGGATGAGGTGAGAGAGCATGGGATAAGAGGATGGGGTAAAAGGGCATGGTAAGAGGATGAGGAAACGGAACAGGGTCAAAAGACAGGGTAGCAGAGTATGGTTAGAAAACGGGGCAAGAGAACAGGGTAATAGGGCATGGTTAGAATATTAAGTGTCTCCTAGGCACACCTAGTAAACAGGAAGCGCAGTGACCTGAGATGTCACATCTGTCTAGCTGCTGCTTCATCACAGAGTCACCAGAAGGTCACATGACTATGCCTGCTCTGCTATAGGCCAACCGGGAGGCGCTATAAGACTCCACGCCCACCCCCCCAACCCCACCCTCTGCCGTTGGGGTACAAGGCCCGGTACGTTCTGTCACTGGTAGGTGACAACCCAGATCTGAGGCGTGGCCTCGTAACCAGACTGGGGTTCAACCCAATCAGTGACTCTAAAACCAAAAGGCTCTGTTACGATGCTCTCCTCGCAGTCATTTGTCATGGATCGCTCAGATGAAGCAAACAGGTAAAGAAAGACTAAATTAAAACAGGGAAGCGACGAATTTAAAATCAGCAAACAAGCAGGCACGGCCTGTGGCTGGGATGAGTGTCATGCTCACTGAGGTAAGGGCACCCCAAGCATGGCAATAGCCGCCATTCCCTATGGGCTGTGTGGGCATAGAGGTCATGTGATACGACCCCCCTGCTCCACACTGAAGGGTTTGGGGAAAGCTATGGGAACAACAGACTCTGCCAAGGAGGAGGAGACTGGCCAAAATGCAGACAGAAAAGAAAGGCAGACTTTTTGGCTGGGAAAGCACAGGGGGAGTGTAGAGTGTATCGTATGTGTCAGCGGGCAGAGCCACAGACACCCCAACCAAGGACCCCAAGCAATGGAATGAGCAAAGAATTACAGAGGAGAAGAAGAATAGACGCCCAGGCCTTTAAATATACAGTAGAATCAAAGTTTGTGATCAGTCACTGAGCAGACTAATGACTGCCAGACAGGGTGGCAAATGACAAACATATACTACATGTGAAGTACTGCGTTCCATCAATAAGGTAAGTCAAGTAAGAACTATGAGGTACAAAAAGCAATGTTCAGTAAAAATGCTGGCAATTTTCCTTGCTGTTTAAATGATTCATTTGCCTAACATGCATATTGGCTGGTTCCAAGCCCCTTAATAACACTGCACATTTACAGAAGACCCTGCAGGTCAGCCAGCCAGGTACCAGATGGGGGCGCCATCCCTGTGAGGACACTGTGAGGCTGTGGTTTAGGGGTTCTCGGCAGACTCCAGAACATTTCTGCCCGGCCTAGGACAGAGGGGGGTAGGAGCGTTGATTATTTGAAGACATTATCCTACACCACTAAACAGATGAAGCATATTACAATTGCATCGTCTGCTCAGATTTTTAGCTTGCCCATTTTCTCCTCCAAGGTAGAACAGCAGACCCTTTCAAGGATTTTACTCATTGCTCTGGCTACAAGTACAGTTCATTATCATTATATTATTAGTAGCTAAAGTTTTCACCGTAGTAACTAAAATCCACGGGACTTTAAAGGGTAACCATCAGGCTACAAGTCTTCAACCTCCACTGTAAAACCATAAGGCAGTGGGTCAAGTGAGTCCACAGAGTGCAGAGCGGATACAGGCAGCGAGCGCCGAGTAAGAGCGTGCCGCAACAGACAGGAAATGGGGATCGAAATGGCTGCTGTTGCGGCCTCCGACATCTGGCTGGGCTACACTTAACAAGCAGTGCGAGTCTCTCCGGAAACACCCATAACCCAGAAAATCTAATTAAACATTGAATTACAAACCCAAGACAAGCGAAGGGGGCAAGCAGGAGAGCGCAGGCATGCGGGTGTGTTAGCGGAGAGCAGTAACTCGCTCGATCATGCTGGTGGGAGTGTACGAGGGAGAGTGCGGAGCGTTTCCTATTGTGGCCTGGTGTTGATGGCGGTCTGTCACGAGACGGCCTCCCCTTCGCTGCAGGGTCGTGGCTCCGATTAACCACAAACGGTCACTGAGGCCGCCTTCTCGGTGAGCTACAGAAGGCTAGGCGGACGTGACTGCCGACAGATGCAGACAGAGAGAGACAAGAATGTGAACGCACAGATGTGTGAAGCAGGCAGGTCATAAAGTCGAGCGTCACCATTTCTGAGGGATTACAGCAGGCCGGGCAATGAGCAGGTGCTCTCACGGCCGAACGGAAACAGGAATGGTGGGTACAGCTTGACGAAATGGATCATGGGAAACGGCACTGAAATTTCACAGACAGCAACAAAACTGGGAAACTAGCAAGACACGGGCGAGCGATAATGTCCTTTTCAAACTATTAAATGGTTACAGACCACAAAATGTCGGCTAATGCAGCTGATCCACGGTTCATAGAGGAGTCTTTGTTTTTAATTAAAAGTCTAATAGGCAGCCGGGGATTATGTCATGTTTACCTCAGCCGAAGGAACAAACAAGCAAGTGGTGAGTGTGCGAGCGTCTGTAGGGACTGTGAACGACGTGCAGAGCTTAGGGTTCGCGTTGTGCCATCGCAGAGGTGGTGTTGGCACACCTGTACATGAATGGACAGCAAGCCCAGGATGCTCGTTTAACATCCTGAACGATGACCGAACGTCTATGAGAAAGACGAGGGACAGCCATGCACGCAGAGGTTATTGAGAGTCTGCAAAGAGCACATGCCATGTGATGCACTGGGTTGAAACAGACACTCGTTCCATTAAATGTGGCACCAAAGCACGTTCCACTGTGACCCCGGAAACAGGCTGAGGCTGAAGCCCTCGTCAGACACTCATAAAAGCCTCAACAACTCATCACACGCTAACCAGTCCCCCATCAGAGCATCGTCAGGCGCTCCTCAAATGCTCAGCACTCTACCATCTCCGCTCTGGCTCATCGTTTAGTGACAGTGAATCAAGCATGTGCCGCCCTGGAAAATGGACTCTTTATGAAAGCCGAACCCAAAGAAAAGTCATAGCAAAACTAAACAAACAATTAGCACAAGGAAACAAACACACACACTCACACTGACTGAGAATCCTAACTGCTGATTGAAGTACCAACTCTGGCCAACAGCTGTTGGCTTCTGACAACGTTTCAGAGGTTAGGCCTGCCAGGGAAGGCACAAGGTATCGCCGGGCATTCTGCTATCTACTTCAGTGCTTGCTTTAGCTGCTGATAAGGTGACATTTGCAACTGTCTATGCTCATTTGCCTCACCACCATGGCAAAACAGAGCGCCTGTGCTAGTTTAGCAAATGTTAGCCCACAGCAAACGCTTCCCCAGAGACCGTCATCACAATGAATCCCCAGGACAAGCACTGACTCTGGGGATGAGGCTTGTAGGAAAGTCTCAGGCTGTTGCCAAGAGGACAGACTTTCTGTGAATGTGGCATTAACCATTATGGTAAAATACTGAAAACAAACAGCTAGGTTGTTCAAACACATTCAAAACTGAGTTTTGATTGATCGCATCTCAGGAGGAAGACAAAAGTCAAAAATGGCAACATATATTTTGCACAAGTCTATATATGTAGAATATAAATATATGGACTCATGGGTGTCTGTCTGTACCCAAAAGACAAACAACTAAATTAAGCCTTTTTGACTAAAAAAAAAAAAATGACAGGTACAAACCATATTGGTTATTAATTTTCATCTGTTTTTGGATGGTGTTAGGGGTTGTTAATTACAAATCAATGGCAAGCCCTGATAAATATAAGTTGGGGTGTGTGTGTGTGCGTGTGTGTGTGTGTGTGTGTGTGTGTGTGTGTGCACGTGTGGGTCTTTCATTATAATCTCCTGCGTTGGCAGTAATTTATTGGTCTCTTGGGTGTCCCCATTTAAAAACATTTATTATATGCTCCTACAGCCAAACCATAAAACACTAATCCTTTTGGAGCTGATCTGGGAAATTTACCTAAATGAGGTATGCGATTAACATCCATATGCTGCTTTTAAATACACATTCGATCAATTAATCTTCCTTTTTGGTCCTCTGGAGTGTTGAAATCAGCATATTTTAAACTACATATATATATCAGCACAGATTTCGTAATTCATATTTCCCGAGGCAAACTGAAAGGTCTCCTACCTGGCACCGTGCTTCAAAACACACTGTAATCCTACACTGTGAACAGGTGGACACGACTCTATTGACACACAGCTGTCTGGTGGATTTGTATCTCACCCGGTGACTCGAGGTTCACTGCAGACCATCTAAATGTTCTCCAGGTATGCAGTTACTATGGCAGTTCAGGTTGAGCAGTTTACTCAAAGGTCCAATGCTGGAACCATCTTCTGGTCACTGGCTCGGCTGCTTAGCCATGTTCCCAGAGTGCACAGCACAGAAGGACGAGCACCCTGGAAAAGAGCTGTCCCACGTGTAACTGCTGTCTCGTGTGCCCAGGGGTAACGTGACAGTGGGTCAGGGTTTGAAAGAAAGCGAGATGCGGAGGAGAGGTGAGAAGATGACACCGTCCTCTCCGTATCCTCCACCACGTCCTTCAGCCTGTTTTTCTCTCTCCGTTTTTCTCTTGCTCTCCTTCTGCCCTTCATTCTTAAAGAGCGGAGGGACTCTGACTGTCCCTCTGCAGGAACAAGAAAGCCAAGCGTGAAGTATCTTCTGCCGGGATCTTTGGCAGAGCCTCAGACAGGACTAATGTTTCACAGGGCACCTCTGGGGCCCACAATGCAGGCAGAGCTTTATGAAAAACAGCTTTATGTGGAAAAAGGGAAGGCGATTGAGCGGGACCACGGGGTAGCCAGGAAGAGCCGTTCATGGTCCGCCACGCAACAGCTGCCCTTTGACCCTTCAGCCATGCCGTGTCCGTTCTGGGGCTGACAGTCTGAGGTGGATCACTGGCTGGGTTCTGCGATGCCAGATGTGCGAAATGGAATGGAGCGAAAGTACTGACTGTGCTAACTGACGGGCCGTGGGGCCTCTCCCCAAAAGTTAAAAAGCAAAGTGCGGTTAACTTTTTCTTTTTTTTTTTTCATTTTGAGAGCTGGCTCTGACTTTCCCTGGAAGGTTCACAGAAGCTAACAGCAGGCGGAGCTGGGGGTGGGAGAACCGAAAAGACCATAAACAAACTCTGCCTGGTTCTGGGGGGGGGGGGGGAGAGTGTGTCAGCCAGTAGCAAAAATGGAAAGTCCACATTTCAAGTTAGTGAGGAAATGTGGTTCTCATTTCATGATTCAATATCCATTCCCTGCCTCTCACCCCTCGCTCTCCTCCTCTCTCACTCTCCTTCTGTATCCCCCTCCTTCTCTCTCCCTCCTTTTTCCTCCTTTTCTCCTTCTCTCACACTCCTCCTCTCACCCTTCTTTCTCTCTCTCCCTCTCGCCTATAAAACGTCAGCCCGTGCTGCACTCAGTTGTGTTCCTCAGCAGTACCGAAATCCCACAAAGAGGGGACGGTAAACAATGCCAGTTCTGGTGCTGCTCCCAGTCCAAAGGGCAGCTGATACACAGGTCTTTACCAACCACTACTCTGACCACACTCATTACCCAGGGTCAGATTCAAGCCAACGACAGTCACTGTGATGCCACATGGGGACCACGGCTTTCACGGCCGTTGACAAGAGGCTGCAAGTAAAACCTGAAGAATCCATTTGCCTGATTGTCAAACATGCTTGCTCCCAAAACATCACCTGGGCTACTGTATAGAGGGGAATGTCCCTCCTGTGTAGCAAAGTGTGCTAAAACTAAACAACGTACAGAGTATTTCACAATTTTTATACAAGATTATACTTTTTGTGCAATCCATAAACTTAGCACCAGCCAATAATTAATAAAACTAATAATTTGATGTGCCCTAGAAAAAATTATTATAGGGATGATAACAGTCAACACTGGTGATGGCGTTCAGCGTTGGGTGTGGAGACCACCTAAACAGAACAGGGTACAGAGCAATTCTCCATAATGTTTCATGGTTCAAAAGCCTTCCCCTCCCCACGCTCTTTGGGACTGCAGAAAAATGAAGTCCTAAATCTCACACTGCCTCTTGTTACACATCACAGTGACTGCAACCTGGGAAAAACGAAAACTGACTGGGACAGAAAACGGCAAGAGTCAGGGAGAGACCAAGCAACGGAATGCTCACTTCAGCCAGAACCAAAGTCTTCTGCTTTTTTTTTCCCCAGAGGTTCTCACTGCATCTCACTTATCCGACCATCCATCCATGACCTCACCCAGAGTTAGCAGAGGCACACCTGGACGTTAGTAAGGCCACTGCCTGCCTGCTTGTCCCTCCACGGGATCAATGGAGACTGAGCAGAGATGGTTGGATTAGAGAGCCCACTGCTCTCAGACTCTCACTTCCACTTTGTTCTCCCTCCTCTTCCATTTGCTCTGGCTGAGAAGCACAGCCAAAGATGAACAGTTAAAGGTGTTGCCTGTGCATCAACCCTCCAGTGAATTTTTGGTTTTTTTTTTGGACTGGAGCGCATGCTTGGTGGAAAGACCCACAGCTTAATTCATGTGTTCCAGCAAAGTGGCAGATGCGGCTCGGCCATGGCACCTTTCAGCCTGCCGAACGACACCCAGAATAGAAGGAAGCTCGGCTCGTACAAACACAGGATATTCTGTGGCTGGAGGCTTTCCTCCTGAAAACAGGAAGAGCTTTTTCCATGTTAGCGCTCTGGGCGTACTGCTTAAAGAAACGCTAAAGGAAAAGAAAGCAACAGTAATCGCAGCGCCTGGCGGCAGCTCCGTGACACAGCTGCTAGGGAGCTCAGTGTCCCGGAGCATTACGAGCACAGCAACATCCCCTTGTAGTTTTTGGCAATGTGGGTCATTGTAACAGCTCACCTGCAACGGCTCGGGAACATTACGGCTGTTCTGACGAGGACAACATGGGCCATCCTCAACTACGCAGTACGAAGACACACAGGACGGCTACGTATGGGTGGGTCTCTCACAGTGACACAAGCTCCTTGGTACGACCTCCTGCTTAAACACAACAGTCATGCTCCAAAGCGGTGCTGGTTCTGTGGAGCATTCTGATCACAGTAAACGACTACATTTTTAGTCACGGTAACATGAAACCCACAGCAATCACCTCGATCGTAAGAATCCAGCCTCACCGGGAAGAGTGATCACAAGCCATTTCCAAATAAAGACATAAAACTAATTGAACATTCTAGATGTTGATGGTCCTCCTCTCCAAGGCCCCCTTGCAAAGCCTACATTTATCCAGATTTGACCTGAGTTAAGGCATATGTTTGTCTTACTTTTGTCTTTGACTCCTGCTCCAAGTACTCAGTTTGTTTTATAGGTCCCTAAGCATGAAGAGTATGCACTATAGGCTGACTTATTACAGGAAATACCTCCCTGATAGCCACCCCACTGAGGTCATAAGACATAGTGTTGAATGGAAGCCTGGAAATATTCTCAGCAATCCAAACAACTCCTGACTTATAACTGATGCGACACAGCAGACTTTTCTGTTAATGTAAATGCTAACGTCTTAGCATGTTTAGTCACCCTCCCAAAAGAGGGGCCGGTCTGGGGAAAAACAAGACACATATCTACGATATTATTGTTTCATCACTCAGCCGAGTTTGTCTCCCGGGAAGCACAGCAATGGATCTCAGTCTGTGAAGAATACATCCAGCAGGATGAGTCAGTAAAAACTTGGGGTCTCACACAGTATGGGGACCCCGATAGTCACCAGCTTCTGTCAGAAGTGTCACCAAGCTCTGGGGATCTACTGAGACCACATAGCTGTGTGTGTGTATCCGCCTGCCTGTGTGTGTTGTAACTATACAGTTAGGAGCCGTAAACACAGCGACAGAGCTGCTGGGGCCTCGTCCTGCATCACAGAGCGCTGAGGTGTGGAGCGTCAGCCACACACAGGCACCTCCCACAGCTGAAGGCTAACTGGTCACCATGAATGCAGCCTGCTGGCAGCAAATCGGGAACAGCGTGGCCTGGACCCACGAGGCTGTTGCACATCGCAGGTAGAGTCAGAGGTGGAGTTGTAGCTTCCGACAACGGAACTCAAAAATGATACCAAAATACCAAGAATTCTGAAGGAGCTATTTAGCTAATCACTGCGATCAAGAAAACATCCTCTGTGGGAACTGCTAGAACTACATTACACGGGACCTTTGGCTGTGTTGTTTATAAATAGTAAATATCCCTTAAAACCACTATAACATTATTTGTAAAATATGAAGCTTTCACAATAGCTGCAATCACTGAGTCTGACTGGTCAAATAAGAGACTTGCCCAAAAAGGCGTTGAGGAGTGTATTTCTAGAGAACACAACTGACTAGTAAGTGGTAAGACGTAGATAGAGGCTAGGGGATGACAACCACCCCCCCAGCCCCCATGCTTAGTCTGCACTGTGCCCCCCCCCCCCCCCCCCCAAGCGGGAGCGGGGGCCCCCCCCCCCCCGCCCCCCTCACCCCCTGCCCCCCCAGCCCCCCCCGTGCCCGGCCCGCGGCCCCCGCACCCCCCCGGCCCTCCGCTCGC
>JAACJT020000037.1:2356308-2372390 GCA_009936485.2 Gymnarchus niloticus
GGTGGTGGGGATTTTTGGATGTTGTTGTGTGGGGGGGGTGGGGGGGGGGGGGGGGGGGGGGGGGGGGGGGGGCTCTTCATAGAACCGCACACACAGACACACAAGCTGAAACACGTGCACGAGTCAGCGGCACGACAACACTCACACTCACATACTCGTAGGAATATATACAGTACAGACAGAGAGAGAGACACACACACACACACACACACACAATTTACATACAGCTCCAGGACAAAGAGTTTGATTTAGACAGACTGTGTACATGGGGCAAGAGCCCCCTAAATGGCTGAACGTTCTAGCGTCAGCTCTGTCTCGGAGCTACAAAAATCACCCAGTCATGTGCAATTCCGCTCCCTAGAAAATCAAACCAAAATGCATTCACATACCCATCAGTTTCTCTGTTAAATTCAGAGCACTGAAACAGCCGCAGAAGGATTGGTGAATCTGGTTACTTCTGCCATGTCGCAAGCAACATAGCTAGTCTGGCATTGGGGTGGGCCGTCTAACCTCAAAATCAAGTCCCAATGCACATGATAATAAGCCCACAGTAATAACACTCGGCATCCTCAGCCATGCCTGTATTTACACATAGGAGGCGAATGACATAATCCCAACTGCTATGATTTCGTGACATAACACACCTGCTGCGGTTTCATGCAGCCATCAAAATGCATGGAAATGTTCAGACCCCGGATGCATGAGGTCAGCGTCCTGATTGCTGTATCGTTGCCTCCACGCTTTCACCATCGGGCTTCGCTTCAGAACAGGCTGAATCAAAAATAGGCCAGACTCCGGTGCTGAAAAAGCAGTCACTGACGTTTCGTTATTTTCATGGGGGTGGCCAAGGCGACAGCCATGAACTAGACATACACACAAACGACCCCCCCCCAGTTCTGGCTTGGTTACAGGAATTCCTCTTTGGCTCCTACACCCTTCCTCTGCCTAAGCTCAAATCTAAACAAAAGGCACATCTGGTGTCTTTCTGCCTTGATGGACACGAGGCTTCATCCCAGCTTCCCCAATTTCTGCTCCTCTTCCTCTCCTTCCAACTTACAGTCTCTTACTCTCAAAACTCTCTCTGGTCATCTGCATAAGGGAGTCACGTTCATGGCCTCTACCACAGTGACATCCTCGCAGTAGAGTCGAGACAGTCTGTGAAGTTCCCTGACATTGGGAGCACAAGAAGAATTAAAAACTTGTGTCTCATCTCAGCCTCGACCGAGCAGCTTCTGTTGGACCTTTAAAACACTCCTCAAGATTTACTGCCATTTAGTATCATGAGAAGTTGATGGTTGATGAGAATGACGCCACTCCATCATGGGGACCCTGTTTTAACTTCAGGCTCCTATATGCACATGATAACGAGGGAGTATGATTCATCTGAAGACAAGTTAAAGGACAAGCAGCCAGATGGAAGATGCCTGATTTGGAGCTGTGACAAGCAGTTTGGCTGTTTTTTGACTCAGATCCAAACAAAGGTCTCCCTGAGCACAAAACTCAATGCGGCAATTCTTCCCTTCCCAGGTTCCTCTGCCATCCACTCCGCCCTTATATAGGCCAATCACCACCCTTTCCTCGAATCGCATGGCCTCTTGGGTAATTTTTTCATAAAGGGCATTTCTAATTTCCAATACCTGCCCAAACACCTGGTGCTTCACAGCTTATTTTTGGGACGCTAAATTAATAGCAAATGTGTGGATTGATTCTTTTTTCAGTTTGGCTTTAAAAGTGAGAACTCATTGAGCATTTTCTTGGCAGTAATTAATTATTTCTCTTCATGTTTTTTAAAGCTGTTCCCTTTTCTATTATAGTCCATGTGGTTTTGTTGAATTAAAGAATACACCAATGACCAGAACAGATCTCTTCAACAGCACTCAACTGAGTCATAACCCTGAAAAGAGCAGATTTTCCACACAACTCAGCGCGCAGCATAAAAAACCCTTGACCTGCCCGCCCCCAAATTTCATGTCCATTCATTCAACCATCTCAGGTCCATCCATTGTGAATTATGGCTCCTCCCACTACACCTACACATCCATATCTTGCAGTAACGTCACTGGCAAAGGTGTCCTGCAAAACGCCTCGCCAGAAAGCAAATAATGAACGGAGATGAGCCGCACATATTCTCTGGTTTAGGGCTGTTCAGGAAGCTGGGTTTAAGAGCTGTTTAAGAGGGCTAATTCTACAAGATGCTGGTGCTAATGGGTATGAAGTCGAGCACTCGTGCACCCCGGCTGCATGATTCAGCCCTGAGCAGGGAGACCTAACTCACTCACCTTGGCAGAGGGTCAGCATTCCACGTGTGGCTGTGATGTTCAGAGCTGTGACCTCAGAAAAACCCGGCGCACCGAGGGCCCACCGCCCACCTGGCTGAGTCTCCGGGAAAGCACAGGCCCAGTCTGCTTGCACACCTAGGCCTCACACATACCTGGCCCAGTTTCCTCCACAGGCCAGTCATGGGTTAATTATCAGGGAAACTGAGTTAAGGGCTAACCAAGTTAATCATGCTTAACTCAGCATCCCTCTAACCGGGTGCGGAGACAGATTCAGCTCTAACATGTAAAGATACCCTGCCCACTAGGAGAAAATGCTAATGCCTTTTCACAACCAGGAAGAGGCTAAGAGTTACTGCACAAACAACCTTCTATTTTTAGCAGCACAAGACCCTCGGTGCATGACATTCAATTCGAAATCTATTTCTTCACATCTGCACAGTACGACATTGCATCAGCCTCTCAAAAAGCACATTATTTGACTGCATGCAATAGCTTAATGAACGTGCAGTTGTATTATATTTAATAGAACTGCTTTTTCCATATAATTAAAATATGTTTTATGAGTTATTCACAGCAGTTATCTTGTAAGTAAGCAGTACTGCGCTGAGATGGAAAATAAATCCAGGCCACGACGCGTCTTTCTGGCATCAAGAAGGCAGTCCGAATTCAGCCTGTATTTATCCTGCATCCAGGTGACCTGTTTCTCAATTTAACGGCTCGTTTCTATTCGGGGCCTATGACCACCTTAAGGTGAAATGGCACATATCACATGATGCAACGTGATTAACTGTCGGCCTGCCTTTAATGGAAGGCTGACCGATCGGTGTGCGTTTAGTCAAGTGCCGTCATACCACGCAGTAGCCATTCCATTCATTGGTCAATCTCCCTACCTCGTTCTACGAGACAGGGCAGGGAAACTCAGGGAGAGACTGTGAAGGACAGCCTGGAAGAAGGGAGATCCATAAAACAGCACTGACACAAGGAAATCCATCTCCTCGTACTGGGATTTCCTCCTGTGTACAGCTCACAAAGCGTCTGGTAACTTCTAAAGCTTCCCGCCAGTACCAGTGTTCCTCAGAACTTCAAGGGCTTCCCATTGTGCTCGTAAAAATGATTAAAAAAAAAACAGTAAATTTGCGCAAGAAAAAGTCTAAACATTAGACGTTTTGCAGCTCAAAATAAGCAACATTTTGTAGACTCCGACTGGCCGTCGTTTACCTCCTTAATATAAATAACTTTGTGATTTAGATTTACCACACAAAATAAATGCACTGGGTTGATTTTTTTTAATATGGTTAGGATAAACAGATGATTAGTGGCACACGAGCCTGCTTCAAATTCTTTTTAGCTGTAAAAAGTACCATTTAGAATAACTCTCAGTCAGTGTCAGGCCTATTCTAAAAACAGGCCATGGATTACTTTTACAATCAAGGCCGGGAACAGTGGTCTTTTGGCAGGAGCACTTGAGACATGAGGCACCTTGGGAAATGACGTAACAGAGCGCGAGGAGCGGTTTTCACACTCAGCTGAGCAGCCACTCCGCGCGGCACAGCCAGCGAAAAGTAAATGGGGGTTTGGTGAGTGCAAAAAAACAGAAAAGAGAGAGAGAGAGAGGGATCTGGCAAGAGAGGAAAGGGGCGGGAGAGACTGAGAGTGAAAGTTGCAGTATAATGGCAGTAATGAGAAGCCTGCATACCACCCACTGACCACATCAAGGCCGCAGTAATGACAGGGCTTTCAGCACGCACGCCTGTGTGTGCGGGCTGCCGTGCGTACGTGTGTGTGCCCCCCCCAGTCAGATGACTGCGGCCAGCCTGTTTAGGCGCTTTAATAAAAATAACAGATTCATATATATATAACAGCCTTATTTCCTTGCAATGATTAACCCCCCCTCCTCCCACCACCACCACCACCACCTCCCACCTCGTAGACGAAGAGCTCTGGAGTCCGAGTCAAATAACAAATTCACAGCCTGAATGCCCCAATCAGCGTCTCCCCTGAGCCATTTTCAGCTCGCTCCTTCCTGGCCGCCCCAAACTCTCCTGCTCTGTGTTTATCTTGGACACCCCACTTTGCTCCTACGCCCAATTCATTCGTGGTGAACGCTTCTCCCTGGTAGCATGGTGACGCGTGAATGAGGCTGTTGTCATGTTTGTTTGACCCGTCAACCTGAGCCACGTGAAGGAAGCCACACAAACATTTTCCCCCGGGTTTGTGGTTATGTTGACACTGAAGCCCAGTGCCGAACCCCATCCAGAAAGGGCCACAAAAAATGAAAGACCGTATAATATTCTGTAATATCCTGCCTTCTGATAAATATGTAAACAAAGCTATGACTAAATAACTGGAATTGAGAAAACGGGATTGAAGTTGTGGTCCCCTCACAACAGATGTCGAGGTAAACTGAACTGAATGATCGTAATACTTCTGGAGACCTGACTAATATTGTACACTGCAACCCTTCAGCCATCAGGAACAGAAATTAAACCAAAAACGCAATAAAAATTACTCCAAGTTTTCATTCCTCAGCCCAGGAGAATGAGGAGGAGCATTAGGACAAGCCGATGGAGAAGACGTCCAGCCAATCGTGTGACTGGGAGCAGTTTGTTTTGCATGAAGCTAAAGAAAACTGCGTGTGTGGAAAGTCCCAGAAAACGGGGGAATCGCTAGCAATGGAACATGTCCCAGACAAGACAGACGTGTCCGGGCAGAGCTGGAGAAGTAACCAGTAACGTCTCATTGATTCTAGCAGTGCTAATATTCCATGTAGAACCGGCCAGAACACCGTGAAAGGACAACATTGCTGTTACTGTCCCATTAGTACAGGACTGCCGAGGGGAGGAACACCAGCGGTGGCCATACATTCTGCAGTGGCTGTAGTCCACTTCACAAATTTACAAAAGATTTGTGCTGCAAACAGAGACAAATAGAACTTTCACTTCCCAATTTTTGGTGTCTTCTGATGGTTCCTTGGGCGCCACTTTGACATGTGACTCAAGGGCACGCGTGCCAAATCAGAGGCTGTCACCAGACCTGGACTTGCACATGAACACCACCGTTGAGGCCAAAGTGCAGGACAACAGAACGAAAAAAAGAAAAAAAATGTGAACTCTTAATATCAGAAAATGAAACCAAAGACTCCATGTTTTTGTACTTTGTACTTTGCGGTCCATAACTGCAGATAATGATCTACCACAAATTAGGTACAGATTTCAGTAATTCATTGTGGGTTTTCAAGCCAATGAACCACATTCGTAAAGAACACCTCCCCCGAGCACTGTGCCACCCCCGAAATTAATCCAACTATATCCTCCATATTGTTATTCACCCCCACGGTTTAATATGGCCTCTGATTCTCACCTTCAGCTGTCCAGTTCACAATTTGTCCAACAATTTTCTTTTCAGAACTGGTGGATAAAAAGACATGGTATACAGTATAGATGCAGGGAGACAATCACATCAGCACTGTACGCCCATGCAGTCTCCACCCTCAGAGGTGGAGAAGGACATCGCTGTGTTAAACAAACTGTAGAAACGTCACCAACTTAAATGTTGGCAGTCTGGCAGATTTCTAAACTTCCTGCCAGAATCCCAAGCATTTCATGTTAAAATGCCATAATTGCACTCCATTTCGTCAACCTGGGAAGGGAAAACACCCTATTTTTGCTCACTTAGCTTTAGAACCCACTGCTCCCCCAGTGTGTTAAGAGCAGCACCATCTGCCCCTAGAGCGGGATCTGACTGAAGTCATACATGCGAGAGAGAGAGGCCTTGCATTCTTGCACGATGTGCACATGTGATCAGGCACCAGGTGTGTGCTGGGCTCCAGGTGGTGAGCTTGTGGGAGTGACGTAGATGGAGGGGTGGGGGGTGGATGCTGTTTGTTACCTCTCAGCATCTCATCCACACAGGATGTTCACATCGAGCCCCTCACGGGGTTCTGCCACCTCTGAGAACTTCACCCATGTGGAACCCACAGTCGAGTTCCAATCTTTTTCGAGTTGGACTGCTGAAGCAGCAATATCCAGGGGTGACAGGAACCTTCCGTCCTTCGCTTTGGGCCCTGTGACCTTAATGTTATGGAATGATAAATGAAACCAGTCAAAAAAGACATACTACTTTACAGAAGTCAAAGGAATAATCTGGGACAGACTATACCATTACTTTTGTGATGCCTTTGACCACCATCTTGCTCCCAGGCTTCACAGTCGGCGCTGCTCCGAGATAAGCACCGCTAAGGATGCTGGGAGGTGGCGGACCAACACATTCGCCAATGGCCAACTGCAGTCTGAGCCAGACCGTCACGACAACAGTGGAACACCGAAGGCATGCCAACTAGGGCTGCCCTGGAAGCACCTTGGATACCGCCCAGGCAAGTTACACCAGGAGGCTCCGTTGCCATGGAGTCAGTGCAGACCACAGCCAATGAATTGGAAGTTATTGGGGGAGTGGCGCAAGGGTGGCAAGTGCAGTGGCAACGGTAGCAGTTGGCTTGATAGCTACAAAGTAGGTAAAAGGTGCATATACCCCACAAGGGTATGATCTGCTGAAAAGTAGAAAATAAGTTTTGCCTTAGGTTTTGGACCATTTTCCATCAATTTACTGCTTAGATTTTAATTTTCCCGCCAACACAGATCCCACTGACTATAAAGGGCAGCTAAACTAGCTGACAGCTGTGCAAAGACGGTGTCGAGTGTCCTGGCACAAATCCCGCACCAGTGACTTGGCGATACTCTGTTTAGTACTTTGTCTCCAACTTTTGGGCCCACTGGTGGCACGGCTGATGAAGGACACAGTATCCGAAAGGTCGCGTTTGCGTCAAGAGTGGCCCCAGTGCCGTCGCCAAACACATGGCACTTAACCTGAATTGCACCCGTAAAATACTCCGCTGCATTAATGGGTGATAACCCTGCTAAGTCTTCTCAAATTAGGGTTAAGCTGCAGCTAATAAGAGGAAAGCATGGGGAGCTACTGGATGTGAAAAGTAAGCAATTTCAAAGGCAGTTGTGGCAGGTCCCAGTGATACAGGTCTCCTTTTCCAATGAACTATTACTTCTTGTTCAGACATTGGATAAACTGCCGCCCGGTCCGTATAAAGAATGATGGCATGCTACGTATTTCTCATTATCATGGAGGTTTTCACCTTCAAGGTCGGTCTCTGAGCCACCAAATTCAGTATTTTAGATATTTTTTTTTCTAGCTGGAGGGATGACGGAAGAATAGCTGCCCCCATCCCAAACAGTACAGACCAGAGCATGAGCGGACAGGATTCCAGACCGGGAGATCTCACCAGGTGCCTGAGAAGCAGCCATCATCTTGCCCAATATCTAAGACACTGCAGTGTAGTACCTCGACGTTGCGGACAAACGCAATAAAACAAACGATATCACTAATGCACAGATGCACTGAGCTAATCACTAATCGCTAATGCACTGAGCAAAAACCACACCAAAAGGTAACGTTTAACTGTTTCACAGTAAAGGTTTTACTGCTATTCCTAATCTGTTATGTTAATTTCAATTTGTTACCATCTTACAATAACAATAATTCTTATTATTACTATTTATATCCTTATTAGCATTCTAGTACAACAAAATGTAAACAAAAGCAGGACCCGTTTCTGGGATAGCGGCTGTCCCTGACAGGCCTGGCTGATGGTACTGGCCCGGACCGCAAGGTGTCAGACAGCACAGCAGTACCCAATTGGCAGAGCAGCGGCACCTTGGGCCGGGTCCGAGCACACGCTCCACGCATGCGGGGAGCGTGCGTGAATATCGTGTCGAGGACACGCAAAACCTGACGGAAACAAAGTGATAATATATGACATGCATGCTTTTACGGGTGGCCGTACTGCACCGCTCGCACGTATGTGTAAAAAAAAGACGGGTCCATGTCCTGGTCCGTTTCTCCCGCCGTTCCTCTGAGGCATCGCCTGGCCTGCTCCTCAGAGCCACAGTGTGCCCGCTTATCTAGTTATTCAACTGCAGGTAATTAGCAGCGTTTGCAGGAACATCAGGCGCAAAGGGAAGCGTTAGCACCTAGTTGGCGCCTAGCGACCCCTGGCTTCTGCCTTGGATGGCGGGGTAGGGAGTCTCTGCATGTGCACATGACCTGAACAAAATACATTAGAACCCAAATGAAACACATGATTATTATCAGGAGGTTTCAAGCAGATCGTCATGGTCACCGTCATCTGTGAGCGTGTCGGCGCTCGCAACACGTCGGGAACACGCCAGCGATGCTTCACACATACACTCCGTTAGAACACACTCCCAAAATGCGGCATGCTGTTGCTGGCTGCAGAACACAGCCGCTTTACCTGGCAATAAAAACGCAAATTTACTGAACGTGTAGAACTTTTGTTATTCACAAACATCACACCACAACATCAGCCCTGCCAGTGTTACTTCACCGCCAAAGGAGGGTCTGATATCCATACAAGACACGGAATTTTAAAATGAGTTTTTAGACTTGCTCTTACCACATAGTGATTCTTTTTTTTGAATTACCACCAATTATCTGCATTATTCCACTCCCATGTTTACATTTATAGCATACTAATAAAATAACAAAAATAATGAGCAGCAATAATAATAATACAATAACAAAATTTGGAATCGATTTTTATTCCTTGAAACTAATTAAGAAACAAATGTGGGAGAAGCTTGTTTTTTGTCTCCTTATTTTTAAAACACGGACACAACAGGGGTCCTGAAGAAGATGGGGGGGCGGGGGTGGGCATCGAAATGAAGAATAATAAAACGAGGATAAAAAAAGACAGAAAGAGAGGATCAGGAGGAGGGAGAGTTGGCAGAGAACAGTGTGGTGATTTCAAAAGCTGGCACCTTCTCAGCGCAGCTACGGAGCCGAGTGCCAGAAACAGCGACCCAAGCACGCTGCCATTATTCTGCCTGCTTTCTCCCCTTTGTTTAAGTCGACATTTCACAATTCGATGTTTCATTTAGACCGTTTCTCCAGCCTTCCACTACGGTCAGCGTATACCTCGGCTTTGTGACGCTGACACTCTGTTCAGCAGATTTGCAGAGAGACGAGGGCCTTCCTCCGACACGCAGAAGGACGCTGATTATGATGTAATAATGGAATCCACTCTGGCGTTCTGTGGTTGCTAAGTCAGAACAGTAGCTCCCATGTCAACTGCGCTTGAGCGGTACACGGCAGACACAATCCTAGTCCGGTTTTTCTAATCTCTCGCTCTCTCGTTTCCATCCTTCTCTTTCTCTTCTTCGGAAGCCAACTCACCCCTCCTGTGTGGGTATATGCTTCTGGGGACAGACGGATTTCACGCCTGGAGCCAGCACAAAAGGCTAAGAGAAGTCAGGCACTGAGAGGACACTCAGCTAGAAAAGACAATAACCCCCCTCTACGCATTTTCCTTGGTCTCTCTTTACCCCCTTCTGGGTTACTTTGACCACTACACATGGTGGCTTTGTTTTCTAGAGCTTAATACGGCATTCCCACAGATAAAGACCACTGCTGTTTTTTTGATCATTAATAAAATGTAATATAATGTTTGTATTTGCACGTGCATATCCTATATGTTGGGATTTACATAAGTGATTTAGGGGAAGCAAACTGAATTATTACAATGGGAAAATATAAGATTTAATAATAATTTAAACATTTGAAAAATTGCTTTCAAATAAGCAAATGAACCTTTGATAATAGTGAGTAAACCATATGTTATTTATAGTTAAAGATCAAAATTAAAAAGAAAAATATGTATTGCCTATTTAAAATATATATAAAAAAATCAAAATCCTACTGATTTTTTTGTTCTATCCAGAGAAATCAGCCGTTTAACATGTCTGGAAAATAGCATTCTTCATAAAAAATCCGTAAGTGCTTTTTGATTAAATTGGGTAACTAAGAAACAGTGAAAGACAGGACAGGACAGGACAGTGTGGTAATCTGTTCTGCAGACCTTTAGCCTCCACATCCAAGTGCAAAGAGAACGATGGAAAAGCATTTATTAAACACTGAGGGGAAAGCGGCCTTTGAGGTCACTCTGCCAAGGCAAACATGTTAGCGACACAGCCAAACACAGAACCAACGAGGGGGGGTTAGCAGACTGCTGTAACAAACAACAACAACTCCAACACAGCCACGACCTCTTGATTTGACTTGGGCGTTTTGCAAAACATCAGTGTCATCTTTGGTTTACCATTGACTTAATTTTAGAAACGTATTTCCCAGCATGCTATTCTTCAATCTCTGCTACTCTGTGTCAAAGGTAAGCCCTTCTGCTTCCAAAGTTTGGACGCTCTTCTTCCAGTTTACTCAGTAGCCATGACACAAATGCCTTTAACAGTTCTATAAAAGAGAGGCCTCTTCCTTTCAGTTCTCTTATCTATGCCTGTTCATTCATTCCTTATAATTGCTTTGTTGCCTCTAGCGATGTTAGTATTTACATTGTCTGGAGCTTGGCTTGGACCCCGTCGCCTCGCCTGGGAACTGGCGGGTCAACTCCTGTCAGCAGAGAGGAGCATGGACTTAATACACCAACGTCCGGATCTGAACCAACTTGAGGCTGAGCAGTTAAAGATTTCGCTACCAGTTGTGGACGTAATCCCACAACATAACACTCGAAGAATATCCAAGCTCGGAAACGCTTTAGTCATCTGACAGTAGGATATTTTTCTTGAACTGATATTCAGTACAAAAGGTGTTTCCCCTTTGAAATCATTCATTATATTAAAAAAAAAATCTCAATGGGAAGCAATAACAAAAAGCACTCCAGGGCATTATTTGCTCCCAATCTCTGTTGTTTCACTTATTTGCTCAAACAAAAACACTTCTTCCACAAATCAGAACAAAGAGCCTTAGAGCCCATTCAGCCATTTATCCTGCAGTACAGTATCTGACAGAAACGTTCAAATGGTGCACCGTGTATAAGAACAAAGGTGTTTCAGTTCGATATGAACGAAGCTGACATGCCAAGTGGGGTGTTCACTGGTGCGTGGGCTTTCAGTGATGCTATATGTCATGAAAAGAACTCTCACATCCGCGGCTTTCAGTGACGCGACGCTATTCTCGCCCTCGGCCTGCTCGAGCAACTGTGTCTGTTTGTCGGGCTCTGAGCAGCAGGTTGCACCAGAGTTCACCACAGCACAGAGCTGGCCCGCGTACCATTTCTTAGGGCATGGTTCATCATCTCGGCAGAGCAACCGAGAACCCATTTGGCGACGTCTTCGTAACAATAATGTCCCCCCTGCCTTCCAGCCAGCTTCCAGAGATAACTAAATGTTGGAATAACCAGGATTTATCAGACTGCCGAGCAGAAGACACTCTCCTTAAAGGTGCTCACAGGTTCCCTTTGGTTTTCCCACTATCCATTTTCCACACCAGTAATCAGCATGTCTGGTGGTTTGTCTTAAAAGCAGAAACCTGAGGAACGGCATGGATCTCCGTGTGGTCTGGCCTAACAGCCAGACACTGAAAGCCGTCTAGTGCTTTTACTAGTTAAACAGCACTATGGGAGGTGGACTTCTCATCACTTGGTAATAACAATGATATTTGTCCCCTAACACTACCCTCCCTAGACTTCACCCGAGGACAGGCTAGCTGTATGAGCTCTAAAGCAATTACAGGACAGGCATTCAATAGCTTCCGAAAGACAGACAGCTGTACTTTGGGGCTAAGAATAAAACTGCAGCGTTGTGACTGTTAGGGTTTCCATAAAGCACATCCGCCTCACTACTCCATCCCAACATCCGCCTGCACGCTCAAGTAATCTCTCTCCAAGTTTACTGTGCAAATTAAAAATAGAAAAGCTGTTCACTCTGATCTGTTTGCTAGAGAAGGAGGAAAGCATTTGGACTAAACAGAGAAAGGTGGGAAACTTCATATGCCACTTTTCCACAGGAAAAAAGAAATAAAAAATGAAAAGGTGAGGATTTAGTGCTGCGCCAAGTTACATATCAAAACATACACTTCCCTAGAGTGGACAAGTCCAAAACACCCCATCAATCAGGCTCTCCTCCACAGTTCAGACAAAAGGAACCAAGGGACTCACTCCTGAACTGGTCATAACGAAGAGTATGTTTATAATAAAAACGGAAAAAACCACACAAAATAAATGAAACTGAGTTTTTTTTTTTTCTGTTCCAAAATCTTCTTTTTGGAACAGGTACCCGCGAGACACCTCGGGAGGTCGTAAGGGGTGAAGAAAGACATAACGGAACGACGAACGCGGGGGAGCGGTGGGGTGGCACCAGACGACAGTAGTGCATGTCACTTTCAGGGCTCGTGTCTTCAGGAGCCCACCTCAGCTGTGATTACCACGGGTGAATAAAAGGACCTAGCGTCGCTGGATTAGCGGGCTAACGCGGCGCTGTCATCCTCGCGGCGCTCAATAACGGCTCGGTCGCAGCGCGCTCACTGAGCTGCGCAGAGCCGCTGCGCAGAGCTCAGCCGCCTGTCAGCGCGAGCGACGGAAGCCTTCAACATACTGAACACCGACGCCGTTTACTCTTTATATGATTGGGGGTTTCAGTGTTAGTATTATAACTGTTGGAGCTAAAAATCATTTGTAAAAGTTCAGGATATTGCATGCTAAGAACACAATATTACGTAATATTTATTACATAAAATGTAGTAAAACAGAATTCATACTTCTAACGCTGTATTTCAGCTTAGAACTCGATTGCATATGCGATGTAATGCTGCTGTTTTTTTTAAAAAGAGTAGTGAATAAGGAGCATTTATATTAACGGTGTAAATTTATGAAAATAATCTTCCCAATAATAAAATAATAAAAATAACATCGAACAAAAAAAATAGAATTATACAAAATATTTAAAAAGTATTATTTTGGATCAGTAGTTCTGTCACTAGCTCTTTAACAGAAATTCTTTTATTAGCTTATTTGTAGAGATATTAATCATATCTGTCCAAGGTCTAAAGATCTCGATATTTTTGCACAAAAATAGTCATCTTTAGCTTTTCTTCTGTAAATTATTCTATAAACTAATAAAAGTTCATTTAAAATACTGAAGCTTAAACAATAATAAATACATGTGAGAAATGAATTTAATCTTAAAACAATAATGAATTACTAATTTATTGCCAATTTTTTTCATTTGGTTGACCTTTAATATAATTTTTAAAAATTTTCATGGATTACCTTTTAGTATTTATTAATTTCCAGCATATGGTAAAATAAATTTTACTTTTTTACTATTAATGCATTTGAGCAAAATTCAGAGCACTTGAATTGAGAGCATTTTTGCATCGCTTAAAATTGACTATTTGCCCAAAGTGGATAAATGTAAATAGAATTAACCAAACTAGCAAAGTGCATTGGTGTGACAATGGACAACGGCATGGACAACACGGCACGCTGTTGTGTCTGGCAGCTTGGTTCAGCTCGGCTCAGCTTGGCGGGGAAACGCGGCCCCCGCTCGCTCTCGAGTGGGCCTGATACCAGGCCAGCTGTCAGAGCACAGCAAGGTACAAAGAGAGGCACACGGAAGAAACAAAACCACGACAGTCCTCCACACTGAAACACATTCACCATCAGCTCATATATTTTTGCACGTGTTTGGCCGGTATGTTTTGTGTCGGTGTGTTTTCTGTTAAGCACAGCGGAGGGAATTAGGATATGGAGAAAGCAAAAAAAAAACTTGTAAGCTACAGGACTCGGCCAGAAGAGGCTGCCGTAGGGCCAGCCGCTCACCTGGCGTGTGGACGAAGTAGGCCAGGTAGAGGTCGAGCTCCTTGACGGAGACGCCAATGTGATGCGGTTGCACGCACAGGCCATGGTTGGAGCACTGGGGCGACTTGACCAGCCGCTCACCGTCGGTGCTCTCCAGAGGGCTGCCCTTGAAGAGGATGACCATGACCAGGTCCAGGCGCCACACCTTGTCGGCCTGCCGCAGGCAGTCGATGCGCCGGATCTTGCCCTTCTGGTCGGGGTTGGAGAGCACGCAGCAGGGCGGCTTCTTGCCCGTGACGGTCAGCACGAAATCCTCGCGGAACTCAGGCCGGATGTCCTTGCGCAGTTTGGCCAGCAGCCGGGATGCCCATTTCTGCTTGACCTCGGCCTTCTCGCTCAGCAGCTCGTCCTTGACTGCGCGCTCCTCATCCTTGGTCATCCGCTTCTCGTGCTTCTTGAAGTACTTGCGCTTGCGTGCCTGGAGGTTGAACCAGGTGTAGGCGAAGGCGCGGACGTGTGGCAGCAGGGCCTCGATGAAGGGGTGGAACTCATCCTGCAAAAGGGAGGGAAGCACAACTTAAAAAGTGTGGAGAAATTAGCGTAGCGCAAAATTAAAAATAATAACAACAATAATAATAAAGGACATGGGGTGCAGATCATCATTTCAAAGAGCACAGAAAACAAGAAACAGTGATGACATTTTAACAAACACTAAAATATTAATTTAATATCAAACATACCACAAAACCCTAGCTAATTAAGCTTAAAATCTACATGCACGATTAAATACTTCAAATACATAAATAATTTAACTCTTATTAATTACTGTAATTACACCATAATGCAGTGTATTAAAACAAGACACATTTGACTTGAACAGAATTAATGACAGTATGAAAATAATGAACAAAATTGAAGGCATTCCCAAATGCAACAGAAAAAATGAAGTCAAAGGTCACTTCCAAACTCAAGCATTGCAAAATGTACCAGCAAATAATCACGGACGACAGTAACACATTTCAAATCACACACTGCAACCCTTTGTCACCCGCATTGTAAAGTCCAGGATCCACTTAATGACCCCACAGTATACTGACGTCTCAGTGGCCAAACTCCGAGGCACTATTACGCTGCCAGGACCGCCGCGCCACGGCCCACTCTCGCCAAATTAGCCCCCGTTATCACCACACAGATAACATCTTTCGCATTCAGGCATCTTCTCCATCATTTTCAGCAGCTTAATCCGTTTGAATTCATTCTTAAAAGCACAGAAAAACAACGGCGACACAAAAAAAGCAGATAGCCAGGTAGTTACCATTTTGCACTCTCATCATAAATTCGGCACGACGGTTATGAGGAAAGTATCCCACACCAGATACTGGCTGTGTCACCAGCTCACGAGCAGGCAGGGAGCAGACTGAACATTGAAAAACAAAATGGTAAAAAAAAAATGTGGCAAAAAAGATCACAAAACACTCAAATGTCCACGAGACAAGAATTAAAGTTCCAAAAAAAAAAAAAAAAAAGCCAAAAGGGGAGGGGGTACTGCAGGCCACACAAAACGACCACTGGTAGTGGCACGGGTGGAGTATTTTTTTAAAAAAGAAAAAAAAAAGAAAAAAAACTGATGTGAAGTGCCAATGAAAAAAATACAACTCAGAAAAATAGAAAAGACAAATAGAGTCACCAAAAATAAACCCGCTTCTTTTGCGGTTTCCAAATAAAAAAAAAATAAAAGCTAAATAAAGACAGAAAAAAAATCCTTGGCAAAGCAATAAGTGGCATTGGTGTTTGCTCGGAACTGTGGGCCCTGCGTAAGATTCGAAGAGAGGGAGAGAGTCAGAGAAAGACTGATGGGGGGTGAGAAGAATATGGAAAAAAAAAGGAAAGAAGCGAATCAATGTTGGAAGAGCGCGTACGGCCGCTGGCAAACGAGAGTGCTGCTTCTTTCCCCCCTTTCCTCTCCAACTCTCTCTCTCTCGTCCTCTTCACGATCTTTCCCTAACCATTGCCTGAGCCTTTGCCAACACGAGGAGGGCCCACCTATTTGGCAACAAGGCACCTACAGCCCAGCCAATGCGTTAGCTTCAAGAGCTGAAAGGGAGGGAAAAGAGAGGGGGGGGAGGTGG
>JAACJT020000037.1:2372490-2439575 GCA_009936485.2 Gymnarchus niloticus
AGAGGGGGGGGAGGTGGGGGGGGGGCTCTCTGCCGGAGAGAGGGACAGCGTGTGTGGGGAGGGAGAGACAGCGCATGCGCGCGTCTCTGTGCCTCCGCGTGTGCGTACCGACGCCATTTGGTCCGCCAGAGCACACTTTCTCAAGCCCTAACAACTTCTCGTCGAAGGTATTGGCAAAGTTTAGGGGACGTTCACGCAGGAATTTGAAACACCTCTCTCGCCGCCATGTCCAACATGGCCACCGCCGCCTGTAACCACGCGCACGGAATCAGTCCTCCCCCTCCTCTCCTCTTTGCATGGCGCTGGCACTACACTGCCTTGGCACAGAACGGCTTGAGAAAACACAGCCCCAAAATCCCACTAGATCCTCCAACCGGCAGCTGCTCCCAGATTTACCACACGAACAAAGAAGAGGAAACAAATAACCCCCCCGCCAGCCAATAAATACATCAATATATGGTCTGCCATTTTGAAACACTCATATTTACAAAGTTGCTGTGAGATCAAGGGTGAGAAACGTCAAATGTATTTTTACATGGACCAGTCATGTGTAGAACCCTCTCCACAATGCAAACGAATAATCAAACATGTCCATCAGTTACAGCATATCTGCTTTTCGGTTCACCTGCAAAATGAAACATAAGCAAACAAAAAGCAAATAACAAATCACCTCAAAGCCTAGATTTGTCCCGTCCCTCTGCATTCTGGATACATATACTCTGAGATCTGCAGTGAGCACGTTCTGTTCCTCGTGTATTTTCTTTCCAAGTCGCCAGTGTGAACCGATCTCTTTTGCACCATAGCCACGCTTGGATCATCGCGCTGCTGGTAAGTAAACCTCAGTGTCAAAAACGGGCCTTTGTGGTAAAGTCAGGTGGAACAAGGAGGCAAAATATCGTGATCCACACAAAGCAGGAATCCAACCACATCCAGGGCATCCTAGCCCAAGACTACTAAGACGTAAACCCACCCAAACGAAACACACAAACCATTAGCATAGCAACTTTTCTCTATGCCAAGACTTTTAATTCAACGTCCCTCTTCCATATTGTGAATTCTGTACAAACAAATTAAATCACATGTATCAAATTTGACTGGCAGAGTAATTTCAAGGCTTGGGTAGTCAACATGTCATATCCAGGGCCGTGTCTCGTGTCACCATTGTGCATGCCGTGTGGTCCTGCTTCGCTTCAGTGTGCTAAGAGAAGGTCCCAAGGCTTCTATGGCCCATTAATTATCACAGAGCATTTGTAGAACCATCCCCCCCTCGAACCAAGACCGAGATTCTAGAGCTGTGTTCTTTTCTTTGTTTCGCTGTGTCTCGCCAAAGTGGAACCCAAAAAAACTAAAGGCAAAAAAGCCAACTTTGACCCTCAAAAAAAAAAAAAAAAAACAGGCTTTTGAAGTGCCGCTGCTTAATGTAAACTGCAGAAAATGGCAGAAACACATATACATATTGTATATATATCATATATACACACACTTGCATGCAAGAGGGCACAGACATACATACCATATCGCCAGTGTATGTCACTAGAGAAAAGGCAGTACTAGGAAGCACCAAAGAATAGCTACAGAAAACCATAAAAGAGGAGTGACAGACTAGAGTGAGCGGGGAATGTAATGGGCAAAAGTGCGGAGATCATGGAGGATGTTTGGAGGATGTTTTGTGCTGCTGCCATTCCAGTCACTGGAGACAGCGGCACAACGGCAATAGGTTCTTCTAGATGGGACAGGAAATGAAAAGCACACCAGGCACCCAGGACGGGACATGAAAGTCACACGGAGAGAGATCCCAAAAAGCCGCACACCTGCCCATCTCCCTCCACGTGCTAGCTAATGTTCATACTTATATTTATACTTGTATTTTCTATGATCACAAATTAATTTCCAATTTTATCTTTTTAAACTCAGTTAAATATTTGTAAATGCCTCTTTCATGTCCAATAAAACTGGTTAGATTTCTACTTAATGTGCCATTCATTCGATCCTATAAGCATTTTTTCCCATAAAAGATCAGATTTGCTGCAGGTAAATGACTTTCTTCAATGTTTCGTGATGATCAAAGATGGGAAATGCAATAAACACATATATTACAAAAAAACACTAGAAATGACATATTTTGGTGTGTAACACATGTTGGTACGAAAAATGGATATAAAAAATGACCCATTTATTATAAGGGTTAGCTTTTTTTCAGTCTGTAGGTCAGGCAGGTAACTAACCCTAACCCTTATTTCCAATTAACATCGCCTGCCATGAGCAGTCCATTGCCATTCACAATTATTACAAAACAATACCCTGGATTTTATTCAAAAGAGCCGTCTCATCCCCACAGGCCAAATCCTGGGCTGCAAGCTTAGTCTAGGCATGGGGGTTAAGCTCCTTCCTGCTGCTTCCTGCCACACGCGCCCATTTTGTGAGGGACGTGGACACAGAAGGATGAGGGGAGACTGGGGGAGGGGGGCAGCTCTAACAATTTTGAGAACAAATGCCAAGAAAAGTCACATAGTTCTTTTTGCACTCTGTATTTTTTTAGTGACAACCCTCAAACATTTTGAGCGGCGCATGATCATTTATATCACATAGCTTGTAAAGGCCCATATCGTAAAAGATCTCCTGAAAGTGGAGTACGCACAGCTTCGCCGAACTTCGCATTTTTTGGAAGGTCATCCTCTCCACCATATAATGTTGCAGCAGTGTCATTTAATAACCAGTCTGATGAATTCGTATGCTTTGTAGTGGGGTACAGACTCTGCTGTATAAAAGGGACATTCCAAACGTCACCAAGTACAAACGCTTGTCACCAATGCAGAGTTTCCGTCAGCCGTAAAACTCCATTAAACGCAATTAATTGGCTAATGAAACCAGCAAGGAACAGCTACCTGTTTGTTAACGTTTTGGTTTTTTTTTTAAATCAGAGCAGAAACTCATTCATGCCAACTCTCTCGTTTCGGAGAAGGTCCCTGCCAAGGAGGCGAGATGTTTGTGACGCGAGACGCAGCGAAACCAAGCCTCGCCAAAGGGCTTCCACGGCTGGAAAATAAAACACACCGGAGTGCCGAGTGTGAGGATGAAAATGAGCCACGAGGAGACGGCCGAGTGACTGGCGCTTCCCGCCAACCGCCCTTCGATGGTGCTGCAGTCTCTCTGCCGCCGCCAAACTGATTATGGAAAAAAAAAGACAGAAAATGCTGAACTGGGAGTGAATCGAGAGTAAACGCTAGAACAAGCTTTAAAAAAAAAAAGCCACATCGTTTAAAGCAGGAACCCCCAGTAAAATAAGTTACAAAGCCAAAATGATCGGTTCTCCGATGCTAGTTCATGACTGGCAGCAAAGTTCCACGAGGGAGAAAAAAAATCAAAAATATTGTTCCCTCAGTCTCAGTCCTCTGTAATTACGATCATTACTGAATACTTCACTGTGAATTGAAATACACTGATAACAAATTGAAATACAGCAATAACAATTTATTCAGAACACAGTGATATATAAAGGCAGGCGCTGCGGCGGCGTAATGTACGATTCCCTCCAATCTGGTTATAAATTATGGCTTCTGTGGATTTTCTTCTCCACCACTTGCGCATATTAAATTGACTCAAAGCACTGAAAAAAAATGAAACTACCCAAAGAAAAAGAGTGCCTTTGGATCGGACCAGCGCTCCGTCACTAAAACAAGTAAATTTCCAGTTTATAATTTATTTCGCAGCAGCAAATTCACGCACTTGCAGGATATCTACAGATGCTGAACAGCAAAAATCATCATTTTAAAATCTATTTTCTGTATCCGTCGGTAAAGACTCCTCCTTGATCCGGAGCTTCAAAATGTCTGAGGAAAGACAGTTTAGTGAATGAGTTTGTGTGCGAAAGAATGTCTGGCTCAATTTCTATGCCCATGGCAACCAGATCTCTCAGACAGGCCTGGAAAGTGGGGTCAGAGGGCTTGTGTGTGTCCTTCTGCCTCTATACTGAAGGGCATACGTGGAACTGGTACTAAGCAGCCAGATCCAAGGCAGAGCAATGCAGGACAAGCCAAGCCTCGTTAGAGACATGTATAGTCTGTGTGCTTGGGCCCTCAACTGGCCATTAAAGAAGTCCCCGCCAAAGGAAACCAGAGTACTTTGCATGCCTTCCTTCAAAAATACGCTCTGAAAAGTAGCTCCACTATTATGACTACAGGCTTACTGTGCTGCATATTAAAATACTGCACACAACAGAAATGGGAATAAAAAAATCCTGAAGCATCATTAATTATCTCCAAGTTGGACCATATTTAGACCAAAAAAACATTTTAAAAATGTTTATCTCCAGACTTCAGAATGCATAATCTTTTATCCCGTCCAAGATATATATAAATACTGAATTATTCTCTGGACAGCAATCCAACTGTTTTTCCACCATGAAAATAAACAAATACCACGGGACTGCTGTGACTAGGGCTAGAAGCTCATTTTACCCAACTATTTAGCGTCGCAGTTTTTGTCGATGTGCAGGTTTTCGGTTGCATGGCTGGTAGCTTCAGTCGGTTGCTGCTTCTTTTAACAAACGACCCAGAAATAAAACGAACCGACCATCCAAGAAGCATAAACACTAAGCAGCACTGAGCCACCTGATCTAAAACAATTTATACAGGTAATTAAACCATTGGCATAGAGTGAATTACTACTTTGACTGATCTCACATAAAATAAAAACCGCAAACCTTTCAGCAACGACAGATCATTAACTTTACTGGTTTACTTGTGGCTATTTCTTGAAAGCACAAAAAAAGTTCCGTTTACTGTGAATTAATTCAAAGGAACCAAGGTGGTGTTAAAATTTGGATTAAATGCGAATACAGTTATTGCTCATTTTAAACGATTTGATTTTTCTTTCAAGTAAAATATTGTTTTGGTTAAGACATGGGTAATTACAGGGCAAGAGGCAGAACCCTACCACTTGCTAGAAGGATTTTTAAAAAGTTCTCTGTTTAACAAGAACGGATTACATGGACGAGCTACACATCCTGCAACCTCGTGTACTACACTGCATGTAACTTATTGATTTAATGAACCCTTTATCAAGTGAGAACAAAATGCATAAAACTTCCGTGGTGTCTCAAAACAAGCGATCTTTTGTTGCAAACCGCTTAGATTTATTATCTGTAACTTTATTGGGTTGTAGGCTACTCCGCGCATGTTTTATACGGAAGTCATTAGGTTTTAAAAACAGTCTTAAATCTTTTTAAAATTACGCACAGCAGCGAGTCTACGATGCCTCAGTACATTTAGAGGTGGGTAAAAACGCAATTTAAAACTTTAACAATTTTTGAGCTTAAGTACTGAAAAGATTTATTTTAATATTCTAGTAAATAATAAAAACAGTTACAAAATATTTACAATTTTCTATTTGATATTTTATTAAAGAACAAATGTCATAATATTAGTCATATCACAGAATCAAATACTCAAACCGCACATTTTATTATTCTGCGGGACGCCTTGGTTTACCATACTGTACAAAATATTTGTGCTAGGAAATTTTTTTTAGTCATCATTTTCTGTAACAGCGACACTTTGTCATTATTCCATTAACTACTTAATTAAAGTCTGCTGTAGCGAAACAAAAAACATGCAACACACATAAAACGGTTAGTAACCCTTGCAGCGTCACGCAGGGCTCAAGGGTGGTCGTAATCTTATGATTGCCCGACATTTCAATCATATGTACGTGATATGTCGTTTTTCATTGATTTTCACCATACAATTCAGAATCTATTTGTTATTTACACGAACTGAAGAATACAATATTAACTTAAATATATGGTAAAAACAAACAGTAATAACTGTTGGCACAATTAATTACTCGTGAGCCATATGGTTTAAACGAATTGGAAAATATTATCCGAAGTATGCAACAGTAACTTGAAAAAAGTATTTTAAAAAGTGTAAAATAAAAAGCATGATAAGAACTTGATAAATTGTAAACAGAAACCCGTTTATGCCTTCCACTAAAGAAACTTGACTTTTATTTCCATTCGAGGTTTTAGGACTCATTTTTGTTATGCCTTTAGTTAGTTATAACTAAAGTTTTAAATAGTTTAAACTTTAAATAGTTTAAAAACCACAAGCTAAGCAACTTCGCCGAATGTTTAAATAGCCATCCCCCGTTGAGCCTAATAATAAAAGAACGTACTCCAACTTTTATTTGTGCCAAGTACAGAAGTCGTGAAGCTACAGTATCCTTAAGAGTATGTTTAAAACATTTTGGAAAACAGAATATGACGCAAAATAGTTTATATACAGACAAGGTATCTAAACGGTCTCTATTGATCCCACCGAGTTATGTAGGGGAGAAGCTCATTCAAAACCTCGTCTACGAGTTTTTACATTTGTTAAAAAAAAGAAAATGCGATTCTTTTAATACAGGGGGGCTAAAATAAATTATATAGCGATTTTACGCAGCATTCCATTATAGTCTACCAGATTTTCGGTCAGCATAAATTTGATCAACAAAACAATCAACAATAATAGTAATAATTATAATACAAAAAAGAAGGCACAGAAGAAGTACCCCATTTGTTTATTTGGTTATTTTAAATTATTTTAGAAGCGTAGATTGGTCGACATTACTAGCTTTTTAGTGATTTACTCGCGTAAATATTTATTCCCGACACAGCGAAAAGAAAGTGGAAGACATGCGATTACTGATTTAACGTTCCAGACGATGCAGAGTTGCAGATCTTTGTGATACTGTCTGATCATTTCACTGTTCTAAGAGAATGCCTCGCACCAAAATCAGGGAATCTTTAATGTACAATTAATGCACAATAATAACCTACAATTGACCTTGTCTCACTAGTCAAGCTAAAAAGACCTCAAAAGACAAAATCCATGAATGATGTAGAAATCTATGAATTAAGGAGAAATTGTATAAAAACAGAATGAAAATGTAAAAACTGGAGGTTTATTCCAACATTCTGAAAAAGAAATGTGACTTATTGTCCTGGATAGTGAAGAAAGCAAAATGGTCTTGTTTTTCCAAAGGGATAACAGACTTTAAGGACAAGCCCAAATGTGGTTTTCTCAGTCTTTGAATGCTAAATGAATTCAGCTCTAGTCGCTAACTATTATGATGAGCTTCCTTCACAAGTTAAGTGTGAAGACGTGGCAAGACACTTTTTAAAGAAATCCTGCCACATAAGACAACACATACAAGAAACAGATGCAAAACTCGATATCTGAATTTGCAAGTTCATTCTCCAGCTCTGTTTTGAGTTTTTCTGTACCAGCTTACAAAAGAGAAGAGAAGCAAATCTTCTGAAATCAAGAGCTCTACCTATGATACCTACAAGACTTTCCAAAGAGATGTTCATATAATTTAACCATTGAAAATTCTTCTCTGTTAACTGGAAATTCTCCAGATGTATTGAGAAGTATGCGATTGTGAAACCTGTCATTAAGGATGGTACGATAAATCCTGCTGTGCTTGGCAGTTTTACACCTATATATCAAATCTCTCTACAGCAAAACTATATTTAAGGGTGGTTTTGAGACCGATATTCTTCATCGGCAAATAAGTCTTGAGAAGTTCCAGTGTTATATTAGAATTAAACATAATCATTAAAATATAGATGACATTAGAGTGTCGTTGGTTCTAATAACGTGTTGTTCATTTTGATTTAAGTGCTAAGTGGAATACAATAAAAAACGAAATACTTGTTCAGGGTCTCAAAAATTGTGTGGACATTTCTAGAATTTCAGTAAACCAGCTTCACTCTTATTTGATTTGAACTGACCATAACTGAAAAGAGCTTTGCATTTCCTGAGGTGGTCTGCAAAGATCTCATGGGGTTCCTGATGTTTTTTGTCTATTTGTCCTTCAGTCACCGAGAAATTATAGAAAGCATAGCCCTGACTTTCATGGTTACGTTGTCATTTGCATATACGTTTGAGCGGACACTAAATAGAACATTATCGCACAATACTAAACCGCTTAACTGACACAAAAGCCCTAACATCTAAAAGCGTTCTTATGTTTAAAACATAGCTTCGTGTATTATATGGGGCCAAAGGTATGCTAACTAAGACCAGTTGTGCAACACAGTTATCAGAAATATGGAGGAGAAATTTCCAAGTAAGTATATCTTCTGGGAAAAAAAAAAACCTTTACTCTGTCACCCATAACCTCATGCTGAGAAACACATTTATGTCTTTATAAAATGTAGATGTTTTATTAAATATTTTACTGAATACATATTTTACTATAGTTTTGACAAAAGAAAAAAAGGCAAACAGGACACTAACAAAATCTAAGAAAATGTTTCTAATTTCATCTCTGTGTGGCCTACCAGGAATTTTAGAACAGATTTGAAGGTACTTTTATTGTTTTAAAAAGTACTTAGTGGTTTGGCACCTGAGTGTGTTACAGATTGCTTGTCTGAATGCACACCAAAAGCGTGCTCTACTTCTGGCACTGTCCATGTACCAAAAAGTCCATTGTGATACTGGGCAGGTGGCCTTTTTCATGCACTTAAGCTCTGGAATACATTACCGAACATTAGAGAAGCCACGTGGATTCTTTTTTTTTTTTCTTCCTCAAAATCAGTATGATGTTATCTTGAATTAGCATTTACAGACTTATTTTAACATTTTTTATTTTTGTTTTTATTACTCGTTGTGTTCTGGTAGTCATTTTCATCATCCTATGTGTTTCTACTTTATGTAGTAGGGAATGTTAAGTTTAGTTTAAAGTACTCCAAGTTGCATTCTGGTGTAAAGATGATGTTAAACAATTACCCATCAATCCATCCATATTCCATGCAATCACATATCCTGGTCAGAATTATATGGCGTAAACTATTATTATTATTGAATTTCAGGAGAGTCTTCATATAGTGGAATCCCTCTCACATCTATGTTTACATATAGGGTTACACTTTAATGGGGACCATTATAACGGGGTTATCAAACAAGCTTTTTGCATTCTTTTGTTTTATTTCAAACTGAAAATTTTCGACGGGATTGAAAAGTTGACGGACAATGTGAACTTCAGTTAAAAACAGTTAAATTTAGTCCAGCTGAGCAAGGATGACCACATCCTGTGAACACACTGTGGATGCTACTTTTTGTTCCAGCCCACCCATTCATTAATTAGGCTTGGCTTGGGCAAATACAGAACACCAATTTAGTAACTGTTAGATTTTTCCCTTTCTTATGAGTTTTGGGTTAATATAAACACCTTTTCATTCACCTTGATTAATTTGTGCGCTGGGGAAAAAAACAGATTTAACAAGATTAATTAGTCACTCACTTTGGTATTTGTTCTGGTATACATAGTAATGACATCGCTTAGAAATAACTTTTTAACAAGTGCTAGAAAAAGAAAGAACAAAGGATATGCATCTTTATTTTTATATTCAGTAAAACACGAATAAATGTCACTTTGACAGTGGGTCAGATCCGAATATGAAATCAGGAAGCAAAACTATGCCTAATTACTGTAATTAAAGGTGTACCCGAAAAGGGGAAGCACTGTGGATCTCTGCTGTTTCTCGACCTCACTTCATCGACCTATTGATTAATGCCACCTGTCGTTAAAAACAAAGGCATCAAGCGTCGAAAGTAGCTAGGGTATTCTCACATTAAAAACGCAACATTTACTGTGTGATTTGAACACCTTGCTCCTCTGGACCTATGGCAGAAAATTAATGTATTAAAGACTGTGTTTTAATTAGCGCCTGATTTGCACCTGAAACACCCATGGGATGTGACTTACAACCCAAATAATTACTTCAGTAAAACAATTAAGTGCGGCAACCCTGCTGTCACCGAGGACTCAAACTGGATGTCATCGCTATTAAACAAACGAATGGGTTGTCACTGAGTAGGAGTTGCCTCGGTTCCTCCAGGCAGCATTTACTAAGGGCGACAGGTGAAACCCACACACTTGAGACTTTTTCCTAGAACAATGTTTTACCAGATGACGTTAAGGCAGAAAATAGTACAATTATGATTTTAAAATCCTAGAGGAAGAAGTGCGATAATCTTTTACACGTAGCCAAAGTTAATTCAACCAGCATAATTGGAGCACGGACCCTAAATGTTTTGCCGTTTTAATTGCACTTGGCAGACAATCCCTGAACTCATCGCTCGTGGCATGTAGCAGGAGATTTCTTTTTTTATCCTTTTTGACCCCCCCACCTCCTGCGCAACCACTAAAGAGTGGCAAGTTCCATCGAATTGGAAACTAACTAATTATTTAAAGCCAAAATAGTTTGAAATTAGAAAAGTAGTTAAGTTTGAAGAACCACGAAGGTTGAGTACCATTGACATTTCTGTTCTTTAGCTAAAAATCATACTGGTGAGTTCACTAAGTAGCATTGTAAATAGATTTATGGTTACTCACAATAGAGCTAAAACGCTGAAAAAAATTGTACTTTGAGTGATTGTGATATAAGAACGGCTTTAAAAAAGTCTTTCGTTTCACCACTCAATGTCATATAGGCTATTATGCTGGAACCCACAGTGGTTAATTGCGGGGCCTTCACTGTTGTGTAACTTGGGATTGTAATCAACTTAAATTTTTCCCAGTGGTTAATTTATGTATTATTTTGCCCACAATAGATGTTATTTAGTAAGGGAGATGTTAGACAATAGAAACAGTAGGAGCTAAGCTAAACGTGTCAGTTGTATTGATTCTTAATGAAATTTCCTAGTGTTTTCAAATGGATGTTTTTCCTCAGTTAAATAGGCTGCCAGTGTGCATTACCCGATTTACAATATATTAAACAAGTGTTAGATGCAAAACATTCATGGCCATAGGCCAATGGCCTCCTCACACCCCATTATCATTTTGTATATGTACTGAACGGGTGTGGGTTTTTTCATTTGGAAGTTTCCCGCCAAAACGGGACTGCATCATCGAGTTATCGATCACCGTCATCGTTGTCTCTGTGGTTATGTAGTCAGATGGTTGGTAAAACACATTCTAGTCTTTGCTCTTCTGTTGCACGTCTGTACTGGTTTCAGACAGAATTTGAACTGGATTTGTTGAACCCATTTGACTCTGTCCGTTGGATCCAATGTAAAGAACAATCTGGAACATAAAAAAATCCCTTGGAGCTTAAACCGCTTTTTCTTGATGATGACCCTCTGCTCTGACCCCAAGATTTAGCCTCACCTGTATGGGGAGCAAATTGGGAAATGTGCCAACCAAAGACTTCCTAGGTATCGGTAATGGTACAAATGGCCAACAAAAGTATCATCATGCATCATGAAAAAGAATTTGAACAAAGGAGATAAAGAAAATTCAAGTCCCTTTTACTTTTTCCTGAGAGCTCAAGGTTTTGTTTTTTTGCACCTTCAGTGGAGAGTGTAATTTGTCTTGGCCCCCAATTTATCTTCTACAGGATGCACCTGACCTTGTACAACTTGTTTAACCAAGTGAGTAACAGTGGTTTTTGTAGATTCACATTTGGCCAGATTCAAGGTCAATGGCGCATCCCGTAATCGCTCAAACGGAGTGCTAAGAGTCACCAAGTGCTCGTCCCCAGTGGAGACGTACACGACCACGTCATCCCAATGGTTCTCATGTTATGAGCAGCAGAAGGCTTTAACATATTTATATGACCCATGCACACTTTTCATCCACAATCATCTAATCTGTTTAACACGATTTTGACTGTATTCCATAGGGGCCTGAATACTAAGCCTGTAAAAAAGGAAGGAAGGAAGCTACACTAAAACTTTGTCACCAGTTTGAAAATCCCACTGCACAAAGATCCTATCAAATTTTTTCATTATCTACAGAAGCAAGACTCTTGCATGGCTGTAAAAACACTGTGGAGACATTCCTGAAGAAGTCTAATTAAATCAAATTAGACTGGTTTTAGCACACTCTTCTTCAGACGTAGTAATTATAACTGACCAAATTCTAATTCTGCAGGGCGAAACCCAAGGGATTCCTGCTTTCACAACTGAATTAAAAGGGTTTCTTCATCCTGCAGAATCGATACAATAATTGCATAACATTGACCCTAGGGATTGGTGAAGCCATTCTACTGCACTTTCACTTTGAGTGTTAAATGCTTGACACTTGGTGTTTTAGTAGACAACTGACACAACACCTGAGCGAACTATTTGTACGTGAAGTTAGTAACCTGATCAGTCTGAATGATTTTTGGCAGACCATATGTGGAGCAACATTTCACCAAAGCCTTTACCAGAGCTTTTACGAGTATGCAAATAAACAGACACAGGAAAATGCATCGCTAAAGGAATAAAGATATTGATTTCTAGATTCGGGGTGTGTAAGGGACCCCACACAGTCAGTTAAGATGTGCTCAGATGGTTCACAAACTGCTGGGAGGGGATTTAGCAAAACTTTCAGAACAACCTCATTAGGATTTCTTGCTAGTTGACATACAAGACAGGAATAATTGTCTAATAACGGAACGTTTAAAATCAGATCAAGAGAATAGTGTAAGGTACGATTGTGCATTTTCTTAATCCCCATATAGTCCGCCAAAATATAGTCATGACCCAAATGAAGGATTTGTGTACAATAACAGATAGATTTAACCAACCGATGTATAGTGTTCCAACCTAAGTTATTGGGGTCTTCCTGTGTATCAAAATGCCGTCGTTGATATAATATGGCACTTTTTCCCTGAGCAGTTTCACTTAGAGCCCCTACTGCTTTGAAATATTTAGATAAGGAACTATCACTTAGTCGTGCTGCAGTTAGCAGATCCTTACCAAGTCTTCCTAGTAAAATATTTCCCCTTTCATTCTATAAGGGGATCAAGACCAAGGGGAAACTGACTAATTCCACGTACTACTTTCAGAAACCTCAGCTGCATTTAAGGAGGAGTCGGCCAGGTCCCCCACCTGAACAAATTTTCGAGCCTGAGCTTGCATGCCAACGCAGGAGAAGAAGGCAGATGGAAATTGTCTGGCCCAAGTTTTAAAACGAGCAATCAGGAATATCAATCACATCTGGAAGGAGATAAACTTTCCGTCTAGCTAAATTTTTGCAGAGGATCAGAGAAGACCCTTCCATAGGCAATTGCGAACATACCCCAATTTTCACTTCCCCAGAGAGCAGATCTGATTTTAAAAATAGTGTTCAGAAGAACCTTGAAGCACCCCAATTGAATCCCCCTCACTGGCTCATGACAGCCAGAAAACGGTGAGGCATGAAAGATAAAACAGTACCACGAATAAAAGACAGGCCTGCCCCAGTATCACGTTGTGTAGCCGGCTGAGAAGCGTTCCCATCGCAGTTAAAAGACAAATCCTTGCATGAAAAATGGGTTATATCCTGGATCATACTCTGGCATTTCCTGCACCTCTTATGTTACACACATGGGAAGAGGGCAGATATTCTGACAGAGCAGCAATTTTCTGTTTAGCCTACTTCTTCTGCCAGGCCTCGTGATCAGCAGTCATGAGACCAGGCTGACAACAGAAGAAACCATCACAGCGGTCATCTGAGCACACGTATGATAACTGGATACTTTTGGGCTAGGCATCGCACCTTCCTGACACTGAATGGACTTTACCGTTATCACTGATCGTGGAAAATACACATTTCGCACCACAGGATGGTGACGTTAAAGCAAACTTGTCTCCCAGCACAGTTGCATCGGTGAATAATAATCCAATTTGCTCATTTTCACTTAGAGCATATCTTTCAGGTATGCACATATTTGAAATTTCCCAACCACAATAATTCCCTAAATTGGTCAAACGTAGTTGCTTTTGTTGGTTTGAGAGCTTCAGGTGGTAGGCTCCTGCCAATGCCTGTAAGACAGATACTTTAACGGCGTTATAAATTTTGCTCTTCAGTAGTTAACAAGGCTCAGACCTCTCGAGCTTTCTCCTCTAATATACTTTGGAGAAGCAGGGACCATATTTCTGTTGGCCACCCTAGAGTATAGGCAGTGCAGTTCAAACACTTGGAAAATTGGAATCAACTTTGACTTCCTGAAATTGAGGGAAAATGCTTATATTTTGCCCTGCACCAAACTCTCAGGCTGATGGAGTTAACGAGGTGGAAGAAAGGGACAGCACAGGATAAGAAACAGAAACCAGCTCGAGATCTGGAGCTGAAGGTCTTTGACCAGAAGTGGGGTAAGCAGGAGCATCGTACTCCTGCTTTCTCACTCCTGTCTCCGGCTCTTCAAAGCGCACCGCCAAAATCCCGCCAGACTTGGGGAATTCCAGCCATAGTGTGGCTTTCACCTCAGCTCCCACTTCCACAGTGGCACATACCTTTCATCTCCAGTTCGCTGCCTTTGGGCAAGCTCTGCGTTTGCACCAAATGCTGGTATGGAAATGCTTTAATTTCCATATTAGTTCCATGACATAGCCCAGAGACATCAAATAGATCAGCAATCGAGAGCAAATCTGCTCTGCGGAAAAATCAGCCTGCTGTGGTAAAGGAGCGACACGCTGAACTCCAGAACCAGACACTTACATTACACAACCACCCACAAGGACAAAACTGCCAACACAAATTCACCCAAGGGAAGAACGCAGAGCAGTAGACGAAACAAAGAAGGAGCCGCCAATTAATCAATTAATCAGACGAAGAGGGATTCTTATTTGATTAAAGAAACCGGTTTCAGGGATGGGCAATGCCAAAATGACAAACAAAAAGATGCTAACCAAAAGCAGACACTTTCTAAGCTAAAGGAAAAAAAAAAAATAACATTACACCGCTAACCGTTAATCCCTATCGTAACCAAAACGCACATCCAACCAGAAACGTACTCACCCCCTACAGGTTTCACAAAGTTATAAGTAGTCAGCGGCACCACACAGTACGGACACGGACACAGAGCCTCTGCGTGTCTGACACGGCGGGGGCGTGGCCAGGTCGGGGGAAGAGGAAGAGTGCCGCCAAACCCCAGTTCGTCAGGCGTTTCATCGTCCGCTTCACCTTTGTTCCTCCATTCATAAAATGACACAGGGCAGAGCACGCATACCCCGCCCTGTATCATAATAGGGCACAAAAAAGTCACACACACACACAACAATGATCCCTTCAGGGGGTTGTAGCATTGTCTTCGTTTTAAATATCATTCATGATTATATATGATTGGTTGTCCGGCGTTATTGTGAGGTGGAGGTCTTCGTTATTCTTAGGGGTTCTGCTACACAGCTGTCTTCCTTTATCAAACCTAAGCTGTGATTGAAATGGTTCAGTCATTCACTCACTATTCCCTGTATAGAAAAATTGATGTGGTTAGCTACACAGGGAACTAACCAGTGAAATGAGATGACAGCTTCAGACACCACATTCCTATATGGGTGTGTAAGCCTACAATGTATTTGATTTTTTTTTTTTTTTTTTTTTATTTAAAATTGAAACATCATCAACTTGAGTCTTTGCAGGGATGGATGGCTACTATCATGTTACATTTTAAATTAAAAAAAATATATGCTTGCATTTGTATACACTCTTGTGCCATCTTGTTTGTATTACAAGTGGTCCATTTACAGATGTAATCCTTGTGTTGCGTTATGGTACACAAGAAACTCCACATCATCTGTACTACACAACTAAATCGTGCACTATTTCTGCGATGGGGAGCAATTTGGAACACAGCCCAACAGAACCCAGATTTTACTAAAACCATACATTCCTGAG
Source organism: Gymnarchus niloticus (assembly GCA_009936485.2). Taxonomy (NCBI): domain Eukaryota; kingdom Metazoa; phylum Chordata; class Actinopteri; order Osteoglossiformes; family Gymnarchidae; genus Gymnarchus; species Gymnarchus niloticus. The sequence goes on from JAACJT020000037.1 coordinate 2,388,127, forward strand.
ATTCCTTAGATATTCTGCATTGAACCCAGGCAAATCAGAACATTAGATTACACCCACACACCTCACCCCCTCCCCCACGCACCCAAAAGGTTTACAATAACATTTACAGTACAATGACATTCCTGCTGTGGTATTTTAAGCTTGTTTATATATGGAAAAAAAACACACAAATTGCTGCACTTTTGTACAGAAACACTCTCATGTTGGATTCACTCATCACTGAACTTTGACATGGGTCATTTGAATACTTGTAGTTACGTCCAACATCTCTTTTCTCGACTCTGTGCGAATGGAGACTGTTTTTACGTCCTTTCTTATACAGGTCACAAGCCAGATGGGCAGATTCGCCATCTAGATGCCTTGAACGGGTGAGGAGAAGGCTTTACAGGTTGAAATTGTTTTTACAATTTCAAATCTAACTGCCTAGAGATCTGTGGGGCAGACGACCAGCTCCCCTATAATACAGTGTTGTGATAACACCTGCATTTACATCTGGTTGCCAGCCACGTCTCCTAACACAGGTGGGCATGCCGTCGTACTGGCTGCGCTCTCTGCCTTGACGTGCCACGCAGGCCAGTCTAGCTGCTGTAGAAGAGAGACTCAAGCAGCAAACTGACATGTTAATCTCCATTTCATTCTTTAACTCACAGGCCTAAACATCACTGAACAAATCCACTGTGGAAAATACGTGGCTTTATTAATTACATTCTTGTTGTAATTTTGTCACAAAAGTGGCACAATTACACAAAAAATGCTTTCAGACATAAGCGACTAAATATTTATTTATGACGGGTGCTCGACAAACAGGCCAAACTCCACTCTAACATTGCGCCTAGAACTGTACTAAATATTTCAATAACTGGAGGGTCATGGAAAATTACAGGTCCCCCCCACCCACCCCACGTAACATGCTGTTAACACACCTACATGATTCATTACGGTGTTCTTTCTTCCGACATAAAAGACCATTCCAGAAACCTCCTGACCATAACTTACGAAGCGGCTTTCGACACAAAATTCAGTCTTTCCAGACCCCAGAAAGACATATTTCACTGCAGCCAGCACGTGCACTCCGGCACCACAGACCCATTTGACAGAGAGATGTTCCACACAGCGAAGAACCCAATGATTGGTGGCTTTACAGTTCTACGTCCTCTGAGAGACTAGAACCAGCTCCAGAGGCTGCTTCCATGGCCATTATTACGAACGCAGTGGCTGCAGCACAATTGTTGTGAGTTTCCAACAACAATCAGGACAACTAACTATTAATCATCAAGCCCTGAGGAACGGGGGCCCAGACCGCAACACGAAATCCACAAAATTTCATCACATGTGAGACTTGGGGAAGGTCTTCTGTAACACCACCGTTATCCCACTCTACAAATCAGCAACATTCTGTGGTAAACATGTGGAACCGTTTTGTGGAGGCCGCTCACAGCAGTGTGTGAAAGAATCCAGTATGGAATCAGGCAGCATTGTGATTCAGCACTTGAAAGATATCCTTTCGGGTCTCTAGACTGTGCCTACAGGACCTACCTTAATTATTTTTTGTAAATAAATGTGTATGTTAATTTGATTGAAAATGTGTCTGGCACACAACGTGACATAACTGAACAATTCTACCATTTTTTGCCTTACAACTGTCTCCTAGCTGTACAGAAAAGTCAGCAATTAGTATTTATTTAGGAGCAAAAAAAAATTTTGGGCCTAGTCATAACTGCAATATAATCCATCGTCACACCTAGTTATGAATGATTTAAGAATCTCTCAGTATGCTAACAGCTTTGAATTTTTTTTATACACATCGTTGCTTAAAAGCACCTTAATTCCAATTAGCATCCATGTGCTAATTTGCGGAAAGCAAAAGGACAAAATTCTTCGTGTCAAAGTTGAGTTCGCCAAATGGTTCAATATTGACAAGGAGTATTGGGAGACAACCATGGTTTCCTGGGTAACGCGCAAAACACGGCTCCGGTTGGCGGCCGGCGCCGTCACTGAAGTCCACTGAGTCCCCAGTGAATTCGACCGGCATTCTGACCCACAACGAGCACGCACACAAGACCGAGCTGGATCAACCAAAAGCTGGACATCCCACTCCTGGTGTGAGCACATGAAACTCTGACGTTGCCACGGAGCAGGGAGAGGGCGGCACCATGGCGACTCTGCAACACCCTCCACCATGCAGGCCTTTGGGAGTTTACAGAGAGAGCAGGAGGGTTAGACATTGGCTGGAACTGAATATTAGTCTGGAGGTCTGGCAGAAGCTACCAACGAATCCCTCGCTCCCTTGGCCATTTGTGTCCCAGTTGTTGCTGGGATATTTTTGTCTGATGTGGTGAATGCAAATGCCCAGAATTCTCCACTGAGTGGATGCACTGGGGGTGGGGATTCGGAAGGGGATGGGGGGAGGGATTACAGGAAAGGTCAAGTCGGTTGTGTCAGGTGCAGCGGAAGCACGCACACACACACACTGGAAAAGCCGCGCACGGTATCGGTGATGCAGCAAACCCAGGGGTGCGTATCTCGTGTACACCATGCTCTATTTACATATGCACATGTGACATACACACAAATGTTATAGAAATAATGTAGTCCCGTCAATCCAACTACCCCCATTGCTTTCCTGCCAGAATCCAGGGTCCTCCTCTCCCTGAACAAGGGATGCTCTATAGACTAAATCCTCACTCCCATCCCCCCCGAACCCTCTCCTTTCTTTTGCCCATAGTCTGCCCACTGCCAGTCGGCAGGGCAGGATGCCAACACTCTCTACAGCCGGATGCGTTGTGTGCCCTTTATGCAAATGGCTCGCCACAGTCTTCCATCGCCCACCCCCACGTCCCTGTCCTCTTTACCCATGCCTGCTCTTTTCTCCCCCAGTCTCTCACACGAGACATTACTGAGGCACAAGAGCACAAACACCTTCCTAGTTCGCTCCTCGATGTGACGCCTCAGACAAAGGCCCTCGGGTTGTACGGTACGCAAAATAGAACCTGCAGAGCCAAAACACGGTCGCCATACTGGCGTAACAGCACTTTGAAAATGCTCACAGCACCAAGGACTTAAATACATTTACAGCGAAATTCTATGCCACTGCCAGCCCCTAAACAACACAAATCGGTCCATTTTGGGGACTAAAAAAATGCACAAGATTCCCTCCCCCACCATGCATCAGAATACTGCCTGACCCAGCATTTTGACAGACACAGACATAATTTTATGACATAATAGCAAAAAAGGGGGAGTGTAAAAATAAAAAGAATCGGTCGGTGCCTTGTTGGAAAACTGCTGAAGGAAAGTGGCGAATCGTGCAGAGCTAAGCGAGGCAGGGCGAATGAGGCTCCACAGAAGGTCGTGGTGGAACACGCAGTCTCCTGTTAGAATAAACAAACGGCTGACATACACAAGCCCCATATATACTGTACAAATACCACTTGGCTGAGTCACTCAAAGCACCTGAAGAGAAGCAGCGTGGGTAATTTGAGGCGGCAGAAAGAATTGCTGGAGCTTTAAGAGAGGCCCAACGGCACACAGACGACATACATACGCATAATTATCACAGGCTGACCTCCAAATCTCTCAGCACCTCTTGAACCACCATTCTCTCTCTCTCTTTCTCTGGCGGGAGGGAAACAAGCCTAATCTAAAAACAACATGGCCAAAGCCCCTCTCCTGCCCAGGTATTTTTCTAGGATATTATGTTGCCAAGCTAGGTTTCCCCGACAGGGCAAAGCGGTTCTGCAGCGAGCACGAAAGAGGTGACGACGGAAAGGCCTGACCAGCCTAACGTGACATCTCACCCTGTCCCCCCCACTCTAGGATGCCGTCAGACATTGGAGAGGGTTAACAGTACAGGCCAGAGCCTACAGGAAGCGTTGCTTTGGAAGTGGGCAGTTGCGGCTTCCTGCGGAGGCCGTCCGATGTCGGCCGGAAGAGTGCTCACAATGAAGGTGAGAGGTCCACACATGCCGAACACCTGCCCCAGGGGATTCTGGGATGCACGCCACATAATGACAGCAGTCCTCGCCGGACACTGCAGCCGTCCACATGCACTGGCACAAACACGAGCCCCGTAATGATTATAAACATACGTACATATAACATTAAATTGTTCTGGACAGCAGATGGACTTTTGCACAAGAGCTTGTCTTTACAGTCACTAGAGTTATAGTATTAAACCACTGCTATGTAGTTACTTCAAATTACGGGTGTAATATTACTAAAACTGGATCCAAAACCGTTCAACTATGTGCATCATCAAATTAAGAGAACGACTCCAAGACAGAATTGCCACGATTTCTCCCTTTCGCTCCCTGCGCATTCCGAGAATTCACCAGAGGTTTTATGGACAGGTGCTCAGAATTGCACTCTTACTGATATCCTGGGAGGGATGCTGACATACGGCGATAGCTGGCCGCGTGGTTCCAGCACATTTTTGTGAGAAAATGCGTGTCAGCTGTCCTTCAGGTGTTATTTGGCTCTCGGACAGCACACACACATCGCGAGCAGCTGATGTATGTTCCTACGATCTTAACCTCACAACGGCGCTTATTCCAAAGCCTACGAGTAAGCTTGCTATGTCTTGCTGTGAAAGGATAAAAAAGTGGGGGGAATTTTATCTGAAAGAAAACAAGGGTGAGAGACATTAACACCCTTTTCCTACTGCTAAATAATACTCTCCACACCTCTTTTCCTTGTTCCTATACAAACTTCCTGTGTTTCTGAATTAATAAAGACACAGATATCATACTGGGATGCCGAGAACTAAACAGCAGATGAACTGGGGGGGGAAGACAAAGACAAAGTGGCTGGAGCTAAAAGTTCTGCTTGTGAGTGCATGGAGGACTGATGAAAACACATTTTAAAATGGAGGTATTTTTAAATGGAGGTATGAATACCAGAAGCCTCTGGTGAGCTCCAAGAATACTCTGGCAGCTTAACAAGTTTTATAGCCCATTGAATGACATACAAGCCCCCTGGAACACCAGACCTTTTGAGCCCCCCCCCCCCCCTTCACTCCCCTGTCATGGAACACGTGAAACATATACATACATGCTCTCATTATTATTATTCTACCATCCAGCACAGCTTACATTTGTACAGCTGGATATTTTATAAGGCTAAACTAACAGCAACCCAGGGTTCATGCTGACACTGTAGGTCTCCAAGCGTTACTTCCTTGTTCTCTACACTTTGGTATTGAACAGCTAAAACTTGTAACATTTTACTAAATTATTTGCAGAACAATGTCTTGAACAAAGCAAATTTACATTTGAAAACGTTTTCCACTAATAAACCCTTTGATTATATATTCATAAACAAAAATTGTAATGCACTGGTGTGGAGCTCAGGAGGTTAGGGATCTATGCCTGTGTTTGGATGGTCATGTCAAGTGAAAAATGGCTCTTACCCATAAGCCACTGCAGAGCATACACTACATTTGTTGTAGACCACAGACCTGATGGTCTTTAGGAGGTCGGAACCATCTGAATCAGTGGACAGATTCCAGCTAACAATCTAAAAGAACTATTATTTAACTACTAGTTTAATGAGAACTATGATTTAAAGGAAGACATCCAATGAAGATGGCTGCCTGATGACAGTCAGGCAATTAGCTTGTGATTAACAGGGAGTTCAGAAAATTAGCGATTATGTCTATGAATTGAAATAGCCCAAAAAGCTTACACAAAGTCTGGTGCTTATCTATGGTATTTTTCTACAGTTTTCTGTCCCTCAGAACAGAAAAGCTGCCTTGACCAAGATAGCCAAGTCATTGTTTTACCGGGGCAGAAGTTGTTCTAACCCAAGACACCAACAGTGACTAGTTCACTTCACAACAAAAATGACAAATGTGGTATTTAAAGGCAGCCTTTATTCCCACAACAATCCTTTGTGCAGTGAGTGTGAGTCATTTGACAAAGTGTAATAAAAATATTTACATTTACTTATTTAGCAGACCTTTCTGTCCAAAGCGATGTCCGTAACCCTAACCCTATAGCAGTTGAGGTTAATTGCTTTAATCAAGGGCCCAATGGTAATATGATTACTTGCCCAGTTAAAAGACTTCCACGAGATTCCAGCCCTGGGCCTTCCACACACCGGCATGGAGGCCTAGCCCACAGCACTACATGCCAATGTGCTACAATCTTTAACCAAGAATAATCTGAAAGCAAAATGGTTGTTAGGGGAAAAAGTCACACATTTTTCAATTTCATTTTGTTCAAGAAATTTAAGGGTTTCAAAAATAATTTAGCATAATGACCATAATGAATAAAGTTTAAGCAGGTCAATGCTAAGGTGTAGAACATAAGCCAAAAGCTTTAGGAGACCAAAAGTGTCAGTTTGATCCCAGTAATGATGTTCAGTGAGCTAATAGAACCCAAAGAATTAACTGATCTGATCAAAACGTTGACTTTTTTAAGCAGCAGCTTAACAAACATCACTATGTGGCATCAACCTCTGTTTTTTGTTTTCCCACACTTTCATTACTGGGTCATAAATCAGCTTTCCGAAATTGCTCCCAAAATACCACACAGTAAACTTTCACCCACAATATAACACAAATACCCTATTTTGAGGCCAAAAAACCCCCAGGGGGAATCTGTCATTTCAGACTAGGCAATCCAAGACACGAGTGCTGCTTTTCGTCAGTGTGATGGGATTTCACTGCCTCTTCGTTGAAGTTGCTTTACCTAATGAATCGTAGACTCAGAGAACTGTTATCTTTTGAATGATATCTAAGGTATAATTCAGATTGTTTATTAATGGTGGGCAGGCAATTTGGCGATGGTGTTTATCTTCAAGGATGTGAGCTTTCATACACTCCAATCACATACAATCCAAAGATAACAGAGGGAGATGGGTGTCATCTACATCACGATCCTAGGAAGACAGGATTGGGATGAACACACTGGAATCCCAACACACACTTGCCCAAACACACATACACACACACACACACACACCAGTACAAACACTTCAGAGCATATACACAAACACTCTCATGTGCCTTCAAATGGGTCTTTAAAAGTCGGAATAGTGTAACGCTTCTTTACCGGCATCGAGAGACAGACTGACGTCTTGGTATCGTTCCCGAGGCATGAGGTAACAAAGGAAGTCGACTCAAGTGTTGATATTCCAGACCTCCCTTTCAGCACCCAAACTAATCTGGTCATAGATGAAGGGAACTGTACAGACAGCGAGCCGAGTTTACCCAAAGCAGAAGGGCCCTCTCTGGGGTGTGCCAGTAACAAAAGCTGGACCACGCCCGCTTCCATACCATAGGACGGGTGACGTCAAACATTCATACGTCCAAGTGGCGATACAGCACCTAATCAGTCTGGTACAATGACAGCCTCCCTGGGTTCAGTAACTGGAAAAAACAACCTGATACACAAGATACTTCGTCCTGGAAATTTAGTCCCGCTAGAATGTGGTCCTCGGTGAGTCAAAGGCAAGCAACGAAGGGAGAAAATGCTCAGCTTTTCTTTCAAATCTCAAGCTAGTGAAATGGAGACCATTCCACTCACTTCTGTTTAACAGGTAGCCAGGCTGGTCCACTTATAGCAACAAACCCAAGAGAGATGCCTTCAGAGACCATTGTGTGACCACAATGTTTATGAACTCATTTCCTACAGCTTCACAGTCTATTCCTCTTAATCACCTGGTTCATCATAGCCTACCTTGTCACCACCCCACCCCCCCAGTTAGGAGTGGTAAAAGAGCCTATTTTAGCAACATGTGAGGAGCTGGTATGGGGAGGTGGGGTTAGTGGATTTAATGTCTTGCACACATGCTCTTACTTCTACTGGCGTAATTATCTAAAGGGAAAGTAACACTGAACATGACACGTGGAAACACAGGGTAATGTGGAAACATCTGTTCTTGTCCTAACATATACCCGGTCGTGCCCCTCACAAGGACCATCTCGTAGAGAGGCAAAGCTCCTCCGGTTTGACTGCACTGCTGTGAAATAGTCTTCAATGGACCTGGAACTTTTAGTTTGATTAAACTTGGATGTGAGTCTACAGCCTCTCTCACCTCGCCCCTTCTCCGCCATTGAATGCTAACTGCTCTGTCAGGCTCCAGAACCGCCACATGAGAAAGTGGCTTAGATGCCATAAATCATCAAGAACAGCAGCAGCCTTACTGAAGATGCAAAATGACGGGCCTGGTGGAGATCTAGGCTTTAAGCTCTGGTCAACTGGTCAACCCAATCTACCCCCCCAGCACCTTAACCCCAGCCCAAGCTATGCAGCCCCACCTGTCAGTTAGTCAGTTATGCTTAGATCTGACACTGGCCTGGATCCCATGCTTCAGTTCTCTACTCGTTAATATTAGCATGCTGAACACCGAGACCAGGAGGCTTTCCCACCAATATGTGGAAAATGCTGGGGGGGGGGTACCAGTGATGATCTCTCTGTCTACCAGCAGCAATGCAGAGGTATGCGATAACAGACTTAGGAACCAAAGGTTGCCGGTTCAAATCCAAGTGAAAGCTTCTGAACTGAGTCAGTAAGTATCCCATTGTGGGGGGGAGGGAAAAAAAAACAAAAAACTCACATCCGATAAAATTCAAGGAACATTTTATCATAAATATAAAAACTGCAGAAAACTGGGCTTCACATTCAGATTGAAGAAATCTGACAATAAATATTGCAGTACTAGGTAAACAGCCATTGACTCGCAACCTCCTTGCATGAAAAACGCTAAATACAAAAGTTTTTGTCTGACTGGAGAAACACAGTTAAAAAGTAACTAACCTTCAAATATGAGTGTCTGACTGAGTGTCAGCGTACGTCATTACACTGCAGTGTTGCATTACTGCGCTTTTATCCAGCTGTTGCCGCTGCCGTTCTCCCACACCCAGCCGCAGGGGGACCCACGGGTACGAGCACTTTCAGTGATGCCGATCGGAGGCCGTCCACAGCACCGCAATGCCCAGGAGAACCCCGACACGCACCTAGGTACGGCCCCTCGCTCACTCCTTATGAGTGTGTGCGAGTGTGTGTTGCAGCTGCAGGCATTCCGTAGGGTTCACCTAAGGTAAAGATGTGGTATGTTGTGCAACAGTGTATAGATTTTCCACTGCTGGGAGTAAGCCAATACCCTCCCCCTCCCCCCGAAAAGCCGGCTGTAACGCTTTGTTCCGCGTAACTGGACACAACAGCCAAACAGCCCAGACACCGACACTGCTTTTCTGTGCCTTTCTTTACATTATCAATCCTCCTTCCTTTCTCTCGCTCTCATAATCAGGTCAGACACCTCCTGGTGTTACTAGGCGACCTATAAAATTGATAGGAGATTGGCGGCAGTCTCTTCCAGCAGAACCGCAAAGAGCCAAAAAGACATTCTGGATCAACGTTTATGACAAATTAAATCTAATTTAAGCTGTCATCATTACTTTTTCTACTTTGCCATCTAAGATCTCAGTTTATATTAGATTTTAATGTTTTTCTCGATTTTTCAGATGATAATCAGAAGCTTTTCATCATCGGATCCTGTCATTCCACGGTGGTGCTTGGTGACACAGGAAGTTTGAACCCTGGACAATGAATGTTAAGAGGCAGCAGAGGTACACGTGGCAAGAAATGAATAGCATTAGAACCAATGCAACTAACGCACTCCGGCCCACCCTTCTCCCTCCCCAGTGGCCACGACAGATCGGTGATGATGCGTTAAGGATGCACACCTGTGCCAAATGTGCCTGAGTGTGCAGGTGTGGGAGAGAAAACACCACGGCGTGTGGATGCATTTGTAAACACACAACACACGAGTCTCTGGGTCTGCAGGCGGGAGAGAGAGGGGGAACAGAGGCGTGAAGCAAGAGATGGAGAGAGGCCAGTGTTCGCTGACAGATTTAATATTAACACCTAAGATGGATCAAACCCCTGTGTAATGGGAAGTCTATATTGGTATCTTGGTATTTATCTGTCTGAAATAGCGATCTGAGATTGCTGTCAGTGTCTCCACCACAAACAATGCATGCACAGTCCCACCACCGGGTAAAAATAGGTGACCTTCAAGAGGAAATCAATGTAGAGCATTTAACAGGATGAAAGAAGACCTGAGCCATTACAGCACGTGGGACCTCCGCAGTCCATCACCTTATCAGGTTTTGGTGCTGCTCGTGAAGAATTGACGCATTGCATATTGACGGTGTTACGACACGCTAACGCGGGGGTCTTGCCCGGACAGAGCAGCTGGCAATCCGCAAGTTCCATCGTTAGCATTTATGATGCGTTTCTAATAAAGGTGCTACGAAGGTCTAACGTTGGGCCAGTTATCTGAAACAACCTTATGCTAATGACTTCAACTTACAAGCATTCCACAGACAATTCCCTGCGACCGAGCAGAGTCCTGCCCCATACTTCTCACCTGCTCCACCACAGTGCAGATTAGAAAGTGTGCAAAACAACTGCAGGCACACCAGGCAAAATGAACCATAAGCTTTCAATGCTGCTTTCACCCCCATACTGTATGGAAAGAAGCCATCAGAAGAGCAGTTCTGTTTAATGTTTATGGGGTGTGGGTCCTCGTGCAGCTCGATACACTTTGCCAGGCCACATCGACGGACGGGGCGCAGGGAGGGGAGTGGGAGTACCGAGGTGTGAGGGGAGGCAGCGGGGGAGCATGCACGCTGCCCCTGGTGGAGGAGACATGGCAGGCCAACCCAAAGCAGCATGCCCAAGGCCAAGGCGCTTCCGCATGCCTAAAACAGCATACCAAAGAAGTGGTTTTGTCAGCAGCCCATAATAACAAACCAGAAGGCGACCTTCATTTAGACAGCTGGCCAATCACAAAGAAAACTTGCTGTACTGTGTCGCTCGCCACAACCGGCTGCCCTGCCCTGTGTGCAAACAGCACCAAAATGGAGCCACACATTTAAAATGATTCAAGTTGCCATGGCCTGAACTGCAACAGCGGCCATGCCTGGGAAAACCACGAGAATATCTCCAGTGTTCCATTAGACTACCGTCATTGTCCACAGTTGTGAGCACAAATTTTTGGGCATTTCAGTCCGTGTGCAGTTATGTTTACTATCCTAAATGTGTCCTGTAGCCGTGGCAACAGGAGGAGCAAAATATATGAGCGACAAAGCCCTGCACTGGGGTCATTGTCACTGACAGGACTTTGGCCAAAAGCTAATGCGGGGAGGGGGGCGGGTGTAGAGTGCACCAAACGCAGTCCGCATAGAGGACATCCTGCTATTCTCTTTGGTTGCAAACTCCCATTACGACGCACTGAAAAATTCATTGTCTGTGGATACACGCAGCACAGCTGCTCACTTCAAACTCGAATTAAAGCGTCGCTGGTCTCAGCTTTCCAGCATAAACTATGGATTTAAGTCAATTGTCGCATTAATTAGTTGGCACGTGAACATAAGACAAATTAGTTTGCGGAATGTTTTGATTTATTATTATTAACGAAGTTGTGTTTCTCCCATCTAGTTTTGAAGCATCCCTTCCGGGTTAGAATAATTATGTTTCTATTTAATTAGTTTAATTAGAAACTATTAAAAATTCAAAATTCATGCAAAATATGTTGTATTACTATTTATAGACTGTATACGGAGACGGCAATACCATTAATAAATATCGACTATTAAAAAAAGAAGTTCCACTCTTAAAGGAATGAGATTCAAACGACAGCGCAGTATCCATGTGCGAATTACACCATAGCGTCTGTTATCCTCCAGTGCAGTGTCACCATAGCAGACACGTAAAAAGAGACGCCATTTTGGAGGACTAAGGGGTGACAGGAGGACTCTGGTTTCACGGCCGCTCCGATGTCCAGTTCAATGAGGGTATAGCAGGACGACACTGCGCGGCGCCCAGGAAGGAAATGCATGTAATATTCATACATATTCTTCTAGAGAAAACCTATTACTGTCATACATTTAGAATCTAAACACAGACACACGTATACGTACATGCATACGTCTAGACACTTTCATGTTTAAATCAGAAACAGAAAAAGACTTAAGCAAGGACTACATAATGAGCAATTGAAAGACAATGCAGCCATGCAATCTACTATCACTTGGATTGCTCAGCTGACTTAAAAGTAGCTCAGTAATAATGTGTCTGACGTAGACTAATGAGCTCAAATCACCAGTGCTCTTCACTAAGATGATGGCCATAATAACTCAGGTGTCTAGTGTTCACATTTTCGCCTTGGACGACGCGTTCGCACTTCGCTGATTAGCTTTTAGATATTTTCTTGCTAGTGAATATCGATAACATTATCGAATATACAGATATGTAGATACATAGGGATTAAACTAAAAGAACAGGCCTGTTAAATAAACATACACGTACGGTGAATAGTAGCCGTATTTCATATTTAAAAATGTTTTTTTCTTCCTTAGTAAAGAGCGGATGGGGTTAGACTACGTGGTTAAACAAAAAAAAAAAAATCAACCCGAAGCAAAGCGATGGTTAATCTGAGATACACCTCAGTCCAGCACACTATTCTTCAGCACGTTAATTCAAGCTCGTCAGGCCCTGAGTCCAGCTGTCTACCGCCGTTATGTTGAGCCCTGATTTTCAAGCCAACAGCAAAAGAGCGCATTTCTATTGCACACTTAATGATGGAGGGCCAAACTCTCTTCAGCTTTTCCATTAATGCCTATTATACCGTACCAAAAGTGATATGCAAATTACTTTGAAAACGGTCCACAAAAAATAATATTTAAAGCAGTGCCTATTTTACAGCCACATTTCTCTGTACCACAAATCTAGAAAAAGGTTATTGTAGCCTTAACGGATAAAATAGCAGCACCTATAAATTCAAAGTTGTTTACAGCCTGAACTATATCTCATTGATATTTCCTGACAAACCTCTCAATTATAAACAAACAAGTGTAAAAAATAAAATCAATAGTTAAGAAATTTAACGTTTGAAAATAGGCCCATTTGGTTTTGGAATGCAACAATTCGCTCTGCTCGCATTGAGGCCCCTTATAGATTTTTATTAAAACTACTGTAAACTTGGAAAGCTTGTAGAAGACTTAAGACTCGGCTTTTGGTTAAATCGTATTATGCTAAATATGTCTAAGCTCAAACTGAAAATGGCTTCTTAAACAATAAAGTCTCCATAAACCCATCTAAGCATCCCGATTGTTTCATTATTCTTTCCATGCATGCAGCCCTTGAAATATGCACCACGACCCTAACACTTAAATAATTGTTCCATTGTTTTTATTTGTTGCAACCTCGCTTTTCCCTGTTGCATTTTAATTAAGAGCTATTAAAGTCAACATAAACCTTTACACTGGTCATGTAAGAAACTTGCAGAATATGCAGAATTTTGCGCGGGAGATCCGCTGAAACGTATACAAATCAGCCGAAAGCTAAAGACATCGTGCGTGGATTTATTAAGCTAAAACTCAAGTGACCACGCCAAACTTCGCATTAGTGCTGTTATAAATATACTGTGCTATACATTTCCTCAGCTACGAAGTTACTTCGCGAAATTACAGTATCGGATAATGGAAACGAAACATAGTTATCTATTAACATTTGAATGCAAACTATACAAAATTTATTGCACCAGATCAGAACTAATTTTACTTATATGATACTATTCAAAGGGACAATGGTGTATATCTGATACTCACTGAACAGCTTAACAGAGCTCCACGCACAATGCGGGCAAAAGCTTCTATTGATAATTTATTTTAATGAACGGGGAAAGTTGTGCAAGATTTATTTTAACACTGTTACGAGTCTGCTTTGCTTAGCTGTTCGTGAATATAATTTAAGTCATTATAGACAGACATTCCCTGACGTCCTGTGCTGATCTAAGCACAAAAAAACTGTCGCAAAATATGCTTTATTAGTTTAATTGGAATCTTAAGACCCATGATGAGAGCGAGGCTGCTAAAAGTGGTATTATTCTGCTGATTTGTAGATGTGCATGAAATTCAGACCGTTTTCTTTTCCCAGATCAATAGTCTTCATAATTTGATAAAAAACCGTTAAAAAAAAGAATCCTCCGCTGAATTTGCGCCAAAGTGCTAAATGCTAACGTGGACTTGCAAAAGGCTCCATCGGGGCCTTGAACACCACAAGTTCAGAACACATTTTACTAGTCCTTGTAATCTCTCTCTCTAATTCTGCATTCCAAGTTTATATATTATTTATTATCTTTGATATTCAAAAAGATGGCATTCAGATGTGTTATATAAAATTAACGGTGCAGAGGGAGCAAAACTGGTTTCTAACACATATTTACATCAGGGTTCTTTAAAGAAAAGGAACTTGAGCTATAAATCAATATTGTCTTGACATGTTATATTAATTATAAAATACTTAGTCACAGAATTTATATTGTGTTCTACCTTGGAGATATGGTTCCTGAATTGAAATATAAAAATTGTATTTTTGGTCTAGTGGCTTTTTCCTAATGCTGAGTCTTCGCAAAACAAACCTGCAATTAAATGAAATTGATTAAATAGAAGCAGTATGAAAATGTGAGACAGACACTTAAAATATTCAACAGTGTCATAAGAAAGAGATTGCAGCAAAACAGAAGAGTATGCAATCGTCTGTGGCCTATACGGAGTAATAGTCGTTCTTAGAAACAAGTGGAATTGAGTAATAAACACAAACATATACAGTACATAAAAAGCGACTGAAAAATTAGATAAAAAGTAAATTAAACAAAGCCGTGGCATGCAAACTCCTTTCAGTTCTTTTCAGCCGTATACAGGTGGCATCGAAAATCCTTTGTCCTGAAATCAATGTTTTCATAATAAAACAAATAACTGTGCGAAATTACTTTGTAAATAACTGACAATGGCACTACAAATTCTGAAAGGACATTTTGAAAGTGTCGATGCAACAAAGAACAATCGGTCCTCTGTTTTCACTTCTACAATAATTACAGCAGAGCGAAGTCTGGGAACATGCGGGGAAAGATGAACGCTGTCCTCGCCAATGACGGCGATTTCAGCGTGTTTACTGTTAACGCTCGGCCTCTTTCATTTGAGGAAACATACACGTTTAACACATCAAACTTCCATGTTAAATGTACTTAATGATGACAGCAGGAGACCTTTTAGACCAGAGGAGCCGGTTTAGTTAGATTCTTGTTTACTCATTGTTTTTTAAGAATTAAACAAACAAGCCATCAAACAATGGACGCTCAATATAACGGCATTCTGCGCAGAAATAAGTAAACTTACTAAAAACGTACGAAACTGTTCTTTCTCCTCTCATTTATAGATATACCAGAGCTGGCGTCCACGGAGCCAGTCGAAATATATGGGATGAATACTGACATCAAGCGAAAATTAAATATAGTATAACACTTATGTGGGTATGTAGATATCCTAATTATATACAGAATACAAACTAAGCGGCAGGGGAAAAAAAAGACAGTTTCCAAAACTGCATGGTGTCTGATAAATAACATTTTTTCACAAGGCAGCTAAGCCGAGGCAGTGACTTTCCATAGGTGTCCACTTCATGGGCAGGATAAAAGTGATGGAAATATTTTGTTCGAGACCAGATGTACAGCTGTGATTATTTCCCTTAAACCGAGTCATTTTTAATATACAGTTATGATACGCGCTTTTGCTCTTGGTCCAATATACAAATTGATCCATGGCGGGCCATCACTGCGCGAAGCCTGAACCGTTTTTAAATGAATTCGAACCGGCTTGTCGACGGTCATCGATCTAAATATTTCCCGATTTGCGACGATCAGGCGGCCGGTTTGTCTGACACTCGCAGCAGTTTTCCATACTGTACTGTACAGCTGCAGTATATACAGTAGAGAGCGTCACGCGGTTCCCCGGAGCTACACAACGCATTCGACTTCAACTTCGCAGATTCGACTTTTGCGGACAAAATATTCGCACATATTACACCGTCGTCGCTCTAACATTCACTTACACTTGTATATTGCGCAAAGATTTACGAAATGCATAGCTGATGAACAACCAAACGAGCCGCAATGTGTATCTAGTAACATTCCTTCCTCCTCCTCTTCTTCTTCACTCCCCGTTTTATATTAAATAGATTTGGGAGTAGCGCCATTTTCTCTTCAAACCATGTGCAATTGAAACGCAACAGAAAGCCTGTTGGAGAAATGCCACCAAAAAAATAGAAAATAGGGAGACAGCGAGCGTACCATGTTGTAGCAGAAAAGACAGGCGTTAAAACAAGCTTGAAAGCGATTAATTATTTAACAACAGTGTAGCAGAGAATCGCGAACGTTATAAAGGCGCAGCAACTAAGACTCGGCATGAAAAAAGAAAGGAGCCGGCGCTTTTACCTGTGTCAAGCAGTACGGGGAGTACATGGTTATTTTTGGAATTGAAATTTAGAGAGCTTGTTTAACTTGGATGAAGTTCGCTGTAGTGCTGCATTGCAATCGCTCGCAGAGCCCTCTGCTCACTCCATGCTGTACAGTAGTGGTAACCCCGCCTCGCAGGCTGAAAGTGAAAGCTTACACAAACTTTGGAGAAAAGTTTCCCTCACCCTCCCTCTTATCCCCGTCCCTCTCGCTCCCTGCCTCCAGAAAGCGCCTGTTTTTTACAGCACCGAAGGAAACGATCACACAGGAGCGGTATACTGTAATCATAATCTTGTGCCCCATAAACAACAGGTTTATGGACAATTGAGAGAGTTACTAGTGTATTCCAGCGCGCCTAACAGCGTCAGTGCTCGCGTATTTATCATTATTGAGAATCAGGTAATATCAGCGTTAACGGGGGGATACGGGCAGAAATAGCAGATAACGTGAGCTTCAGTGTAACATCTGACAGCCTCGGGGGGGCTCGTTCCGATACATCTTAAAGCATATCACTGTGTTTGGATCGCAAGCATTAAATAAGGCAACTGAACTGTCATAACATAGACTGAGCTGAAAGGTATTAACCAACGAGTCAAATGAGCGATCCCCAAATTTACACCTGTCTAAAACTGCGTTAGCATAATCATAGGTGCAAAACGGAACAAATCACCCTCATGCAACATGTTAACAGGTTAAATCTGGAGCAAGCAGAAAACAGGTTAAAATCCATGTTAACAGGTTAGATACGCAGCAAGCAGGAAAAAAAGAACTGCTTCAATGTTTTCCACGTTATACATTTGATGTACATAGACTAATTTTATTTCTGTTTATTATTTATTGTACTGAACTGCGTTTACTGCGTCTGGCTGATGTGACATCGGCAGGCATGTCGTGTATGAAGGTGAACTCTGAACCTCCAGCTGTTCCTTCCTTAATGCCACCGAAACTGCTGAAGGTTACGGAGGCCGCTTGGCTCCGGCCACGCATTGGTGAACTTTCACCCCGACGGTTTGCTCTTAATGCCCATTTATGCCATTGTCTTGAAATGTGTTTGCGTCGCGATTATTTTATGCGCTCTAGATACCGGTGAGCACTGACAAATACTGTGCGAATTTAAAATACGCTCAGGTCCAGTTCCTTTAACCACATGAGACAGAAGATTAAGTACAGGCTCAGTGTCAAGTGTGATCTACACACTATGAACTTCACACATGGGTATGTGTTATGGTGTACTGTTAACCAAAATTTAGAAAAAAAAAACCGACCCTTAGTGTTTTGTATAATTTCATTTTAAAGGTGTCTACAAGACAACCTGCAAGTTTCTTAAAGAGGAAATGATCAAGATTTCAAGACTTGTGTTGTGATATTACGACCGGGGTGAATTTAAGGTCATTTTATTGTTCAAGACAAACAATTAGTTACTCACATGCAACGCTGTGTTTTTGCCGTGCGTGACCTGATGTTCTTATAACACTAAAACATTTCAATTGCAGTATTTTAGATGAAGTGACCCTCTTATTTGACAGAAAGACCACAACAGAATTAAAACCAAGATGTGGGAGAAATTAAATGATTCAGAAACGTGAAGGAGACGGCGTCCGTCACGTACATCACATGAATGGAAAAAGCGTAGGCTTTTCCATCAGACGCCGAAATCATTATATTTATAAGCACGTCTTTGGCTGGGCGGTAGGAAGAGTAGGCTGGTGTCAGCTTGGGGTAGCAAAGCGAGATCTTGGAACTGTCCAGCAGATTAATGAGGCCTCAGGCCATATTGGTGCTACTCTGATAGGGACACCCTGGTCCACTGGAGCCGGCCATTACACCCCCACCGCCACGCCCGACTGCACCACACCACACGGGCTAGAAAGCTCCCTGTGAAGTCAGCCTCCTACTGTGCTCCGGTTCCTTCTTTTATCTTGTCCTGTCCTCCAAACTTATTAAAACAAACGTTCACAACCACAAGGGCGCAAAGTTACATAAAGTGAATTCAGACAGTGGTTGGGGGGGGGGGGATGTTATATTACTGAAGAATTTCGATTTCTGCACACCCAAACACTCTTCTACCGTCGCCCTAAAATGAGTCCCACATTTCAGTGGCTAAATCCAGTAAGCCCCTCGTTTAAAAACAGATGGGGGAACCCTATGTAATGGCTGCAGTCAGACTTCTTTGTGGTTTGCTTTTCGCACAGTAAAATATACACATTTGCTGTTTGTCATTATGCATGGGTGCTGAAGTAAGCAATGGCGCTGATGCAGCAGCATACGCAGCACATCTGGCTGGGGGGGTAAACGAATGAGGTGGTTTGGTTTTACAGCCGTAGGCTGAGCTGGGATGCTGAACTCATAGGTATTTTACTCCAGGCAACACGGCTGTCAGATCTTTTCAGGCGAGTCGTCCTCATCTTCATCAAGTCCCAAAATAGCAAGCCACACGTAACGGACCCTGTCAAACATCATGACTGTTGTAGGGCACTCAAAACTGCTTGCGATGACATCACAATTAATTCCAGATGAGTAACAGAAAAAAGAAATATCTCGACAGCTTCCTCGTTAATGTCATTGCAACTCTTGTCCATCCTTAAATTTATCTCCATAAATGCAAACACCACATCCAAGGAGGCACCTTCCCCACCCCCACGAGACACCATCGCACCTTCCGGCTCGCAATCTCTGAACAGTCAAACTGTTTCTAACACCATCCAGCTCCATCTCTCGCAGCCAGGGGATCAAGTGCTGTCAGCTTCAGGATGCGAGAGAGACAGGGACAGCAGGATGCCAGAAAAACAGGTCTGGAAACGGACTCTTCAGCCATTTCATTGGTAAAACCTATTTACCTTTTCTCTCACTAAAACCCATTCTTCCTGATGTCCTATTAAATGCTTTTAGGCTCCTCCCCTTCCAGTTCTCCAGCCACTATTATGGTTTGTTTTGTACCCAGGACACTTAATACATTGTAAATAAATTGGCCCACACTCCCATCTTTCTGTTTATGTTTTTTTTACGTTCTCTGTATACGTATATCATTTCCTTTTCCAGCTCAATCTATATAAATCCAAAGGTGCTTAGCTTATGGCTTCCTAAATGCCACGCCACTCAGATTTGTTTTTGTTTTTCACGCAAGAATCTGGGCCCGTCGTTATTTTCTTTCCCATGAGAAAGGGGTCGGCGCCGGACCGCGTGCTTTTTTTTTTTTTTTTCGAGTGCGTGCAGAAATAATGGAGGTAATGGCTTGCAGCTGAGGAGGGAGCTGTGAATGACATGATTGTGGGTGCAATTACCAAAAGCATGAAAAACGACCATCGGTTACAAACATGGTTAAAACAACATTTGACAACAATAAGAAAGAGTAGGAGAAAGAGCGGCTGTTCATACCCGGTACGAATCAGACACTACAAAGCACTCAGGCAGTCCAGGGCCTCTGGGGGGATCTTCGTTCACCATAAAGGTTTCGGTGGCCTGTAACGCAACATAACAGTCATTTGCATTGGCAGAAGGCCATTATCTCTCCATTCATCTCTCTCACTGACACTCGCTTCTCACATAACACCTGCGTGAAGTTTGTTTTCCACCTGGCGCTGGGCCGTGTCAGCGTCCGTCCCGCCACGCGAGCGGCCTCCCATTCCCGTAAGACATTGTGTCACGATACGCCGGTTCCAAGTAGGAGTTTTGGGAAGGATGTGCATTTAGCAACCGGGGTGAGCGACACATGGGTGGGGAAGATGAGTATACACAAAAAAAAAAAAGAATACACATGATGGTTCGAAGTGGCCCTAATTGACGTCCAGAACATGCACGGTGGTACGTAGCTCCTAATTCCGATCTCAAGGTACCACGGCCATGCGACACATTACTTTGGAACAGATATCAATTCTAGAGGCAGCAACATTCACTGCCTATAATTTCCACCTGAGAACTTTTCATACAGATGTCCAGCTAGATGCAAGCTCAGGACTCTTGTGCAGGGGGGAATGGTATTAAGGGTCATCTCCATTGATGGTGTCTCATTTGTATGCTGAAGAGGACACCATCAGGGCCTTGCAGATTAAGTGACCATTCCTCTTGGGTTGTCAGCTGAACCACAAGCCTCGCCTGGGACACAGCCTCAATTCCGGCGGCTCTCAGATGCCATGGAATCAGGCCTCGCTTTCAAACCTTCCCAGCAGAAGCTCGCCCTTCATGCGAAACTGCGAACCCGGGTTGCACTTATCGAAAAGCCAACCCGGCACCAGACACAGATGCACGCATGCATGAAAACACACACACACACACACACACACACATACACAGTGAAACACACAAGCTCCTGCCAGTCTTTCTGTCAAACACAGTCAAGTGCACATGTTCTCAAGGGTTCCTTCTCCAACCACACACACGCATGTGCGTGCACACACACACAAGCTCACACACACTCATATAGCCTGAACCATAATGAGTCCCAGCTGATGGATAACCACACTACCAAGAACTGCGGTGAAAAAAATAAAAAGAACCAATCATTTCTTCCAACTGGAAATTCTGCGTATCTATATCTCTGCTAGTATTCAAATAGGGGCTCCGCCCCTACCGGACAGCATGTGGCTAAAATCTAAAAACCTTCATATGCACATAAAGGTTAACGCTTATATGATCTGACTGTTAAACATTTCCACTTAACACCACCTTGCCATTGTGCGACAACGGCCGAGGCCAAAACTGCCTTCACCTAGCGGGCTGTCTCGTTTACAGGTGCACTAACATCGCCCGGTCAGTGTTTACTTCGCAGTATGATAAGTGGTAAGTTGGCAGACAGGTGGACAGTGTGATGGATGAACAGACTAGAGTAGTAGCTACACCTACGCCTGGGCGGACGCAATTCCGCTTCATTGGCTGAACTGATTTGGCTTGATTAGCGTACACGGGCACGAACCGTTCTGTGTACCTCGCCTATGCATCAGCCCCTTTCAAATTCTCTATGTTCTTATGGAACATAGTATTAATAATATATGCCATCATTATATATATATAGCATATGCCAAAGCCATATGGTCAGCCTTAAGCAAAGTTATTCGCAAGGCTACAATTAATTAACATTCAAGAAACAAGAGGCGGAAAAAGTCAGAGAATTTAATGGCGACCTGAATGGAGGGAAAAGATGCATCGGTTATATTATCTGCCACCTTTTCTCTTGCATAAACATAGAAGTATCAAAATTTGTATGTGGTCTGCAGTATAAATTTGCATATGTTTCATGACAATGGATGAATCAGCGCATACACACTTGCACACACAGAAATATCTGCGCAGAAACAAGCACCTGCTTCTCCCATGCCTTATTCCAAAAGCAGTCAATCTGGCTACACAGCAATCCACATGGTACCTGGTGATTTCCATGATGATTACCACTACCATTGTGATCACTACATTTTATTATGGTGATTTCCATTAGTCTCTCGTTTTCATTCGGGGCCTGGGAATTTAGTGACAGACAACAAGCCAACCAACCTTCACAAGATGGCAAT
Source organism: Gymnarchus niloticus (assembly GCA_009936485.2). NCBI lineage: Eukaryota > Metazoa > Chordata > Actinopteri > Osteoglossiformes > Gymnarchidae > Gymnarchus > Gymnarchus niloticus. Next base: position 2,409,930 of record JAACJT020000037.1, read on the forward strand.
TGCATCAAAGGTGAACAAATCTTGTTTGTAAAAAGCTAAGAAAAAAGGGAGAAGTTTATGCTCTGTTGCTCAAAGGCAAATCCACCGTGGGGAAAATTCTGGGAAAATGTGATATTTTATACTAGCATCCTAGCTGGAAAGGATATACACCTTCTAATTATTGCAAAGCTGTTTACGCTTTGATGCTGGATTCCTGGCTCACAATCAGTGTGTCTGAGGCTTCTTTGCCATTTTTGGGGTTTTTTTATATCATTAATATGAATATTTGCATGAATGCCTCATTTTCTGTTACATGAACTAAACTGTAAAAGATCTATGAAGACAAAAGAGTCAATTAAAAATATGAATACAAGCTGGTTTGGCTTAATGTATGCGATTCTGCAGGAGCATGTAGGATTTGTACTTCAATGAGAACATTCTACTTTCATTAACAAAACAACAGACGTTGCTGGTAGCATGGATGAAAAAGATAAAGGAAAAAAAAATAAGTGCATGTTTTGAAAGCTGAGAAAAGGGAGACCTCGAGCACAGCAACAGGCACCATGGCTGGGCGAGGAGGAGAAGGGTTGTGATGAAATAGCCTTCCTGGGGCAGGAGCAGCTTCCAGATTCTGACTCACGTCAAAGTCAGTGAGCTGAAGCAAATATGTACCAGACGTTCAAATCTCAAACAGCCATGAGATACACACAAACTAGAAATATATAGTTTACATGCAAAATAAAAATAACATAAAATTCAGATAATTGAAGTGCACCTCAATATCTTGTAGCCTAACCAGAATAGAGGCACCACAGATGTCTCTCACGGTCCTTTTCCCGAGCTCTCCTGCCAGTCTTCCAGGAGGTACCTGAGGTTTAAAGACTGGGGTGACGTATAGTGACCTATAGGAAGCCTCCAGAGGTGGTTTGATACAAAATATCTGACAGCAGCACCAAAACCATTCACCTCACTCTCCAGCAGCGGAAGTGACGGTCTGTCAGCAGCCAGACAGACAAGGCAAGAAGGTGTCTGCTCGATCAATGTTGACTATCCACTCTGAAAATGTACACTGAGCATTTCAGTTAGGCACCTGTTTTTTTAGCAGCTCAAACACATTTCATAACAAATCTCTAACTAGAATTACCAGCCACATTGTAGGAGGTAACTTTTCTGGGAAAAAGTAGGCACAGCTGGGAAAGTGTTCTCATTGACATCTGTCCTTGCAAAACAAGTTGGAAGAGACAACAATAAAAAAAAGGTGCAGTAAGCCCATTAAGTGACACAGTCAAAATGTCACAATTACTGATGCTTTGATCTAAGATGAACTTTGACCTAAATAGAGAGGCTGTCTTCTCTCTAACGACTGAGGGGACAGTGATTACAACATCAGCCTTTTAGAAGATTCCTAAATTAGTACTTAATGGGTCGTTTAAGTGTGATACCATTCTCAAAGCTTATTTGGATGTCTGGGAGACATCATAAGACGATTCTGTTAGAATCATTAAGAGAAAAGCGTCTAGCCATCAGAGGCCAAGAACACTTCAGGAAAAAATCGCCTCAAAATCTTTCTGATTTTAAAGACTATGGGCAAACGGAATTAAATGCCTTAAAGCGCAAAGTAAGCAGTGACATCCATTTCCTATTTTGAGGAATATAATGATAACATAAACAGTGACGTAACAAAATAGGAAAATGGCTGTTTAATCCAATACACAAACGAATAAAACTTGAGTCCTCAGCGACGAACCTGTAGCTTCGCAAATATCTCAAAATAATATTTCACTAGAGTGCGCGACCGAATCATTTTGCTTACAAATCTGACAGCCCGGTCTGTTAATCCGCCTTTAATATTTCGATTAAATTGGCAACTTGTATGTGCACGAGCAGTTTAACAAAAATAATATTCAAAAGAAACAAAAAAGGTACAATGGTCTTATAGCATGAGTTGTGCGCGTTGTAATTAAACTACCAGGGTGCAGTCAAATTGTGTTATTAGTGTTCATGCTTTTTATTTTTGCTTGACTTTTTAACGCCATACATTTGTATAATAGTACACACACACACACACACAGCATAAGGAAACCAGACAACGGCTATATCGGATGTTATAAGTCATAGTGGACTGGAAACCTGGACGCGAAAGCCAAGCAAACTCGACATTTCTCCAGTTGTTGTATTGTAAAAAAGAAGAAAGTTTAGAAAGGTTGACCTGAGACACGATGTGTCGGGGCGCTCATTTTTTTCTACCTGTATCGCACGTTTTTGGTATAGACAAATAGGCGACGTGTCAGAGGCACCTCAAAGTTCACGGTCGCATACGGAGGTACAGATAAAGCACAGGCTAAGGCATTAAAAGGAGTTAAAAGGGAGCATAACTCGAGATACACGCAGCTAATGTGCAGCTGCCACTTAGACACAAATGTCTGCTTTAATGCCCACTCTTAATCTCAGAAGCAAGGGAACGCTGGCATCAAACTGTGTATTAAAGCAACATTCCCTCTCTTCTGCTGAAAATGAATTAGCTTCTTTACCATACTTCAGACTGATTTAAAAGAGCAAATGGTTGATTTACGATGCACGTACCATTGTGAAGCAGGGACATTTGCCACCAGTCTCAAAGACCCATTTTCCTCTTTATAAAGTTTAGCTTCTCAAAGGAGACAGTGAGCAGAACTCGGTTTCTTCGGTGATACCGGAAGCGAAAAGACCTTAATATAAAACGCCCCGTAGACAAGCGAGCATTTTTTAAAAACTGGTTCGAGTCTTCTTCGGGAAAAGGTACGAGATATAAAAGGATTAGCCAAGCTCTCTCCGTCTCTGCTGCATTCAGGGTAATTTTATTGACACCTAAGCACACATGACTTCCATCGCGAAAGCTGGTGGCTCCTGAACTCCTGAAGACCGACTGAAGTTTGTCTTCTCCGTCTACCGGGTGTCCTGCGAAGGAGAGCCACAGAATCCTCGCAAAACGCTTTCGGGAGCCACTGTGATCGGAATAAAAGTTCTGAACGAACTCGATAATTGCAGCAATTTCTACACGAATACTTGCAAACGAAATGTTGATCTTTTTACGATGTGATGTAGATCATCTCCTCACTTTGATGCCCTTCTGTTCCCGTGTGTCAAAAAGTGGGATACCTCCCTTTCCACCGCTTGCTTAGTACTGAGATTAAACTAAAAAAGAGATAAGAGTCACCGTGTCGAGCAGGAAAACTACGGAGAATCAAACATCCACGAGGGAAAAAAAAAGTGAGGCAAACATCGCAAAAGTTTTCAGAGGGGAATCCGCATGTAGAAGTGAAATATGCAGAAGTTGTGTTTGTGTAGGTAACAGTCTGAATTTATGTGTCGCCTAACGAGGACTGTGGCGAAGCTGTCTATCGCGCTCAGAAAACCGACGAGAGAGCTGGTGAATTATTAATAAGAAGAGCGGTTCACAGTCTGTCGTGTTCAGAGAATGACCAGGGCGGCAGCTGGGGCATTAGAGGAATTAAATACGGGCTCGGGGTAAATCATGGACGGCGGGGATTAATACTCAGATGCAACAGTGCGGGTGGGAGGGGGGGGGGGCTGAGATAAAATGTTGTAAGGATATCAAGAACAAAATATATGCGTGTAATTATTGCCATCTAATCAATTTGTCATAAATATATTCAAAACTTGACGACCTACACCCACATGTCAAAATATTTTATTTCCCAGTGTGCACATCTCAAAGCAATGAATGGCACTTCAGTTTGGCAATATTTGAAAGGTGTAGATGCAGGTCTTTAATTCATTTCTTTAATAAACACACAGCCTTACACATAGGCATGTAAAAAAGTGACATGTGAAATTACATAATGTTATGTAATACGAATCTTTTTTTAAATACAAGCGTAGTCAGACGTAACGCTTTCCGATGGGTTGTTACCGCGCGCTTAACTGTAAGGTTCCTTAAGAGCGCGCGCCTGCGCTGTTAGTCACCCATCAATTTATCGACAGTGGAGAATTTTCTACTATTTAATACGTTCTATTCAGTCTTCAGATTGTTTAGCTGTTTAACAATAGGTTACACAACACGGTAAATTGAAAAGCAAAGAATTCTGGCATAAATCTACAAAAGCTATAATAGAAGAGGTCGATATTCCAGAGATTCTTCTGTACATTAAATCGGGAAATTAGTCACAGCATTTTGTAACAATAACTAATGTTCACAACTGAGAATTTTTTTTTGGCTCTTAAATGAGCAAGGGAATTGATTTCATACGATATTTGATATTTTAAATATCAATAATAGTAACTCGGTTACAGTATTTTAGCATTCCTGTTTAGTTTTAGTATTTAAAATCAATGCAAAAAATAAATTAAAATACACTATAGTGAATCTACATGTATTAGTTTTAACAGGATCCTCGATATTTTTTAACTTTGTTAATATTCTGGTAAAAAAATTATTTGCATTAAAAAGATCTAGTGTATGTGATATTGTGCTAAGCAAATCAAAATGTAAATATGTATACATTATTTTACTCCACTGCTACCTGGTGTTTTAAGTCATACAATTCACATATATACTGTATATAATCAAATGTTCTATTTTCTTATTCGTTATTGGCATTCGTTATTGTTTTAAGGCGAATAATCAGCTATTGAACTAGATTCGTGATGCCCACTACGATGAACTGAAGGTCTTGAGGTAAAAGCAATTCTACAGGTGTTCAGGTTTCATTGAGGATAATTCGAGATGTTAGGCCTGTTCTGAAACCATCCAGTAAACATCTGTCAGGTGAAAACAGTAAAATTACATTTAAATATTCCCATATTGAATGGGATTTTTTTTCCTAATTACTATTACACATAACAATAACTCATAGAAGGTTCTGCAACATAATGACACAGCTTTATCAAGATTAAATTAACTGACTAATGTACATTAATAATAAATTACAATAACAATAATAATACATTTGCATTTTGTTAATTAGTTATTGCTGTGTCTTCTCGTTTCTCTAATAATTATATTACTCTAGACGTACCGCGAGTCAATCAACGCTGAACTTAATTTAATCTGCGAACTCAGACGATGAGGCCAGCTTAAAGTTTACGCAACAATACGCCAGTATGCTTCACTGAACGTTAACAACGAACCTATTACCTTTTCACACTGATGTATCGGCTCAAAAATTAATTCCAACAACAATACCCTAACCAATAAATGAAAAACAATTCCTTTAAACTTCTAAATTCAGTTTTAAAATGAGACACTTGCTCCGTTAAAAATTCAAACCAATCAGCGGTTAGTTAACAGTAAATTAAGCCCTTTTGTTGTTTTTGTTTTGTTTTCTCTTTAAGTGCTCTACTCCCATTTCTCGTGGAATCGCAGTCTCATCCTGTTCAAATTATCACTTCATGATAAAGTTTGACAAAGTTTTCATTTTAACTCGGCCCTGTATTATATCGTAAAGTATACCGAGGTTATTAGTCTTGACATTGACGCTACAGAGTTTGGATATTAGCATATTATGCAAACATAAAAGATACATTTTAATCAGTTACGTAGCATTAGTTGCATTTTACGTAAGGCTCAATATATTTAAAATGTACCAGGTTGCAAAAAGTGGATTTAAATCTTATGTACTTTATCTCCGATGCTTAGGCCACCTTCCAGTAATTAGCAAACATGTAAAAATCATTAGGCCATTTGCTCTGGATTTTTTAATTATCAGAAAATAAGAAAACAAATACAAATATACAATAGCCTGCTACCTGCTGGCCTGTATTTCCACGTGCTACAGGCATACAAAAAAAACACATAATTGCCTGTCTCAGATTACCAGTGTTTTTGAAATACCTGAGTTACCTGGCTGTTTATATTTAATTATTTAAATTAAAAAATTCACGATCATTTTCAGAAATATGAAGCATTATGCGTTCAGAATATTAAAGCAGATCTCAACGTTCTTCAAGTATTCCATGAAGTGGCCTGAAAATAGCTTGAGTGTGGATGTCAAGAAACGCACGCACGTTGGATTAAATACTTGGCTTTAAATAAACCTTTAACACGCCGTTTGTATCGCACTAAAAATTAACCAACTAAAAAAAGGTTTTGAGCATAAATTACAATTAAACCGGAGAACAAAAACTATTCTGAGTCTAATCGTCCATGTTCTTATATTTTAAAAAGGTTCCATAATAATATGCCAGTTGTTTTTCTTCGTTTCGGTAAACCGAAAAACGATTCGTCATCTGTTCTATTCCATTAACGAAGCACGAGTTCAAAGACTAAGAAAATGAAGAAAACACGACACATTTTATAGCAAACCCGAAGAGCCGGTGCCCAGTGAGAGAGAATAATCAGGGTTCACTATAGTATACACAGGTGCCATTGATACCGACATCGCTTATTGTGTAGCACCGTCGAGTCGTTTCATTTGATACAATTCAGAGTATTACTTTGTTACAATGACACTTCCTTTGGACTGTGGTCGGCTATGGTAGAACTTCAATTACTTGATATCGGTGGAGAGGTGACAAAATCGTAATACAGGCAATACTTTATACTTAACATCAGAACTAATAATCAGTGTGTGACTTTCAGAGACTTTACTTAATTAAAGTAAGAGGTCTCCCGTTACTGCCATATGGTGGTAAACTATTTGAAGTGTGATGATAAAAGTCTATTTAAAGTATATTCTAGTTTATTTCTATTAATACTAAAGAGATTTAAAAATACTAATGCATTTAGAGAGCTATATATTCATACAAGATCCAAAAAAGTCTTAGGCCTTTATGTCCGAGTTGTTTTAGCATGGCCAGTTTGTTTTTTTTTTTCTTCAACCACACCGCAGAACAATAAGTTTTAGCCAAAACCCCTCCGTGGGAACCTCGCCAAATGTCACACAGTCTTATAAAGGCCTATAACACATTTGAAACACGTTCGTGGCATCATCATTTAGGGCTACTTTTAGGCTACTTCCATATAAAAAAAAATAATAAAATGTGGGCACAAAATACAGAAATGCACAAATTAATATTTACATGGTAAGTCATTTCGATACTTTCATACATCAAGCCATTACGTTTTGAATTTACCAAATTATCAACTGTGCTGGAAAATAACAAGAAAGCGGAAAAAAAGAGCTGAGACACAAAACGACCAGCAAGGATTTCACCCCAAAATGTCTATACGGTGGATTAAGGCTAAATTGAATTCTGGCAAGTGGACATATATTGCACAATAGATTGTAAATGATCCACGGGGGTTATATTATAGCTGAATGTATTACACTCTAGCAAACGTTACAGTGGTATATTTGGAAGACCTAAATGTAAATTTAAATTTCGTCTCTCGTGTTACATCATACCATTACGTGGAAGACTTTTCAGTGGGTACTGGTTTATTTGTTAAGTAGGATAATCCTGCGGAGTTTTGTGCTGCATGAGACATCTCTTTTCTTGGTGATTACGCTGCAGAAAAATTCTACAAAATCGTAATGTCTCAAGAGTCTCTGCCAAAAATTATTTTTGTACTTATAGGTTCAGCTCGGTTACACTGGCCTTTGGTATTTTATTCATAGTGATACGTGAGAGTTTATTAAAATATGAAATGTTTAAAGTTTATTTTTGGTGCAGCCGCGCAGTGGATCGTTAAAACTCGTCCACCTGACAAGCGCGTCCCCGGCTCCGGATTAAGAACTGCTGCCAGTGACCTTTCTGGTTTTCTCCTTATGCCAGTCCCGTTTCTGCACTTTTATATAAAAAAATGCTATCGCGAAAAAGTAGCACGGCCATGTAAGGAGGACTGAACTCGACTAGGGTCTCTGGCAAGGAAGGAGGGGGAAATCGCTGCGCTCTTCTTCAATAGCCAAAATGAGCCATTTTCATGGCACTCCAATGTTCTTCGTAAATCCTTAACGAAAACCTACAGATCAGCATGAAAACACAAACTAAAAGAGCCACTTATTGAAATTCTTTTCGGCGGTACCTATTAACACTGGTGTGTGTAAGGAGCCAATGAAAGTTGCGTGGATCATAAATTAAGAGTTTAGGATCAAGTTGTAATATGCATTAACGTAAATTAAGACTATTTTTCACGAGAATCCAGTCCGTGTCTATTTTCTTATGGGATGCTATACGTGTAAAATGATTTTTGCTATACGCAAAAATCAACATTTACAGTAATCAATTTAAAACAATCCTCTACTGTTCTGACAGCCATGCAGACCAAACAAAGTCCCCCCTCCTCACGAAGAATAACCGAGGCTTTTGAAAAGGTGTAGCTGCTATGATATGACACGGATGAAGCAGTACTGCAGGCTGGAACGATACACGCCGTCCAGAGTAGTGAGGGTAATTCTGGAAGTGCCTATAAATTCCTCAGTGTACTACTGGAAAACTGTAAAATTAAACTGCTTAATATTAATAGAACAAAAAACTCTTTTTAGATCCTCTTATCCCTTTCAGCATTCTAGAGATTTATCCTATTTCTGTCAAATGCCGTGAAGGTTCGCGTCGTTTCAAAGCGAAAACAAATGGACAACTCACAAGCGTCAAAGACCCGGGAGCCTCTCTGAATTTACCGTCAGGAGCCTGACTGAACTCCTCTGTCAAGAGTTCAAAAATAACACTGCAAAAACGGTCAAAAATTGATCCGAGATTCGCTGAAAAGTACATACACAAAGCATGCAGTGTAACTAACCAGTCTTTCCTAGTGTAGAGGAGCATCTAAGACACTGATGATAAAACAAGTCAACTGTCTAATGCAATAAAAGTACATTAACACACTTATGCTGATAAAAAAATTAAATCCTATATTGGAGGGTAATGCTTCTCCCAGTCTATAGGAAAATTAGACTGACCCTGTGGTCAAACCTTTGAGATGAATCAGATGACTAATTCCAGTATGTTTCAGGTCTAATGTACACAAAGCTGGGACCATGGTATAGGTAGGTTTGCCAGTATAGACATGGCAGTGAGGGAGTGTTTATGTGTACAGAACAGGTGTTGAAAAGGAAATTCAATTACATGCAATCGCATCTGAACACCTCCAGCATCAGTTAGTGGAACCACAGCTGTAGATCAAGCTGTAAAACAGGCCGTGTGAGACAAAACTCCAATTGGCTGGTGGCAAGGCATTCATCCAATAGAAAAGCTGGTCCCTCCATGTTCAAGCCATCACAGTCCCAAGCTCCTCCCACTTTACCCTATTCCGATGACAGGGCCTATGGAGCCAAGGAGTTGGGGGATTTTTCTTCAGAGGTCAAGTAATGAGCAAGGAGCTAATCTCCTATTAGCATGGTGCATGGGGTTTGATGCCATGATGACTTGCTCCAGTGACCAATGTGGAATGGTGTTTGCGAACATGCATGTCAGCTTGGGCGTGTGTAAATGTGAGCAAAGGGGAAAAGTGAGAATGGAAATTGCATGTTCCTGGACACACCAGAATTCACCAGCATTCTGAATGTGTATAGTGACTCTGAAGCTGTTTGGTCTCAATGGGGTATAAAGTAAACAGAGTCAGCGCTGATATCAAGCAGGTTCTTTGGTATCAACCAGTTGCTGACATCTTTAATCAAATGTAGTAGTGAATACCCAGTTAATGGTAATGGCTTATATAAAATCTTAGTAATGGGACAAATGAGGTTTCAGAACTTGTAGTGGGTGGGAATATGACCAACATTGATTGGTAGTTCGGGATACTCCCACCAACCACAGGTTTTGAAGCCTCATTAAGCACCAGCACTGATTAGTTAGTTCAGGATACTCCCACCCACCACGGGTTTTGAAGCCTTATTTAGCACCAGCATTGATTAGCTAGTTCAGGATAATACCATGGGTTTTGGAGCCTCATCTGTTCCATCACTATGAAATATACCACAATTTGCCCAAACAGCAAATGTTCATTACAGAAAACCTCTATTTATCAATTAAAAAGACAGTAACTTTCGCCGTTCAGCCAAAAAAAAAAGAAGGAGGGTGTGGTGATGGTGTGAACTCTGACGTGTTTGAGGACAGGACGCATGTAAGCGTAAGGCTTTAGCTATAGCCAGCTAGCTCTGGGGAGAGTCTGGAGTCTGCATGAACAGCTGTGGGGGGGCAGCAGGACTGTCCTCCCGGGGGACAGATGAGGACCTCTAATCTGTTTCCCTGGCGCTTCTTAAAAGAGCACAAACAAAACACACTGGAGGCTGTCTCACTCTGATCCACCGTCCCCCCCTCACTATCTATCTGTCCACCATCTCCCCTCGTTTGCCTGTATTCCATTCCTCGTTGCTGCCGTCTCCCGCCCTGACCTACTCGGTAGCTTCCCTTACTTTTCCATCTATGACTACTTTCCTCTCCGTTTTCTTTTTCCTGTCATCCAGTCTGCACTCCTCCTCACACTCCCACGCCTTCATCCGGCTCCCCTGCTTCTGTTGACTGAATGAGAGAAGTTCTTATATATTGTCCTGTCCCCCCCCCCCCCAACATATTCATTTTTGCCTCACTTTATATCTTCCTTTTAAATCTCCATCTGTCCATTTTATCCCCCTCACAATGGCAATGATACACACACACAGGTACCCTGCGGGTACGTTTAGTGCCATCACACAGCAAGATGACTTTAGACATTCACATGGCACTTGGCGGATGCAAGAGCGTCCATATGAAAGCCATGTATGATGTCAGAGGAATTAGCATTTCCTGTACTGAGGGATTCTGGGTAGGCCAGCAGACAAAGAGAAAGTACATGTGCTGTGTGGTTTACCTGAGGAACAATGAGAGGTCAACTTGGCTTGGCAGTGAGTATCTGAAACTGGCCTTCAGGGAGACTGGCAGAGCTCAGGGGTAAGAGTATAAAGGGTGTTTTCTAGGTGGGAGATCGAACCGTTGAGCAAGGAATCGTAACAGTGCTTATACAGAAGGAGGGAGATGCCATTAAATACAGCAACAAGGAGATTTAGAGGCCACAGCTAAGCGATTTGTGTCACGGTAGGACCAGGCCAAAACCAGGACATGGGGGAACACGGAGACAATGAGTCAGAGAGTTCAAGCAAGTCCAGGCCATGCTGTGGCTTCTCACTGCCGATTCCTTTCAAGGGTCTTTCTGTCAAACTTCAAAAGCACACTGGAGTTCCAGCCAGGGGCCTGGGGCCAGCGACAAGGCCAACAACAGGCAGCTGAAGACCAGGGGAGAGCGAGCCAAAGATCCCTTAGCAGAGTGCAGTTTCCACATGAGGGACCGCAGCACCATAGACTTGTGAGGGTTCTATGTCCTGCACTGTGGGGTCTAGGGCAGTGGATGAGTTAAATGGGGAGGGGGAAGTCATCCCTGCCATCCACAGTGACCTGGCGGAGATGGCTGTGTACAGCCACCACCTGATGCCCAGGGCCACCATCGCTCCTGGATGCCAAAACCAACAGCGCTTGGGATCGCAACGCAAACAAAGGGGGCCCATATATCCAGACACAGGGGCACGCGAACACACCAGTAGAGCACATATATGCACACATCCACACGCACAGAGCTGGTATGCGTCTGCGCGGGAGAACAGGGCAACATGAAAAGCCAGTAGGCACCAACTCCTCTCCAACCAGCTGTGCCCAGACTCAGCCATATGTATCCCTCAGTTCTCACAGACGGACCCCTGCCACACTGCCAGCCAGTGCAGGACACGCTATGTGTGTGTGTGTGTGTGTGTGTGTGTGTGTGTGTGTGTGTGCGCGCTCTCTTTCAGTTATGGTGATTCTGTTAATTTTTTTCTAGGAAGGCCGTTTTAAATTTCGAAGAACACTTTTTGATGATTTGCTGGCTGGAAACAAAAGGAACTCTACATGCTGTGGGTGGACCTCAGTTTGTTTTACCAATATTTGATCCTACAGTATTTGGACATCTGCTGCTCTCTCAGGATGTGGCATCCATGAAGGGCCATTATTACTGGATCAGTAGCACTAGGATGTGCGCCTCAGCAAATGCATGTCTAAGTACACAGCTGTAGTCAGTTTCATCCGCTCTGTCTCCGCACAGGTAGTCCGGGTTCAACAGACCAAAGAAATCGGCCGGCGGTATGCAGAACACACTCCCAAAACACACAGACACTCGACATCGCACACACAGAAGAACTGGATTCACACTGATAAGCCAACCTTTCAACAGCAGAACATGAACCGGGGGGGTTGGGAAGAAGGGGGGAGGGGTGACATGGCAAAGTATCATGGAATCAGATGGACCATTCTAGCTGGAGCCTGACCGGGAGCTGGGAAAGTGTTCAAGGGAAACCAGGACAACATGGGTGTGGGCTCACCAGGCCTCTCCAGGGTCCTCCTGACACACGCCATGCCCAGCACTGTGCCCACGGCGCCTCTTTGTGTGGTGGCCTCACAGAGTGCACGGCCGCTCGTGGCCTCGTCCAATCGCACACCTCTCGAACGTCAAAACATCCTACCAGTGCTCTCAGTCACCGAGATTGATCGGTGAGGCCCAGAATCGTTGAGATGAAGAGAGAAGGTTGTATTTGCATGCAGATGTAAGCGGATGTAAGGGCAGAAGTGTAGGGTTTTAGGGGCTGGGAATACATGCATATGGGCTCTAGGGTACGAGCAGAGAGGTAATCACAGCCCGCTGGTTCCTGGGGAGCCGTCGTTCCAGGAGTTACACTTGGCACACATTCTTAATTCAGGGGAATTTTCAACAAGGGGCTAGATGGGATCCTTTTGTGCATCTCCCTCCCCCAACCCCAGCACCAGTCCTGCTCCCACAGCCCAGGCACCCCCAGCTACAGCCCCCCTCCTCCTCAGGCTCTGGCTTTAATCTGGCCGTGCCCGAGTGGGTTCTATATGTGCCAGCAGTGGGCACTATGCCCAGATGACCCCGAGGCAATATGGAAATCACCACGGAAACCCCAGACCACCATCACCACCCCCCACCCATACTCCTGTTGCCCTGATGCAAAACTCCCACGGACTTCTTTCGCGTCGGGGCCAGGTCATCCTGAAAAGGCCTGCGTGTAAGACTTCATCCTAGGCCTCGTTTCCTACACCCCTGCAGCCCCACACTTCAACTCCCCAATACAATGGCACACGCATGCCAAGCCGCGCCTAAATTTGCAGCGAGTCCAAATGGAACCCAGATCCCGGTAAAGTGGCGAGTCCACCTCTTCTGGCACATCTACCTGAGGTCACAGCACACAAACAGGACCGGCCGAGATGGCACCGCCACGAGTCTGAAGTCAGTGCGGTGGTTTGTGTGTCTCCGGCCTCCACATCCTGCATCGGCATCATCGATGAGCCATTAGCATCACCTCACGGTAATTAGCTCCATATCTGTAGACACGCAGTGCAAGTACAGCTGCTCAGTCTGAACCGGTTTTCCATCGAAGCCACGTTTCTCCCTGCAAGAGGTACGCATTGAAGCCTTTTTCCGCATCTTACTCCACCACTCATTTGCCAGCTCCATTTTCACAGTCCCATTGGTTTCACTTATTAAGTTTCAAAGGTTTCTGGGCAACGTGGTTTGAGAATAAAAAAAGGAAGAAAAACCATGGCATTTTTTTGGCACACCACCAGTCTTGTCTTGCCGGGAACAGTGGGGTTGCCATGGTATTGGTGGGCACCTCATAAAACAGACCATTGTTGGGCTGTGTGTGTGTGAGCTCGGGTGTGTGTCACCAGTCACCGTGCCAGCTTCGTCCGAAATGTCCAGATTCAAAGGGCACCCAGCTCTGCTTGCATGCCGCCTTTGCCAGTCTGTAACACAATGATATCCTCTCCTCTACAGCCTGAAAACCTCCAACGGTCACCGCAGAACGACACCAGCTCCTGTGTGAAAGTCGTACAGGTTGTGCCTCACCAATGATTCTTTCATATTTTTCGTTTTTTTTTTTTTGCACAACCAAGACCACATTTACTTGCTCGACTGATGAGGCGTCTAAAGCTGGGCCCCACCTGGGATTTCAGCCAGAATCCCTGGGGTTTCAAACTCATATAGTCATCCACCTACCAGCTACCTGCTGCCCTGTGGTGTCCAATGTTGTGCTGAAAGGCTACGCAGGCTAAAAACAAGATGCACGCATCTCAAAAAACCTCACATGCTAACTGGTGAATATTAGTCTTAGAGATCCTTTTAAACATTACCTGTTGGAGCCAGGCATTAAAAGCATTAAGTAACAGAAACCAGTGCTCTATTAATAAGCGACCTGCCTCAGGCTAAGACATTCCTGTTTCTGAAAAGGTATTTTCCTTTAACTCCCTCTTTTTTAAAAAACACCACCCTGCTACAGCAAAAGGCATATAACTTGGGTTTGTTTGTGATTATTTCAGATTCACAGAGCCTCTATATACTGTCACTACATATGAAAGCCTGGAAACAATTTGTGCCACCAGAACTCCAAAGAGAGGGAGAGAGAGAGGGCAGCTAATTCCATTTACAAACATTTGTTAATGGTTCAAATGCTCCAGTGCCAATAACCTTTGACTGGTGTCTGCTCCTAGGTCCAATATGCTGCTATGCAAGCCGCCTCTGCTGCAGGCTGGGGTCAGGAATCACATTCAAACCAGAGCACGCAGACAAAGCAGCCACAGAGAAATGAGGACTCCACCGCCCTCTGCTGGTGCTTATTGCACATTACATGTCAACTATCGTCAATACTCAGGAGCCTTGAAATGTTTTTGCTATGCATTTTAAAATTTCTATTTAAAAACATGCGATTTTGCTTTTAATATTACAAAGTTAAATACTGAAACATCCCAATAATAATTAGCAAGTAGCAAATCACCTAAAGTGACAATCTGACATAGCGACTTGTATTTAAATATGAAAGAGCATCCATGTGTATTAGTGTATTATTTCTTAAAGTTGGATATTTTGTATGCGCAGTTAATACAGGCCTTCCTCAGCATGTCAGATAAGCCCGGATCCTTAAATGCCAGCTCCCCCCTCTAACTTCGTACACTTGAAACTGGCCACCTGGTTTTGCTTCCTTGCAACACTTAATTCCCAGGCTTTCTAAGGCTGATCTCTGCTTGGCATCTTTTGTTTTTCTCTATTACCTTTGGCAAATAAAAATGTGCCTTCTACTTGCGTACCTACTCGGATCGTTTTTGTAGGCCTGGATGGATGTTGCGATTCAATTGCAATTTGAACGAGTTAAGGATAATTGCTCTATAAGCGTCAGACTCCACCCACCTGTCCGGCT
This sequence comes from Gymnarchus niloticus, assembly GCA_009936485.2. NCBI lineage: Eukaryota > Metazoa > Chordata > Actinopteri > Osteoglossiformes > Gymnarchidae > Gymnarchus > Gymnarchus niloticus. The sequence goes on from JAACJT020000037.1 coordinate 2,425,064, forward strand.
GTGGTGGATGATGGGTAGCTGCAGGCAAACTTGGCAGCCAGTCTGCGGCGCCTGTTTTGCGCTACTCGCGTGCAGATTTAGTACCTCGGTAGGGACACTCTTCTGCTCATAAGACAATTGAACCACTGTACGTACACATGGGTGCAGACGGGCAGGAGTCGGTTTTGTTCGCGCCATGTTTTGTCGTTCGGTACACCCCTGTGCTGAGACATTGCCTTTATTGCGGAGGGAAAGAAAGACTGGGCCTTTCTGGGGGTTCCAAAGGGGTTAAACCTGAGATTTTGGCACAAGGAGGGGTTTGGCTTTCTTTCATACATGTGGAAATCGGCTCTGAACAGATTTTGAAGCGAGGCGGGCGCCAGCATCGCCATCTGTTTTGAGTTGTGACCCCCCCCCCATTCCTACTTTCCCCAATCACTCGTCTGCCAGCACTCTCCTGTTCTCTCTCTCCCAATCACCACGCATGTGCCCCTGTCTCCCTCCCCGACCAGAGCTGGTGTGCTACCTGGCCACGAGAGGGGCAGGCGAAGGAAAAAGCTGAGGGAGCGGCTGCCGGTGGACATTAATGAGGGATTTATAGAATTAGACCCCTATATTAACACCTGCACAAGCGCTCCGATTCTCACCTAATTCACTCAGCAACACCTTCACTTGCATAGACGCACGTGTGTTAAATAAGCCACAGCTGCATGAAGTCACCGAGACAAATGAGCTGGAATTTTTATTTAAATTTATGCAAACCATATATATGCACCTATCTGTACATACCTTTAAAGCAACAAATGTTAACTTTTTCTATTTTCATTTTATTCCCAGCTTGTGTGCTCTTACACTCAGTATGGCTCACAGGTACATACAGATTTACAAAAACATATTCAAATGCAAAGCTAACGTACCAATTTTTTTTTAACAAGCCGTCTGCGTGGGTGTAAGCAGGTATGATTTCCGGTTTGCCACATGGTTTCGTTTCAGTGCAGATACCTGCATTCCTCAAACTGTCAACTTTGGCCAGCAACCACAGGGGTCCTTTACTAATGAGCTCATTAGGACAAAGGTGAGCTTTAAATGAGGAGAAAATAAACAAACTCTGTGACTAATTACAAGAGGATCGATGGTGCCTCCATCGCAGCACAAAGCAGCTTCCTCCTTTACCTGTAGTATTTTTTTTTTGTATTTTTGAGTAAATAGTGAAGCGTTTGTCAATTTTGTTGTCTAGTGACAATTGACTGGGTTTAAAAAGAACGTTACTGGGCAGGTGTGTGCGAGAAGCAGATAAGCCTGCTGGATCGTTCAAGTTATAATTGCATGTAACAGTCCTTGGGGATTTTGTTTAGGTACATTAATCACATGTAGTTATTTCGATTTATGTCATTAATTCATGTACAACCACATTGTAAAATATGATTGTTATAGGACTGGCCAGAAAGATAAAAATCTTATGAGCATAAACATGAGGAAAGGTGACAGGATCATAGACTGCGAAAGACCTTTGGAGATGAAAAGAACCAAAGACAGTTGGGGTGTCAAACCTCTACTAGAAGAGTCACAGATAAAGAAATTGATTACAAAGGAAGAGGTAAAATCATGAGAAAATGCGAGAGAGAGAGAGAGAGACAGGGAGGGAGAGGGGACAGAGAGAGAGGCCAATAACAACAACCCACTGAATAAATCACACTCCTACTTTTAAATGCCTAGAGGTCTCACTTGGCTGGTAATGATACATATAGCTCCTTATTTAAGATCCTGTGGAATTATTTTGGTGCAAGTCCAATATATATAAAACTAGAAAATTAGAAAATGGCTTGGTGGGGGTTTAAGAGGCGAGAAGTGTCACCTTACACACGAGAGCTGATTCACAGTCAGCTGGACGGAGTGTGTCTGCGTAACATTTCCAGATCGCTGATCACATGAAACACCAGACCGACCCATTAGAAATATCGTTCACCAAAAAGACAGGCTCTAAAGGCGCCCCCCTGTGGCGCAACCTCAAAACTGCAACAACACACCAATCTAACCGTACAGACAAGGAAAAAAAGTGACTACTCACAGCACAACCCAGATTTAACTATATATTAATCATTTATATGTCTGAATTAATTAGGATTTCTTGGAGTCTTGGTGTTCACAAGATAAAATAGGAAATAACTGCGAAGCAAAATGTGTAGAATGATAATTCAAGATTCAAGGGAACTTTATCGTCAGCCCGTCCATATAGTGATGTACAGAGAAGGTGAAATATCATTTCTCGGGGATCCATGGTACAACACTTAGGAAAGATGGGAGGCAAGTAGAGTAAAAAAAAATTAAAATTAAGAATTAATAAGTAGGGATGAGGTGTCATCAGCTGATAATAAGGAATAGAAAATAAAACTCGAGGGATGCCAATTTTAAACATGGAACAAAATCAAGGCAGAGCACTGGAGAAGCCATCAAGAGGATGTTGGGGGGGGCACTTCAGCGGCAGGCCTGAGCCCAGCGGCTGTGTGTCATGAATAAGAATCGCCGTGTGCTTCGTCAGACCAGCTGAGCCGTCGTTTCTCCACAGTGGCAGCATTATTCCAACACCCAGAGTCTCCCTCCATCTCTTTGGTTCTGCACGGCGTCCGGAGTTCCGCTAATGGACACGCCAGACTCGTTACTCTAACGCTGGGTGACAAGGGCACCTTGGGTTGCAGATGTTCACTCCGATGACAGATGGCACTGGCATGGCTTGGGGACAGCAACTGTGCCAGCTTTGTGCCACCTGCACCCACCCCCCCACCCCATCCCCTTGCCTCAAAGCCTTTCTCCACACATCCAAACACCCCCCATGCGCCCCCGAGCTTGGCATTATGTGTGTGGATCGTCTGGTGTAGCTCGCGCCCAGGGAATGCCAGGCAGCTGTCTGGACAACGTCTGGCTTTTCTCACAGTCACGATGCAGATGGGGGTCGGCACAGCTCCGAGCCATAAGTCGCTCAGCTGTCAACGGGAGTCGCCAATATTAAACACCGTTCATTAGATAATACTTTCCAGCCCTCAAATAGCATCTTGAACATCTATTCAATCAACAGCTTTAGCTCCCTCTAGTGGATCCTCTCGGACATTATGTCGGGCCGACTGTTGTGTTGCTCACTCTTCTTTAATGCCATTTTGAAAGGCCCCACACAAGTTAAAAACCCCACTAGATTCTTTCACCACAAAGATCAAATCTATTGTAAATTGTATCCCCATCTCAAAAAAATATATAATGAAATATAACGTAAATGGTGGCTTTCACCTAAATTTAATGGTACAAACTAGGCTTGCTGGGTGGGAGCATTCCAAACTACCAATGCTGCTGATAGCATTGAACGTGTATGTTAGGACTGGGAGGGTTCCACTGGCATCTGGGAGAAGCAACACGCTCAGTGGTGCAAATACAGGCCAGCAGAATGGAAACACTGCTCGCTGTTCTGTATGGGCTGAAGCACGGCATCGTTACCCGAGTCCGACACCCATGAAACAGCAGGTGAGGAGCTGTTGTGGTCGGTCCGCTGTGGAAGTACATCCACCTACTAGAGCACCGCGTCACCTTTTAACCTGCTTCATGCTGGCTGCCATCAGCTGGCAGTTTCCATGCTCTGACCTCAAATGGCACTAGGGCCACATATTGTTACAGTGGTCCCTCAACTGAACTTCCGAGCCACCTGCCTGCCTCCGCTTCGGCACCTAGCCAAAGACTCCATCTTCCTCAGATGCAGTAAACTAGAAAAATACTTTAGGGCTCACAGTCAGGAGTATCCTTGAAAAGGAAAAGGGGAACACCCCAGCACAAACTCAGAAGTACATGAGCCAAGGGAAAAGGCAGAAGAGAAAAAACAGAACCGGTGATTTTAATATCCATGGAAATTCAAAATAATTCCCAAAACAGGCTTTTTACAGAATAAAAATCATAAGAAAACCTTTTAGCGAACATAAGAGTATTTCAGGATCGAGTATGAAAGCTTTGGCAAGGGTCTGCCTGTTAATTGTGTTAGTCTTCCAACTTAAGTTTTATTTAAATTGCATTTGTGCTCATCCTACCTACTAAAAATGCCTTTCTGCTTGGTGCCTCTTATCATTTAACTGCTAACAAGGCTCCTTACCAGTGAATGACGTTGATTTGATCCCTAAAGCTCTCAACTTGGCACCACACTGCATCTAAGCCGAATTAAGCCCCTGTCATCCCCACCCCCATCCCTACCCCCACCTTTTCCCCTCCCCCGCCATGGGAACCCTACATCTTTAATGGCGCCAAGTAGCTTCACTAGCTCCACCATACAAAACTGGTGACATCTGTCTCACTAAGTGGCACACTAATGCATGCCTCATTTGTTCAATCACTCCCTACTGAAAAAGAGGAGAAAATGAAAGAAGAGACCAGGGGTTGTCTGTTAAGAGGAAAAAACAAAGAGTCTTTTTTACAAGTTAATTCCCCAAACAGGGCTGTAAATGCTGCTATAAACTGCGTGAGACTCCCATCCGTCGACGTTAACCGTTCTCATGTTTTCAGAGGACACAAATCTACATGCTGTAGTAACAAGCACTGACTTGCACGTATCAGGTCAGATCCAGTGACCGAAGATATTACCATAAATTATTAACATGGCACACCACAGAGGGTCAGCATAACGCGTTTGGTTCTTCCTCACCAAATTAAGCATTTCCATGCGCCATCGCCTCAGCTGACCTGCAGGGCCAATGTGAAAGTCAGCTGTGCATATCATGTATGATCTCTGTTCGAGTGGTATGAAACTTATATGGAAAATCTGCTGCTGAATTATACAATTGATGGTTTATTTATACATTTAGGATTATGTCGAGATATTAGGCTATGAGATGTATACGAATGTAGTCATACTAATATTAAATGGACCTGTAAATTAATAATCCAAATTTTCCATATCTTACTTAAAATTTATAGCAAGTTACTATTCTTGTAACACAAAGATATAGCTCGTATACAAGAACTCCCATAGCACATCTGTGCCCTTATTAACTCATAATCCTACGGATTCCTCATGCCTGTGTCTCCATTGGTCTCTCCCTCATAGTTATGCTGCCATATATAGCCATGCCGGGGCTCTTGCTATTTTGTTTGCTATTTTATTTCCCATTATTTTGCCGCCTTAAATCACTGCTCTGCTCACACACATGCTCTTTCCCCCGTGCCCCCCTTTTTTGGGGTGCTTCCCTCGGAGGTTCAGATTCAAGAGATCCTCGTATTGTCTGCCGGCCTACCACACCCTCCCTCCACTTCAGCTATCCAGTCTGACCAGCTTGCTGCCTTCTGAGCCACTGAGCCTGCTCTGATCACTGGACTGCAACCTCCAATACCCTGTTGTCCTCCTGACTGTTACAGGATTTGTATCTATTGTTCTGATTTGTATTAATTAATTTGTCCTGCCCAGTGCTGGCCTGAGGAGGACGGGCTTCCCCCTTAAGTCTGGTTCCTCCCAAGGTTTCTTCCTTCTGAGGGAGTTTTTCCTTGCCACTGTCGCCTTTGGCTTAGTCCCGGGCCCAGAGTCCCCAGAGAGTATGTAAAGCGCTTGTGACAGTGCTTCTTGTTAAAGTCGCTATGTAAATAAAATTGAATTGAATAATGGTGAATTATAGGAAACTTAACATGTACAATTTTACACACTAGTACCAATCAGGCTAAATCGTTGGAGATCATCACCAGTACATTACGCACTTGGTTATTCTAACTTTTAACAAGCGCTTATTCGTCATGCCCTATACAGACAGGCACATCATCGGTCGCCTATTCCGTCCAGGAGGGTCCTTCTGCTCGACCACGCCCCCTGTGACATAGGCAACAATGGCGGCTTCCAGTCTTGGGAAAAGGACAATTGCGTTTCTTGGCACTGTAAAAGCCCTTACTTTTCAAAGATCACTTTTACCGGTTGTTTCTCGATGTGGCAGTTTGTTTCAGGTGGCTACCTACAACCCGAAGCCTTTAAAACTGAATATCAAGGATCCCTACATCCCTGATAAGGAAAACGAAGATACCCCTGCGTGGCAGAAGACAGACAAGTATGACCGTAAGCTGTACGGGCGATACGGTTCTGTTTCTGGTGTCGACCCAGTGAAATTGTGGCCGAGCCCCGAAGAGCTGGAAAACATGATAGCAGAAGAGAGGGAATGGCATCCGCCTTTGGAGGTTATGCTACGAAATATTGCGGCAAAGGAAATGGAGAGGGAACAGAGAATAAAGGCCAGGTAACGTGGGATGGGGAGTTCGAACACGTCCGAAGCGGCCAGTTTTACTTAAGCAAACCGTCCCACGAGTGCAGGCTCGCCGCCACGTATGAAGTAGTTCCGAATATGAATGAACATTTAGTCGCCTTTCATTGATACCCAAAATAGGAGGGAAAATTACGAACTGCGTCGAAAAGCGCTACGTTTGAATGGTAGCCAGTCAGGTTTTATGGGTCTGTCGGATTGATTTATCAATTACTACAAATTCATCTAAGCGCCGCTGTATTTTTTTGGACTTTAAATTTGGTGATACAACGAAACTACACTGAAGTGCGACATATGCCCAAGGCATAATGATTTCCAGCTTATTAGACCCAACGAATTCAGACATTGTGAACGTGAAGTATTCAGTGTTATTTTAAAACGCGCTTAATAATGGCGAAATGCCACTGTCGTTGATAATTTGACGAACAAACGTTCACCTATGTCACACAGGTGGGTGTACACCTACTTGACAGGTAAACGCTGTGTCGCATGTAAAAGCAGAGACTGACGGCCAAACCATAGTAAGGACGCTGTCGACATCACGGCAGTTTTTAAAAATAAACCTAGTAAACACTTTCCAAAGTGCTTCGTGTGTGTTATGGAGAGAACGTCAGATCCTCGTCGACCATCATTTAGGTTTGGGTATGCAGTGGTGTCGTCGACGGGCGAAATTTTTACCTTTTATCTGTTTGTTTCAGAGAGAAATTAATCGCCGCCAACATGGCGAAGATGCCCAAGATGATAGAGGACTGGCGTCGCGAGACGCGCGCGCTGAAGATGAAGAAGAAGGAGGAGAAGGCGAGGAAGGAGCGGCTGATCGCCGAAGCCAAGGAGCGCTTCGGGTACGCGCTGGACCCACGGAGCCCCAAGTTTCAAGAGATGATTCAGGAAATGGAGAAGGAGGAGAAAAAGAAAAAGAGGCTACTGAAAACCAGAATGAAGCAGGGTGAAGCACCACCGTCTACACCTAGGACTTCGTGACTGCATCCGAGTGAAGGACAGCATTGTAAATAACAATCTTTCATCCAATTAAACTTAGCTGAATTTACCCCCTTGCAAGTGAGATTGTTACTTTGAAGTGGTTCAGGTAATCGCGTTTTTTTTTTTTTTAAGGGTGGACTTAATACCTATAAATGATCAGGTAGCAAATCATAACACAGGGGTGTATTTGGTTGTTTAATGAAATGTTGCATTCAGTTTCCTTTGACTTTAAAATATGTACCCATAAGGAATTGCATTGTAAAACAGTTCAGTACTGACGGATTCAACCAGTAGTACTTGTATGATTTTTGGTAATATTCCAGATAATGTAAGATTAACTACAGAGAGAACCATTATGTCAGGAACTCTGATGTTTAAAATGCCTTGATTGGTGGTATGTAGGGCAGCATTAAGGCTGACACCTGTGGAAATGTTTTGGAGAATCTGGACATATGGTGAACACAGGCTTTCACAGGCTGATCCTAACAGGGTGAATTTAAACTTTAGTACTGTTAGGGCTACTCTATACAGCTCAGATCTATTACTACAGTTATATCCCCAAAAGTGAGTCATACAAGTAAAATGCCAAATATCACGTGGCTGTCAGCATTTTGATCACAAACAGTCATCACTGTAGCAGAAGTACCAACAGAACCACATGTCCAAAAGAACGTTAGAGGCAAGTCACAAAATTCTACTAACAGCAGTTCTAAATCATTATACAGATTTTTTCTTTTTGTGTGTGGAACTGAACCACACTTTGGCCACATCGGATGAGGTTTGCAGACATGGAGACTCCTATCCACGTAGGAATGCATGAGAAAGGTGCCCCATCCAAACTAGTGCAAAATACAGAGATGGACTAAAACTGACAAACTTGGGTTCAGGACATCCAGAATGCTATACTGAAGATTATCCACTAGAGGTCAGTGCTTTCTTCTTCTTCTTCTTCTTCTTCTTCAGTGGGGTCTGCCTTTAGTTTACTGAGAGCTGCATGGATTCTGAACTGGGTCCGTGACTCCATTGAATATTCCTTGTAGTTGTTCCTAAAACATTTGGAGAATCAGAGAGAGCCTGCTGGTGGTGATAAAGATAAGCAAAAATGGCACATTACAGTCTCCCGTGGAACACTCTGCCAGTGTACCCTATAGCATTTCGTAAACATGGCTGCCAGGGGAACGTCGACAAAGTCTCACTTAGCCTTCTGCAGTAGCTTGACGGCCTCATCTCTGCGCCCCTGCTCGATGTAGAGTAGACCAAGCTCCAGCAGGGCGTTTGGCACAACGTACTCATCAAATTTGATCTTCTTCTCACTGCAGGAAAAAACAGATTTACGTTCATCAGTGCTCAGCTTACTTTGTTTTACAGACCTATACATGTGTAAAGAGCCTTTGAAGCCTATAGTTGGGACAGCTTCCAAATGGAAAAAGGTGAGAATCAGACAGACAGTATTCAACTATGGGGACCATCACCTGCTAATCACCTTGCTGAAGCAGTCCTCAGCAGCATGAGTTTGGCCCTCATTCTTAAAACACATGCCCTTCAGTAGCTGTACTACACAGGAGTCGTCCACAGTGTACTCAGTCACTGTGAGGAGAAGGGCAGATGGAATAGACAGGCAAGGAGATGTTGAAGATCTAACTGGATGCCAGCAGTCTGCAGATCCACTCTCGTGTGGACTTGTATAAAAGAAACACCACTTTAAACCTGATACTTAGAATGGTAAAAAAAAGGTAAACCACCATGCCAGTTCATCACCAACTTCTATTTTATTTTAAAACTATTGAAGATGGTGAATCTCTGGTGGATTCTTGAATTTTAATTTTACAATGTCAAGTCAGATTTTGAATGCAGTACCGGGACTATCCTGCAGGGTACGCTCTGCCTCCACAAGGGTTTCCATCATCCCTCTTGTCAGCTCTGGCCTACTACGAATCATTGTAAAGCCATTCCACATATACATCATTTCCTAAAACGGAATAACACAAACGCAGGCATTCTCAGGTTACATCCATTCCTAACAGGAACTGAAGTTGACCTGCAGTCTGGGTATGGTTTGAAATATTACCAATGCAGGCACTGGGAGCCGTGTTGGGCAGCTCGATTTGTAGCGCCGAGCTTTGCGGATAGCGAACTTCTCAGTAGGAGGGGACTTCCCTGCTATTTTCTGCTTAAAGGTTGGCACCTGTCTAAGGGAGAGAGCGAGAGAGAAAGAAAACAAAATGGATTCACATTTACTGAAATCACAATGTCCAAAGAACTTGACAGCCATTGCTGGGCTATTTGTCCAAGCTGTGTCCTTGTTAATGACTACTATGTGTTAAAGCTTGACATCACATCTCGCTCACACAAAGCTTGGTTAACACCAGAGCAAAGAACATGGACATCAGCACTGACTAATAACAGGCAGCATGAGCGCTACAAAGAAAATACTTAAAACATTGTGATATGAACTACCTTTTCAATTCATTTAAAGAATCGTAGTTCTTGCACTCTCATTTAATTAGGTTAGGCTGCCCTGTAGTGATTACAAGACCAAAACGCAGAGCCACAGATATCCCAGAGTTCCAGTGTTTATCAGTGCGCTATCCCAAAGGTGGCATCCTTTCACCTGAATAGCTCAACTTCATTCTCCCCGAAGGGCCTGGCTTCATCGTGGGGCAGCATGCTGAGGTAGGCTGCCTTCATGTACACGTACATGGCCTGTAAATGGCACACGGGACAGACCATGAATTCATTATCATCAAGGATTACAAGTACTGTCAGTGTTTGGGATGCACTAAGGCCGTGGGGCACAGGGACGGTCATGGAGTTGAACTAACGAGTGACTATTTTAGACACTCGGTGAGAAGACTTGACATCCCATAACGTCAGGCAGTTACTGAAAGAAGTGAGATGAGTATCCCCTAAACATATGGAAAGAACCGAGTCTTGATTTTATGATATACGGATTATGGTGAAAAGCCAAGACAGTGTTGTGGACTCGACTGGGGGAAACGCTAAACATTGACAGGAACTAAAAACATCATCAGCACTCTGACAGGGCATTAAGGATGTATGCTCCTTGCACACTGACAGAGAGCCAGATGAGGTGGAGAACGACAGATCTTAATGACAGTGAAGACAATAACCAATGCATGAATTTTAGAAGACCAGTAGAAGCTGCTTAGAGTCACAAACCTTGGACCAGCGGCTCTCCTGGCTAAGGAGATCGGCGTAGAAGTAGGCCATCTTCCAGATGGACTTGTAGGTGAAGCACCACATCAGCTCCCAGTAGCACATGTGATGGAACTGCTTCCAGGCCTGCTGTGCCCTGCAGCCGTCTTCAAACAACGCGACCGCCTGGCAACAGTGCTCTGTTATCAGCATTCACTCCATTACATGATCCTATATCCATTTGATTTCGCAACATCCATGCAAAATCAACATTAATTTGCCTCTACTTTTGTCCGTATCCTGGTCAGAGTCAGAGGAAGGTCTGGGGCCTACCCTAAGCAGCAAAGGGCACAAGGCCGGGGTACACCCTGGATGGGATGTTGGTCCATCACAGGGCACATACATATATGCATGCATTTGCGCGCACACACATTCATATAATACGGGGATTGAGCCTAACTGCATCTCTCCGGAATGCAGGAAGAGACACAGAGAGGGCATGCAAACACAAACACAGAGCAGAGGCAGGATTTGAGCCTCTAAACTTGGAGGGGTACAGTAACAGTGCTACCTATCATGCCACCCGTCTAAGGCAGACATTCAGAACACACTGACATACAGTCCCAGAGTCACCTCATCAATGTTCCCTTTGAGTTCCTCGGTTCGTCCAGCGAAGAAGAGAAATATGGCCCCCTGTCAGTAGAAGAGGGAAGCAGGACTGAAGCCCTCCTCAAAGTGCAAAGCCAGAACTAGCAGCTATACAATCTTGGGCTACATGCTTGGAGTTCACATACTGCAAGTAACTTGGCTCACCCGTGGGTAGCGAACCCGAAACGGCTTCAACAGCTTCTCAGCACTGTCCACATCTCCCTCCCCAGTCCCTGCATGGAAGCCATGATGGTTGGAAGAAACAATAAACCAGGACTTCTTCAGCTTCGGTCAACAGCAGTGCCATTTTCAGCAACCGATGTTACGTCGTGCCATATTCATTTGGTCTAACTGGTCTGGGCCGTCTGCTTATTGTTTGATTAGGAGAAGCTTACAGTTTCATATCCAAGTTGTCCATGTGTTGAAACCTGAAAACATTTTTGGCGCCTACTTGTTCTGTGCTCTAGGCAGGCCTAAGGAACGACAAAGTGATTGTGGTACTCGGCAGCAGCGTTACCCAGAATAAAGGACAGGAAGGTGTAGTAACACAGCAGCAGCAGAGCGGACAGCATGGAGCGGAGGTTGTGTGACGTGGCACCGCTGTGCAGCTGGGAGAGACCGTACTCCTGCACACGGACGCACATGCAGATGGGGGGGGGGGGTGACACATGGACGGACAGACAGAGGCAGACGGGGGTAGACGGACGACACATGGACAGACAGACGGAGGTACTGATTCTGCATTCTGACACAATGGTTGCCAAGAGACGATATGGTTGTACAGTGGATAGAGAGAGATTAAAGGTGAGGACCAACATAATTCACACTCCTAAGGATATGCAGGTGGATAAACGTGGTTATTTTTGTATGAAACATCTTTCTTACACACAAAAAAAAAGAAACATCAGTTTCATTGTAAAGTTCTGAAAATTCTGGATGTATCCTCAGATTGGAAGGACAGACACAAAGGCACAAAAATGAGGCTGTGAACAACTTAGACACGTTCACATCAGTATATCAACAAAGAAGAGGCCGCAACTAGGGACGGACACAAGGACCCCGTGGTGTCATACCTTCTCCCCAGAAAGGCCAGCGAATTCTAAAAGCCTAAGGATCCGAGCAGGAAACAGGGAGAGGGTCTGTGGGAGAAGACGGGCGGACGTCACATTTGTGTATAAAAATTTGGGCAGCATGTATGTGCGGCACAAAGACAGAGGCAAGTTTATCACCTTCATGGATGACCCACATAGCATCCTAACTGCTGTACCATAGTAAGACCCATGTGGAACATACCAAGTTAAAAGCTCCAATTCCAAATGACACCCCTCCTTCTAACTGGAAGTGATTCAGTCCTTTCTGATACCGGTATGACTGAATATAGGTGTGAAGTTCTCTGGGTTAAACACAATAAAGGGAAAATAAAACAGATTAGTATACATATAGACATTGCATACATTACTCGAGTCAGCAGTGTAACACACTGGGAGCCTGAAAGCAGATAGGAGTCTACCATGGAAATCAACACTGCAACTGCAATGCTAAGACCTTTAGGATTAATCAGCAATCGTGCCTCAGTGTTAGCATCACAAAATGTCTCAGTCCTCCTGACACTTACTTGTAGATCAGGTAACTGCTGCGTACTTTGACTCCGCCTTTGATAAAGCTCACCATATTCTCATCCTGAAGGTGGGAAATAAACATCTCAGTGTAGATAAGCTCTCACGAAACAAGCGCGGCTGACACTTAAACTCAGGGATGCGAAAAATTGTATTATTTATTGCCTTGCCAGCTTTAGCAAACATTCTCACACAAAGCACACCTCAGCCTGGCAATGAATTTTAAAAGTAATGCACCTTGACCCTTATCAACTGTACACTGCTGAAACTGTTGACAATTACTTGCAGAACGGCAAACTCCCACTATGTGCCAGGAAGAGGAGGAAGAGGGGGCCGCCTTACTTGTAGGAAGATGAGAGCAGCTCTCTGAAGCAGGCATTCCGCGTAACACAACTCAGCATGGAGTTGTTCTGGAAAGACATGCACACACAGATCACCTGAACACCGTGTAGCCAACCACAATCATTCTCTTCAATTCTCCCTGGCCAATCACAGAATGAGTTGCCACTCTTTTTCTCAGAGCCCTTCTTGGAATGATTAGACCAAAGCACAAGCACTACTGCCTGTGCAGCGTGTGAACCCTGGGCTGTAACCAACACCGGTAACCCTCAGCCTGTGTCTGACTCAGTCTTCCACACCTGCTGATCTCAGATCTGCTGTCAGGGCATCTGAAAGTTTTTTTTTTTTTCCCCTCTGTTTGACTGAACTGACATCAATGATTATACGTCACTGACATGCCAAATTAAATTCTGACCGTTATCCAGTGTTCTACATACGGATTTTTTTTAGAAGTGACAAAAATAAATGAGATGTGGTATTCTTTTTCCAACTGAAACAATCAAATAGTGGAAAACGCAACTATATAAACCTTTCATTACTTACACTGCTTGAAAGGTTGTCCACATCAAAGTGGTATGTTTAGCTTACAGTAGTTTAAAGGATATTCTGATTTCTCTGTTACAGTGCTCGAGGGGTTACAGATGGTGAATTCTAATTCTCCACCTCAGATTATTCTCCTACCTTCTGTCAAGTCTTCTCCAGACTTGCCAGCAAAGCTGGATGACTTTTTGCGGAACCTGAAAGATAGTGCGTCTAAATTAAATTAGAACATCCGGACAAGCCACATTTATTTAGCTGTCAAACTCCAAGCCGCTTCTAGGCAGTGAACAATGGAACAGCAGACAATAGCTCTTAAGAGTCATTCCGTTATTCATCACGGCGCTCCTCTTGAGCAAACCACCTGTTTATAAACATAGAAGAGGAGCAGGCGTCACAGCAGCCCGATCCAGGAGGGCAAGTGTCTATGGAAATGTTCTCATTTGCCTGGAGCCTGCAAGCCAGTTAAAGGCACAGGAGGACACGCCTTGGTAATTCAAATTTCATGCGTGTGGACGGTAGGAGCGAACTGGAGTGACCACAGGCAAACGAAGTGCAGTCCACCCTGTTCTGAGTATCGATGTTTTATTGAAGCGATTGAAAGTAAACCAGATCAATTACACTTCTAAAGGATTTTAGCTCCAGAGCCTTGGGGCACTGGACTGTGCTAATCGGAACCCTCACCTCTGGCAGACCTCCTGAGCACTTTTCATGGTGTTCCCAGCTTTGACAATGTCGTCGGGCTGGAAGGTCATCATGGCCTGCATCTCCAGCATGGTGGCATACATCAGCGCATGGTACATGCTGTGCTGCATACTGCGCGCGCGTGCACGCGCGCACACACACACACACACACACACACACACACACAAAACAAGCTATAAGCATGACATCTTTAACAATGTTAAGACAAGACTGTGGTCTACCTACCTCATTTTACACTACAATTCATATTTTGATATTTTGTGTACATATGCTACCTCCCATATT
>JAACJT020000037.1:2449151-2523367 GCA_009936485.2 Gymnarchus niloticus
GAGAGAGAGCGAGAGAGAGACGGGGGGCGAGAGAGAGCGAGAGAGAGACGGGGGGCGAGAGAGAGCGAGAGAGAGACGGGGGGCGAGAGAGAGCGAGAGAGAGACAGGGGGCGAGAGAGAGCGAGAGAGAGACAGGGGGCGAGAGAGAGCAGGCCTCTCTTACCTGAAGCGCTGCAATGCCAAAAGCCACAGCTACCAGGATACTTGAGTTGCTCTCTACTGCAGACACAATCTTATGGAAGCAGCCACCCAAACTCTACGAGGAAGCAAATCACAGAAACAGATGAAGAAAAGGTGAATATTTTGGCATGTGAGAGAAAAATAGCAAACTAATGCTCATCTGGGGAGAAATAAGGTTAGTATTGAATTGAGGAAAATCGAGGGGGAAAAAAAAAAAAAAAAAAAAAAAACACATTAAGCGCAGAAATGAGAGCAAATTAATTAAAAATCCAATATAAAAGGAGTTATGAGTGGATTAAGAGAGGAAGTGAAGGTAAAGTTCAAAGGGTGAAGATGAGACTGAGCAGATCCTTACTGAGTTTGCAGCATTTTGCAGAGTACAGGGGTATATGAGGCAGCACGGCTCAGGGTAGTTGCTATTGATCTGATTGAACGGCGAGCCTGTGAAGTCCGTGTAGTTGTTGAAGCCACAGCATTTCAGCTAAGAGGTGCAGAGACACGGGGGAGAACACTGCATACCTGGATGTATTCAAATTGGCAGCTGCATGCAAAATGGCACATTTCATGAAGGCAAATCTCAGAGTAAATTGTTATGCAGACATTAAAATGTCCATCAGTTTATCCTGCTGAACTAATTTTCTATTAAATATGGAAATAAATTGTGTACCCTGGTGCACAACAGACACCTCTTTAGCTTGTACAAAACATTTTGAGGATGTATTCTGAGTATGATTTTTACAACCAAGTAATTAGAAATACGTATGTGTTATGCCGTTGACAGATATGACATTACAACGTTGAAGAGTGAAATTAAATTGCATGCTGTCGCAGTTCTCCCAAAAGCATACAATCAGTGCATGTCTGTTAATCATAACCAGCTTCCATAGAGCGAGTCAAACATCACTCCATACCTCAGTCATGGTGGCATTCCATAATGACGTCAAGTCTACGTTAGATCCATAATCCTTTTTTATGCTGCTGATGACCGAGCTTCCCATTGTGTCAATCAATTTCTTCACCTGAAAGACACGCACCCCTGTGGAGTCCTTATAACGGCCACCCCATTGTCGACTGCTCTCTGCTGACATGGAGCATCAGCAGATTGCTTGAGCTTCACCACACACATAGTGCCTTCTGGCTGAAGGTCCACATGAATACCAGATGTATGGGGACTCACCAACGGCCTGAAGGCCAGCATGACCACCGCCGCAGCCACTTCGGCAATGAATATTATCAGCACGATGATGAAGAACTGGACATGATGAGGAGAAATTCATTTCGAAACCATCAGGGATTTCTGTATCAGTCCTAATAGCCTCACAGCTATTTCTCTATGCAAACATTAATATGAAAGTCTTTAATGTCCTAGGGTTTCAATCCAAAGTTTACACAATTCCTGCTTCTTATTTCCACTTCACGCTTGCAATTTGGGAGGGAAAGCTAATTCAGAAAAATATCAGTAATAATACTATGATGGCACACAAGTCAAATTATACTACCATGCATTTAGTTGGTGGCCATTGCTTCATTATTTGAATGGAGACCGGCAAAAAATAACCTCAGAGAACAATTACTGTGGCTGCCATAACAACTGAGATGTCAGCTGAATGTTATCGTGATACTGCTCCATGGTGACAGGTGCCCCATAGAATTCTGGGTGGCTCACCAGCAGTAGCATGCACCTGCTCTCACGCACAGCACCACAGCAGCCCAGGAAGCCCATAAGCAGTAGCACCCCTCCCACGGCGATCAGCAGGTACCCCACATTGACCAGCTGATCCAGGCTTGCAGGGGCATCCTGGATTTTACCCAGGACACCAAGAAACGAGCTGCTGTCCACCTTGACCCACACCCCCACAGCGAGGATCCCGACACCGGCCAACTGCAAAGGTACAAAAAGACATACTGAGCTTCTCAGAGCATGATGGACATCACACATGGTCAATTTACCCTCAGGACTTAACATCGCCCCCTGCAGGCCATAGACACTTTAACGTGTCTCATATTCTTTAGTGTTTACAATGGGATCTGTCTCTGGTTTGATCTCCCCGACCGGCTCCCGATGATTAATATACTTCCATCATTCCAGTGCCATTTCAAATACTTGACTCGTACTTGAATGGACTGCTCCCTGGTTTACTGTGTGCTTCAGTTACATCATTGCTGTCCCCTATTGTATGAGTGCTGGTCTGTTCCCAATATCTATTTAATATTAACAATGGCTTCTCCGAACTTACAAAGATGATGCCGTTGAAGATAAACATCACGACTTTGAGAAATCCAAAGCAACTCATGATTGTAATCCTTCTTCAAGACCTAAAAGGAAAAAAAAAAAAAAAATCTGAAGTCCAGTGATAACACAAATGACCTGCAGAAATTCTAAAGTTGTACAGCTACCCCATTATGATAGACTGTTACAAATAATTTTTATTTTTTGCCTGTCAGTATGAGCATTAAAAGCATTGCCTGTTCACAGAAGAGTATTGTCAGAGTTTGGACTAAATTTGATTCTTCTCATTATCCATGCATCCACCTTCAGGGCACAAGGCTGGGGTACACCCTAGATGGGACACCAGTCTATCACAGGGCACATATACTTATGCACACACTATAGGCAGTTCAGACTGGTCATTTTATCTAGATGCATATCATTGGACAGCTGGAAAAATGAGGACCCAGAGGAACCCTACACAACACTGGGAGAATATAGAAACTCTATACACTCCGAACCCCCAAACATGGAGGTCTGAGGTAACAGCGTTGCCCCCCCAAGGTCAACACACCACCACCCTATTATCAGATTAACTCATATGACACTTTTGCAGGTTACAAAATGCTGTAGATTATAGACTTGGTGATTCTTGGCAACAGGCATCTCTCAGTGATGTCACAGTCCCAGACTTCATGGTTTCCTGTTAGTCTGTTGTACTTTCTGCATCAATGACTAACTCCCTTTCAACAGGAGAGAAAAAAAAAAAGCACAACTCATTTGTATAGAGCAGGACTGCTTTCATGCTCTGGTAACAAGGTCACCCATTAACACGGGTGTTGTAAGACATTCGCCTTGTGCTTACTGTGCCCAGAGATGAACAGCAGTGACATAAGAATGGCACTTTGCATATTCTATCTCCTTTAGCTACACCCAACACATTAATTCAAACCCTTCACCATTTCCATAACTAATGTTTTATAGCCAACAAAGTGCTTTCCAGATTATACTCAGTGAGAGAAAGACTCTCACATGTCAACCTAAACCAGTCAAAATACAGAAGAAATATCAAAAAAAGTATAATGATCAGAACAATGAGAACACAAATTCAAATATTATGATATCCAGAGCAACAGGTGGCTACAGGAAAGAGCCTAAAAATTTGGTTTTTACTTAGCCTTCTCTAGTCATAGGCGGGCTGTAAAATGCCCCACCTCACATTATCACACCTGAACATAACTGTTGTTAAGTGATATTTGATTCCAAGCAGGTTACAAGTACTGCTTTTATTGGTGACGTGGCCAGGGTGTTCGGAAGGAATCATATGACGCCGATCGAATTGACACCTGTGTTACAACTGAGATGCCAGGTGACAGGACTTATTCAAATAACTGCCTCCATACAGCAAGAAGCGAGCACATTTGATAATCCAAATGATGAGGCAGAGAAATTACACGCACAAAAAAAAAAAAAAACATTTGCAAAACCACATGAGAATGGACATTGACAGGTAATCCCCTCCAAAAGTACTGGAACCTTAAGTACAATTTGTTTTTGCTGTGCACTGAAGATGTGTGAGATCAAAAGATGAATATGAGAAGCAAGATCAGAGTTTCAGATTTTATTTCCTGGTATTTACATCTAGATATGTAAAACAACATAGAACATAGCAAATGATTTCCTACCATTCCCAGGTGAAAAACTACTCACTACCTCTAAGATCATTTTAAGTAGTATGGTTTTATAACCACTTTCACTGTGGTGTACCCAGGTTCAGTTCACTCTCATCATTGACAGGGGCAGTAAGTACAGTCAAATATCAGTCACATTTCAAAGTCAGCAATGAGTCTTTTTGGGATTACCTCATTCCTGCTGCTAGTCTGGGGAAGTACTGACTGGATGCTTTAAAAAAAGATTTTCTTATACATACAATCATTACAAAATGTAACTAGATGAGATTATGTTAATGATTTGGTTTACACCAAAAGAAAATGTATTGCCAGTTAATGTTTTCCTAACTCAGTCATGTGGCAGGATGGGTCTTGAGAAGAAACAGGAGAAAGCCCTGCCTTTGCCCCAGTTCAATTGCGTGCAGTTCTTCCTCATTTTCAAGCAAAATAACCCAGCAACCAAACAAGCAACAATTAGGTTCTGGTAAATCAGTTGCTCGTTAACGTGACCCTTGATTTAATAACTAATGGCTTCATGCAAACACTCCACAAACTACTCAGATACCAGATATAGTTAATGACTGTGGCCAGTGAAGAACCGCCATACTTGTGTTTTTCAGCAACAGTCAACGGTGCTCTTTAACAGTTCATACGTCTTACCCTACAAGCAGGAAGGAACAGCACTGTTCCCTAATACCCACTGGGTTGGGCATTTAAATGCCACCTCTGTTCTGTGTGTGGAGTTTGCATGTTCTCCCCATGGCTTGTTGATTTCCTCTGGATACTCTAGATTGAGTGTGTAGGTACCGTGTGATGGACCGGCATCGCCGGCAGGGTCTACCCCAGCCTTGTGGCCTGCAATGGACCGGCATCCATTCCAGGGTTTACCCCCCAGCTCCAGGCACCCCTTAACTCTGACCAAGATAAGCAGTTACAAGATGGATGGGACGGCTAGAAATGTAGGAATATAAGCATTAGTGTCCTTTATGTGCACTCAAATCCAAGGACTTGGATATCCTAAGGAACTCTGAAATGAATGGCATTCATTTGTCCATGCCAATTAACCTCAAGAGGTCAACAACACACACACACACACACACACACACACACACAAAAAACAGGTCAGGTGGGAATTTCCTGGAAAGGGTTAAGTATCAATATTAGTTGCGGCACAGCGTCACATAAGTAAAAAACTGATAGTTGACTTTTTTTTTTTTTGTTTTAAATGTTAATGGAAGCAACTTTTCATACATGCACCCAAGATCCCAGAAGGAAACACAGGAGAACATCTACCATGCATGTGAAATAAATGCAAGACTGGTCCATTTTGGGAAGGGGATTCTGTCTGTCATTTAAAAAAAATGAAATGGAGCAAAAACATGCCACCACACAGACAACAGCACAAAATTAAGCCTGTTAAACGTTCTCTCTGAGGAAATGGCTCAAATAATAATTAAAATCCCACCGTTCTATCGGGTAGATAAAATTGGTAGTTGTGTTTGAGGTTTCGGGAAAGCAGTTTGGAACAACAAAGCTGAATGGAAACCCCAAGTCTCACAGATGCCGTCAGTTTGCATCTGGAGCCAGGTGCGGAAGTCCATGATGGCAGACAACAGCAGGCCCTTACCTTAACCCAAACGAGGCAACAGGCTGTTGAGATGAAGGGTGTGAGCTGGCTAACCCTTGGTTCCAGCAGCTGAATCCAGCTCGATGGGAGCTTCTGCCTCTGACCGCACTCTTTCCTTATGCCGGTTAGTTATAAACAAGGAGAGAGGGCGGAGGGACAGCACCTGGGCAAATGAGTGGGAGCAATTGGTTTTGAAGGTAGAGTTCCCTGTGGAACCAGTCCCACCTGGAGAGGGAGTGGGGGCATGACTCTCTGTAGTCACGGCAATGTTAAAGAAACACACAAAAAAAACTTGCATAATGCTGAAGAAATTCAAAGGTAATACCACCCCAGCTGACAAGACAAACTACAGCAAAGTTACCCTCAATACTTGCAAAAAGCCTAGGATGGCTTGATATCCTATAAAATTTTTTTAAATACTTAATCACTCACTACAGACCATAACACCTGCTTGTACAGTCACAGTAATGCAGCCTGAAAGCCTGCTGTATACTCAGTCAACCCTGGCCTGGTAGGTTGTCTCCAAGGTATTTTGCCAGTAAAATGAGCCACTTAAATAGGCCCAGATACCTGCAATTCTAGGCACATCCACAAAAAGCAGTAATTGCAAACACCCAACAGACATTAAAAGCTTATTTATTGTAAATTTCTTAAACTTTAAGGATTCATCATTATGTACACAATATTATTAGTGGCATATTTACATATCTTACATACCTTAGTATCTCTGTTACAAAAACATGACCAGGAAAAGACTATCATGGAATCAAATTCCTGAGATATACAAATCCTTCTGCTTGTGGAAATTTCAGTACTACCACCACCCAATCAGCCCTTATGAAAGGGGATCTCAGATCCCTGAAGGAAAGCATTGTTCACCGGCTGCTACAGTACAGCTACCATTTTTAACATGATCCACATACTGCAGAGTAACACTGGCCAGCCTAGGTGAGCCTCTCTAACGTCTCTGCTGTTGTCCTCATGGGGGCATTCGCTCAACTTGTGGGGAAATGCACTGTTTGGACCAAAAGCAAAGAACGTGGAAAACACTCTACAGATTAGAAAAGTGCAGAGGCCAACCCAACAAGGACCACGCCATGTGTTAAACCTCCATGAAAAGAAGAGAACAGGTTAGTGATGGCTGACAGATAGCAGAGCTGGACTGAGCAACACGTCGCCATCTGGCTTCATGAAGTGTCACATCAGGAACTACTGAAGACAACCTGAACAGGCTGAACCTTCAACAACCAGAGCACCTTGGGAAAAGTGAAAGAGTTGAAGACATCCATCTCAGACTACTTCTGTTGTCCCATGAAAAACAGGGCCTCCGTTCAAGTCACGTATTCATACACACATTGCCCCCCCCTAGTCTAAATATCACCTCTACAAATGATGAAAAATAATGGAAAAGTTCATCCTACAGACAGCCCAGTACGGGACACTTCATCAGCTACAATGGATCTCCATGAAGAGAAGAGGCCAAGCCCCCAGCAACCTGTTAGGAGGGTTCGGGACAAACAGATGAATGGTGCAGGTGGTTTCCTGCAATGTGGATGTCACTGAAGGACATTGAGAGGCCAGCTGTAGTCCTCAAACTATTCAGCAATGACATATGCAATTGGGCACCATTCCTGGAGGGCGAATGCTGTGTTTGGTCAGAAGGTGGCTTCCAAGTTTGGGGGTCGGCGTTGCCACGTCTGGTAAACGTCACTCAGAAACGAGGGCGACGTGCGTCGTGCTGACCGAAGTTCATCTGAGACACACGAAGGGCCTGTGTGTGCGTGCGTGCGTGTCCTCATTCTCGACACGCGTCACACTGCCTGTTTGTCTGGGTGGCTCTTCAGCTTGTGGAACTTGACGCTGTCCAGCTTCTCGAACCTCTTGCCACAGTGCTCACAGGTGAAGTTGTACTGAGCCTCGGACGTGTGTTTCTTCATATGCCAGTTCAGAGATGCCCGCTGGCGGCACTGGTAGCCGCATATCTCACACCTGCGGCGTCGAGAATGAGGAATGCTGAGGATGCCAGGTAACGTGGGCGGGGCAGATGAAAACCGCTCGTAGAACAGGGAAAACGAGGATCCTCACCTTCACCGCAATATATTAACACATACTGTTCCAGAATCTTAATATTCCATTAAAGATTATGATCAAATACCTCACTGAGCCCATTCAAGAGGGGCCACATTACAAAAATAAATGTTCACACTCACTGCAGGGGCGTCTCTCCTGTGTGGGTCCTCCTGTGAACCTCCAGATGATTCTTGCGCTTAAACGATTTCCCGCAGGTCTCACAGATGAAGTCCCGTACACCTAGCCACAGGAAAGAGGGATCAAACATGACAAGAAGAGGGGATGCTGTAGGGACCGCACTGAGACATCATTAAGTCTTCACCTCTCTGTACTGCAAAGGAGGAATACATTTGCAATATTCAGAATTCAGCTTCTATACAAATGAAGGAAGGGATAACTAGTGATGGGAGAAATGAGAGGCTTCAAAACCTGAAGTGGGTAGGAGTATCCTGAAATAACCAATCAATGCTCGTGCTAAATGAGGATTCCAAATCTGTGGTGAATGGAGTAATCTGAACAAACGATGCTGACATTAAATGAGGCATCAAAACCTATGGTGGGTGCGAGTACCCTGAACGAACCAATCAATGCTGGTGCTATTTGTTCTACCACTAGGGATAACCACAGGCAGAGATCCCTTTATCTGGTCGAAACACCTAGTATGTGACCTCATGTAGTTATGGCTGGGGGATCAGATGGTATATTTTACCATACCTGAGTGGATGATCATGTGACGATGTAGGTGGTTTGACAAGTAGAATTTCTTGCCACAACCGGGATGAGGGCACACCTTTGTCCTCCCTTTTCTATGCACTAGATTTACATGATTCTGTAAAAAGACCACGTTGACACTCCAGTCAGACAATCACTGACTGAGTGAAAATGGCAGCAACTCAGAGGCACGACATACGTGACAGTCAATGTCAGGGCCCCAAAAACACTAACCAGTGACCCTTCATGAAAGAATTATGGGTAACTAGTAAAAAACACACTGATGCCCATGTGGCGTCTCACCTGAAAGCTGCTGATGGCCACGTAGACCTGGCTGCAGCCTTCATACGGGCAGTGAAACATCTTGAGCATCCCGTCCGCCTCTATCACTGGCCCTCGACGGTTCCTCCTCGACCTCAGGAGGACCACAAGCAGAGGTACTAGATGAGACTTTGCTCTTTGGCAACAAAGCCGACCGGCTATTGAGAAAACCTATTTTGGTTGAAACCACACGAAAATTAAAAATGACCAAAGTCAAACTAACGTGCAATGACAGTCACACGGCATCCAGTAATGCGGGCAACCATGCTGTGCATCTTTTAAATCCCCAATCATATTTTTAAACTTGCAAGAAGACCTACTCTTCACAGGCTTATCCATAACACTGCCATCAACATTCACTGGTTTGGAAGCAGCCTTCCTTACAGGCATCGTGAAAATGGGCTCAGGCTACATTGACCTTCCACAAATAAGAGAACCAGCATTCACAAATAAGGAGATACTTAATCACTTGCTCCTTTTATTTAAAGTGACATTTTTGACAGATGAACATTTTCCCAGAGCTCTTGGCCACAGGGCAGTACGGCAGAGGCCCTCTGAGGACAAGCTGGCAGAACCCAACCTGCCAGTCCTCGTGCCACTAGCACGTCCCCACAATACCACACAGCACCTGTCTTATCCACCTCAAACCCCCATTTCCAGACCCATAACCCCACAACTCCAGCTGCTCACCTGCTCAGACCCCTCTGCAGCTCCTTCCCACAGCCGATGTTTGAGTCACGCGACTCAGCACTGGGCTGTAGGATCTGCTTCCCAGAAAACTCTGATGGAAGACAGTGCATAGCAAATATTAAATACACAAAAACACCTGCACAGCAAACTCAATGACTGATCATAATGAATTGAAATACATGCCACCAACACAGACAGTGAAACTGGGGGGGGGGAGAGAGACCAACGGTCACGATTCATACCCCTGATGGTATCTGGGTCTGGGACAGGTGACCTTTGCCCCGTATCTGACTGGCAAACCTGGTTGTAGGTCACACCCTCGATGACGGTGCAGGTGACCTCCTCCCCGACTCCGCCCCCCACATTCAACTGGATGCCCTCTGAAGCCAAGGCCTCGTAACCAGGGCCAGTGATGATGATAACCTTAGCAGGGCAAACAACACAGAACCCTAAAATTCAAACATGGGTGTACTCCTTTAAAAGTCACGCCAAGCAAAACCAACGGGCTCACGTACCTGTGATCCTTCTAAAGCTCCCTTTCCATTAGGTATCTGACAGCTGGCCACAACGGTCTGCAGTGTCTGGGGCTCGTACAGCTCCCCCTGCCCTGAAACATGCACGCTGGATGAACCTTGAGGGGGGTGTGGCTGAGAGTCACTGCGTGTGATATCGTCCACGACCACTGGGGTATCTTTGTGCAGCCGGTCGATCACGGTAGTAGCTACCATGGCACACTCGTAACCTTCAGGCCCCGTGGCCCGCTCTCCCCCTCTCATGTCCTCCACCCTGGACCCTACTCCCTCGCTGGTGTTCCCATGTCCAGCCAGAGCGCCAAGGCTCTCTCTATCACTCTCCAACTCCGCATCCTGTCCTTTCTCCCCCTCTATCACAACTTCCATCTCCCAGAGAGACTGTTCCTCTGCAGGCTGGCCAGTATCAGTGTCCCTCTGAGACATGGGCGACCCCGGAAGATGGCCTAGGGTAGTGGCCTTGTCCATGACGTTCAATGCCACCTCAGCGTCTCCCACACGAGTCTCTTCCAGGTCCTCACTGGCATCTACTGACATTTCAAAAAATAAGGTATCCACTTACAGGATGGAATTGAACAAAACCATTACAAACCTCAAGAACACACACACACACACACTATAGTTTGAGAGTGTTGATCCTAAGCAAAAGTGGATCAATTTACAAAACTTTATCCCTCCTGCCCACAAACTAACAGATTTGAAACAAATCAATGTATAATATTTAGTCACTGTACCATAGCATTGCCTTGAAGATTCCACTCTTCTCTTTCTTCTTGTCCTTGTCACAATGCTAGGTGCTGCTGTAGTGCATGCTGTGCTGTCACCGTTCCCCGCGTCACCTTCTGTCTCAGACTCATCTGTGCCTCCTGCTGGCAGGGAGAGGTGTTGCACGAAGGAGTGGCTAGCAATGCAGCACCAGACCACTGAGGTTGTGGGGAAGCCCAGTGTTGTGGTTTCTGCTGCCTGCAGCTGAGGTTCATGGGGACAAGACCGAGAGTGGTCCTGATACCAGCCCACCAGGGTTCGAAGGCTGGTCACCTCCACCTTCTTCCCTGGGTTAATCAACACGGGGGGAAAAGAATTTTCAACTTACAAACCTGCATGTACATGGGGGTGGGGCAATTCATACAGACATCAAACTGATAAGAGCTATAAGACAAGCTTCCTTTACGTAGGTATTTTGTCCTGCTGCATACAGAACTGGCGATGCTGACAAAGAACAAAGAATCTTTGATTTCCCAAAAGCAGCACCAGCAAGTGAACTCCACAAATGTGCACACAGGCCACATTCACCTTGCATTACAACGAATGCCTTACCCTCACTTTTCTGTTTGACACAAAGCCCGGGAGTCGACTTCTTCCTGAGAGTTAAGTAAAAAAAAGAACATGGAAAAAATGACGAGCAGCCGGTTTACTTCACATTAGCGACCAACTTATTGGACGAAGATTTAATATCAGTAGTGTTTAATATCAGCCAAACTTGCTGGGAAAGTACATGAACAAAGCAGCCGGTGCAGGCTTTCTATCCACTTTGTTCAGCTTTGATTTTCATTCGGATGCCCTATAATAAATGTCATTTGAGATTACACTAGAATAAGACGCACCACTTAAGAAACGACTGCATACAGGATATATTTATAATTTGTAGCATTACGGTTGCATGATGACAGTTTGCTACCTTAGTATTAGAAACAAATCGTAAACACACGAAGCTATAGACAGTTCAGCAATGACGTACGGCTTGGCACTATGCTTTTCGCCTGAACACAGCTCTAGGTGGACGTACCCGTAGCCGTACTTCTGTTGGTACACGTCTCCATAGGTGGCATTGAGCAGGATCAGATACTCGGCGAGCCCCGCGTCACTCAAGCCGCTCCGCCGTCTCAGCTCACTCCAAACCTTGTGGGACTCCCCGAGGTAAACCCGCCTCACATCGTACTTCTTTCGCGACTCCAGCCGTCTCTTAGCCCGGTCGGTGTCGGTGAGCCGGGGCCGGCCCCTGCACCGCCTGAACATCGCGGAGAGCTGCTCTCCCGTGTCTCTGCTGCTGAGCGCAATGCCCTCTTTCTCATACTCGTCCGCCATCTTCGGCGACAGCTGTCTGTTGTTGATATAGAGCTTGACCTGACCCGGAAGGTAGTGATTCATGTTCTTCGGCGTGGTTTATGCGCGGATTCGGATTCGACTTGAGGGCACGGCGCCACCTGGCGAGTTGGAGTGCAAGTGGAAATACAGGAACTACAAGAAAACCGAAAACCTCTTAGAAATCATCAGGACTCCAGGAAGGGTCAAACAGTAAAATGTCCAAGCTAGAAGAAACTCCTGGTCATTCCACTCTTTATTTAAACAGAAAAGATCATATTACGTACACGTGTACAGTACATGCTTCGTTAGCTGTTTCCAAAAGCTGAAAGGTGTGACAGAAGCAAACATGACATTCAGCCAGTGGTATATTCTTGTGGTTCGGTTTCTGACACTATGTGAGAACCAAAGTAATGCAAAACTTGCGAATTAGCCTTTGAACGCATTGGAAAGAGCCACTAGATGCCGAGCCTTAGGAGTCACGAGTTGGCTCCAGCCCTGGTTAAAGTATTTTACTATTTGTGAAGTGCTGACCTCGTGGATCACGCATAGCATTTAAATAAACCAAGCCCGTGAAGACATCTCTCTTTCATTCATATGAAACCTAGTATGTTAATTTCATTGTACCCATATGTCTCTGCCATACTGTGCATGACGAAAAAAAGACTCTGACTGACTTTGACCACTCTTGTATAAATTATCTTGGCTGTTATTTATTGTTGTGCCTTAAAATTGTATAATACTTTAAATATATTGTTTTATTGCATGATCTTTTAAGCTTCTTCAATTCATGGATGGCGACACTGAGTGTCTTGAAAAGTGTCCACAAGTATATTATCATTATTATTAGCAGTAGTAGTAGTACTAAGCAGAGTTGGGGAAATTCAGGTCCAGAAAGTACAAAACCAAACCAGGATTTTGTTTCAACCAACCTGTTGACTACTAGAAAGTCACTAAGAGTCACAGAGTACGCAACTGGTTGGTTGAAACAAAATCCTGGTTTGGATTAGTACTTTCTGGACCTGAATTTCCTAACTCTGGTTGTAGTAGTAGTAGTATTTATAAACGCAGACGATAGTGTTTAGGGAAACCATCTACCTAATACCCCCGTGACCCTGTATTAGTGCACTGATGTAGAGCTGGATGGATGCCCGATTCTGTTTAATTCACACCCCTGTCCCTTAGGTGTCGTTGCCACACTAATAATACTCGTCGACTAGCCGTTATGAGTTGCATTTACTCGCACTTCCCACTATACTGAACGGCGGCACGCGCAGCGTTACTCTGAAGACCTGCACGTTTACGTCATATCAGCGAGGTTTGTGGAGCGGGACAAAGGCGCTAGTTTCGAACATGAAAATATATCTTTTGGATCGTTGTTTCTAAATATTACTACCGATAAAACTGTAGCATTCATATAAAGTGCATAGTCTTGAAAACTGATGCGAGGCCATGGCTGATATATTAGCGGCTGTTCTAAAGCAGTACAGCTCTTATTCAGAGGATTCGCAATGGCCACCCCTGTCAGATTATAAGTCCTGCGTGGTGGTGGGAGAGTGCGACAGCCTGAAAAGGTCGCTGTTGTTCCTGGCTGCAGTCAGGGCAGCATCCGAGCTAGGACTCAAAGTACTGTTCCTTAGTCCGGCTCCGATCCAGAGCCTCCCGAGTCTGCTGCAGAAAGCACTGGCCAGGCTGAGCCCGGACAATCTGAAGGTAAATGCTGTGTCCTCATCATAACTTACATCAAGAGCAGCACATTGCATGCAGGTTACCGACCTGTAACCACATCCAGATGTTGAACGCTCAGGGTAACTTATCTGAATTGCCTGGGTTCCGCTTTGTTCACGTCTAAGTAAACTGAATCAGTAAATCCTGCAGATTCATTAAAGCGCCTGAAATAAAATAGATTCCCGACCCCTACAGGTGATTGCAGGATCGATATGAAATGTGAATATATCTCATTTTTGTTTTTTATTTTGCGTCACCGCTAATTATTTCTACAAAACAGTAACTACATTTACTAGAGGAAATATAAGAAATCCCCACCTAATCAACGGCCATTTCTGTCAGGTATTGATAATATTTTGGAATCGATGCAGCTCATGAACAGTCGTAAACGTGCCTTACTATTGTCTCGTTATTCGGCCTTCACTGGTCAGATCTCGTTTGTCATTTTTGTAACTAAGGAACGTGTACACCTACTTTATGTATGACTAAATCTTTTTGTTAATCTTTCTTGCGTTTCAAGTAGCATCTTTTTAAGCTTTTTTTTATTACACTTTCTGAAATGATTATTGAGACAGGACATGCGGGTGGTTGGTGTGACAGAGGAGGATGCGGAGGACAGGAGGAGATGGAGAAGGTTGATCCGCTGTGGCGCCCCCTAACGGGAGCAGCCGAAAGAAGATGATGATCATCAAAGACTACGTTTACTATAACCCAGAAAACAGGGAACGTTACAGGAACGTAATGAGAACGTTATTGGACGTTGTGGGAACGTTCCTTGTTTGCTGGGAAAGAACTGCTTGAATTTTTGAGTCACGTAAATTGAGAGGAGGAAAGTGTTGAAATGCATGGCTTTTAAGTATGTTTTACATTTTGAAATGGACTCACTTTTGTTCTCTTGACAGAAAATAAAATTCAAGTACCCCGGGTGTTCCGAAGAGCTGCGATGTGAGATCGCCTCCCTGCACGAACTGGCCTCCGAAGGCGCCGCCTTGCCTTCCCTGCTCATCGTCGACGGAATGGAGCGTTACCTTGAGACGGGGCTGCAGACGAAGCAGTCGTATGCTGCGCATATTTCAGCCTTACTAATCGACACCGCATCCTTCCTAACACAGAAGTTGGCCGAGAGAGGAGACACTCCGACTCCGTGCCATGTTATTGCATCCTTCCGTTCGGAGCAGGAGGGACGGCCTGCTGAGGAGCTGAAGGCTCCTGACCCTGTTCTTGCCGTCATTGACCGATATTTCCCGGTACGTTGTACCTTTATTCGAGGGGACACCTCGTCCACGTTAGAATACAAGACCGAAAAAAAGGAAACATGGCAGATTTATTTCTCTGGCGTGGGCATCACTACAACTACTACAAAGACTACCGATACAGCTTTCGGAAAACAGTGGAGTTTGTCAGTTTCCCCTGACGGTGCGATGGAGTTCTCTATCCTTAGAGAAAATGACTGACCATGACTATTTTAATTTTTATACAAACGATCTCAAATGGTTTATACACGAATTTACATTACTTGCATGTGAAAAAGCTTAAGCACAGTTAATTGTAGTTGGTTGCTGCAATATGTTTCTCCCTGTTAATATGCAAATCCTTATTGCAACATTGTATCTACATTATATAAAAAAATAAAGTTTTGCATTTTGGCTTGTGTCTGAAATGGAAATATTTTAATGCATAAAAATCTTAACGCAAATACAGATTGTTTCTACGGAGGCACATTTTGTAATTTATAAGATCTCATTTCAAATACTGACATGAGTAATGTCCATTAAGATTGCTTAATGTTTTGAAATGGTTCTAATGTATAATTCTAATGATAAACCAAAGCCTTGTTAAATGAAACAAAAAAAAACTGTATAAAAATATTACTTTAATTCTATTTACAAATTTCATGTATCCATCCATCTTCCAACCGCTTATCCTGGTTAGGGTCACAGGGTGCCTGGAGCCTCTCAAGTGGCACATCTCTCAGGTACACCCTGGAGAGAATATGTCCATTAATCAATAACAGTTAATACTTTACAAAATCAGCTGCCTGACATACAGTGTTGGGAGAGAGCTAATTATCCACTATATGAGCTTGGCATAATGATCAAAGGCTGGAGCAGACTGGTGATCCAGAGAGAGCTTGCATTGGGTTTGGGATTCCATTCTTGTAGTCATTGCTATAGACTGGAATTCATTGGGCTGTAGTCCACGGAAACGCCTGAATCGATGACAGTTAGGGAGGCGTAACTGAGGCCTTTGGGTGACCATGTGTTAGGAGGGCACTCAAAGCTGGATTCAGAGGAGAGTCTCCCTGACCTAGAGCTCTGCGGAAGGGACCCCAGATCAGAACGTGACTCAGAGGTTTCTGTTGCTGTGAAAAGAACTTGCAGAGGAGCTGACTCCTCTGACACATCATCCTCCTGTGTATCTAGAGGATTGGGCTGGATGCTCTGGTCGAGGGTTACATAGTTGTCCTTGGACTCCAGCTGTGAAGGCCAGGAAAAGCGGAAGAGATCCATCAGCCAGTCATCATGGGGGGTTTGTGTCCATCCCTCCTTCTGTCCAGGCTCAGTGTTCTCCATCTCCTCTTCATTTTCTCTGCGTTCAGCCTCTGGCAGACTACAGGCCCTGGATTCCACCAAGTGAACAGGGATTGGAGGATCCAAAGTGGCCTCTGCTAGCACCTCCAGCATGGCAGGACATTCTTCAAAGTAGAGAAAGGCAGGTCTTCGCCATAAGCTCCCACTGCTGTGGCCCAACCACTCCTAAGGACACAGGAAGGTGGTTCTCATTCCAAGTCTGGACATGACAAAAGCTTAAAGATGCAGGTTTCCCCTAGTAGCTTACATATTTTGTACTATCCCTTAAAATGTGATCACATGTTAACCACACAGCATTCAATAATGCATCTACACGCCTTTGACAATTATGGCCTGAAGTACACGGCTCCTACCTGAAAGTCACCTCCATAGATGGTGAAAAGCCCCGGGAATTTGTTTTCTGGACTGGGGATAGGAGGCCATATCTTTTTCTGCAGAAAACTGACACAGAGATATCGACACATTTAATATAACAGGAAGGCTGAATTCTCCTCACTTCACGAGTGTTAGACACTTTGACAAATAAACACGTGCAAGCATTTCCCCCCACAATGGTAGCTATGACAGTATCAATGGCAGAGAGGCATAATCACAAGAGTATGACAACTGACCTCCGATGAGACATGACTGCAGTGAGGGACAGGAGAATGAGGATGATAAAGATAATGAGGCAAAGGGCCAGGATCAGCAGGTCCACATCTGTCCATATTGGAAGACATAAGTAAGACAAGATATAACATGAGATCTGGGGACACATTCAAGGCCAGAAACTGAAACGAAGCATAACCATAATTCCAGTAATAATATTTTTTAAGGTAACCCAGAGTACAAACATACTGCATGATGGGCAAGTGATATTTATCGGACATAGAGCAAACTGAGGAGCACCTTTGGGGGGAGTTGTCATGAATACTGGCTGTGTCCAGGCACTCCAATATCCATCAAATGTTATGCCGTCAGGCTTGACTCGAACCTGGAGCATGTATTCAGTATTGGGCTGCAGGCCTTGCAGTGTGAATTCTGTGGCTACTCGGACCACCTGGGTAAAAATGGGAGTGATAATCTGTGCCATATTCACATTATGTTTAAGCATCATGTGTACCGTGTAAATGCATCGTATGCCTGTTTCCTTTTGTTCAGGTCCTGAGGGGTTCAAAAGTCACATGAAAGACGACAAGAAGTTGGACATCATGTCAGCACAGACCTGTTGCACTGTCTGTCCCCATACCTTCTCCTTCTGGCTCCTTGCTGATGCGTAACTGACTTCATACATCATGCTGTCATCCATGTACTTGAGGGGGGGTGGCAACCAGGTCACCTTCAACTGCCCCTGCTTTCCAGTCTGAGTCACGGTCAAGTTGGCTGGAGGATCCAGCAGGACTGAACCACAGAGAGAGAATGGGATCAAGTCACTCCCAACTGGTCTGCACACATCACCTAATGAAGCAGACATTGGTAAAATTTCCCTTCCCCTGCCTGCCCCCACAGTACTCACAGACAAGGTTAATAAAAAGGCTGCGATTGTAGACCTGCAATTTCCCCCAAAAGACACGAAGATACAGGGTCCCAAAATGCTGAACCCGTGGAAGGTGGCAGAAGTAACGGGTTTTAGCCCCCTCTGCTGCCTGGGATGTGACTTTACACTCACTGAATTCCTCATTCCTGAAGAAAAAACAAAGCACAACAAATCCATCCAACCACCCATCATCAATCTTTCAAACTGTCTATCCAGTATATCAGGTCATGGCAAAATCCAATAAATCTTAAACAAAAACACTGATTCCAAGCTCAGTATCTATATATAGTATATAAAGACAACAAAGAAGTCGTCAGAAATTTGAATGCTGGTTTGTATAAAACTGGGGCTGGTGGTAGTGGCTCTGTTGCCTGAAAGTGCGTGTGCGTATATGCCCTTAATGGACTAGCATCCCGATTAGGGTGTACCCCAGCCTTGCGCCCTGTATTCCCTGGGACAAGCTCCAGCCCAGTGAGAGAATATCCATAGCAGTAACACCCTTGTTTCCACGCTTTTTGGTTGACTCTTTAAAAGCACCCATAGCCTCACTCGTATTTGTAGGTGAACGTGTACTGGTCAGCAGTGCCCCCATTTTCATCCTCCCAGAAGCACGTCAGGTCTTGCATCCCTTCAGCAAAACACTTTGGGTTCTCCGGCTCGACATGAAGCAACAGATCAGCTGTGACAGACGAAAAAAAATAACAAAATGCAAGACTAAAAGTTACGATGTGCAAGGACAACATGAATGTGTTTACGTGAACTTATTCTGCTCTCAAGTAACCAGAGGAGCAGAGGGCTATTACGGCAATAGCCGTTGGCGGTTAGTCTTTAATCAGGGAGGTGCAGACATACTTTGTGACATAATGCGGTCTTAAAATATTAGAGCATTAGTCTTCGCTGGTGATCGGCATCATGCATTATTGCTCTGCTAACGAATTACACATTTCCATAACACCCAAATTTCAGGTGAGGATGAGAGAACAGAACAAGGGACACAAACACACCGATAGAAGAATATTTTGTCCTACCTTTATTCTCGAAATGTCGATCTACCACTGCCAAAGAAGCTTTTCGACTGCACAAGAATAATAAAACACCGAAATAGTGTAATTTTTTCAGTGTGGTCATTTTCTGTGAAGTTACAAAGCGAACTCATCTGGTTGCGTGGTCCTCCATAGACGCACATTTCACTATCTGCCTGTTGCGCATTTCTTGCCAACTTGTCCGTAAGATACTCAGGAGTGGACTGCGTTGTTAGACGCCTGTTTTCAAAGAGATAAGACAAGCAAGCCGTTTCAAAACATTCATATTACAGCGCAGTGCTGCTCAGCTACAGTGTTAAGATTCCCCACTGATGACTGGCTCATAGTAGTCAATGTGGGGAAAGAGTGAGTTTGTTTCATGTTACATACCGCATACAAATGAAGCAAAAAAAGATTAAAATTTATTGTTCATTTCGTGATTATGATTTTTCGGGATTTTAGTGCTTTAATTCTATTGTTAAAGAAACACACAAAATGGGAATTCATATTTCACTGTTTTTGTGCGTCGAAAGGATAAGGCAAAATTATGGAAAACTATTCTGCACATTAGCATAAAATAACCCATAAAACATCACGATTTTGAGTCCCTTTGTCAATGTTTATAGCAGCACCGTTACTACCAGTGCAAAAAAAAAAAAATGCAGAGTGAAAATTATATGCATTATCTGGTAATTAATAAGACAGTATACTGTGTACCAAACATGAGTGACATATTCATTCAACAACCCATCCTTTAATGTTCTATAACCGCTTATAAGAGCCTGTCCCAGGAAGCACAAGGCATAGAGCTCGAAACACGCTGGACGACATGCGAGTCCACAACACACGCACAAAAAGGAAGGTAGACACTTGGATTAGATTTACCCCTGCGAAAGGACGACACGCAAATTTGTGAAGCGTTCTGTAGGCCCAGTTAAAAAAAAATAAACTTTGGACGAAGAAGCTGGAAGACATCAACAAAGAACATCCAGCAAGCTTGGGGAACACACGCAAACCTCACACACTCTGAATCCGGGGTGGGAATTGAACATCGCTAAAAGGTTTAACGCCACAGTATCCTAGAGAAATAAAATATATTTAATTAATAAAGAACATAAAAGCAAACCATTGACTGTAAGAGGCTTTAATAAAATTACTACTATTTAACCATTATATACTGTTATTACGGGGAGTTATTTTGCCCCCAGTCATACGTTCTATATCGAGAAATAAACATGAATTCTACTCAAATTGTATAAATCCTCAGCGTCCCTCTGCTGCAATTAACACACAAAAGGTAAACGGGGCAACCGGGTCATGCATAATAACCAGGCCTTAGGAGACTGAGTCTCTTTGCCTTAATATATTATCGGCTATTTGCACCCTGTACTTCTCGCGCTCGTGTCTCCTTATCAGTTGAACCCGACGTCCTGTCACTGCCTTCAGATAAGAAGTTCTTCGGTGCACACCGACATCGTCGCTGTTATTTAACAGCGCTTAATTTCTCTCTGGAACGAAAACTTCATTTTTACACTACAAAATTGCTCTAGCATATTTAGATATCATTGAAGTAACTCGAGTACAGATCTCAAAACGATAAGGAACGCAAGTACAGAAAAAAAGACGATATTTCATCAATGTTACGTATTTACCCCAGTTCCGTTCTCTTGTAGCAGGCAGATAGCATCGATGAAAAATGTTTGATTTTTGCCCCTCAAGCTGCCTGCTAACTCTCAAGGTGTGGACAACAGCTGCAACCGTGAGTAAAATACTTCACCGGCATTAGTATATTATTGCTGTAAAAACAGTAACTCACCTTAGCAGAGACAAATCCAGCAATGGTTCATATGTATTACGCACCCAACCAGGTATATATATATGGAATAAAGGCAGGTGTATCAAGCTATTAAATTCAAGTCAAAGTCTGATTCAACGCACGTAAATTTATTTAACATAAGTCAAATTTAAATATCATACTACGTGATCACAAGTTCGAACATTAAAAACTAAAGTTACAAGACAAAAATGTGGCCTTTTTTTGGCAGTCATGATAATCCAACATACAAACAAACAGCAGCAAGAGTGGAAGAGGCTGCGGTACTTACAGATGTGTATAAATGCATGGATGTCATCTGTGCGAGTGCCGCTTTAACAATGACTTGTATGTCAAAATCTACAAACAGCATTTTAATAAAACAAGCTCCCATAAGTCAGGTACTCTATGACACGAAGCAGCATTCAAAAAAAAAAAACACGATACAAAACGGCAGAGATTAGAGGGCGGTACCGTTTCATAGTAATGGTACAAAATGAGGCTTCAAAACCCGTGGTGGTGTCATTTAGCGCCAGCATTGATTCATTTGTTCAGGATACCCACCACGGGCTTTGAAGCCCCACTTGTCCCATCGCTACCACTTCATTCTGCTATATATGTACAATTTTAACGTAAAAATAAAATGACTTCATACGAGAACCCAGAGGCAAAGCAGCAGCACCACACCACAACTAACAAAAACAAGGCTTCCAGGTCAAAAGATCAAAATAGAGCAAATTATTGCTGTGCTCAGAGTATAGAATGACTATTGTTTGACATTAACTTTATATAAAGAAACATCACCATGTGCTTTATTCCTATGTATGTTTTCAAGATACACTGACTACTGTGGCATATATTGATGCTAAAACAATTCATCTCATTTAACAGACATTTTAAAGCCACATAGAATGACTGGACAGTACAGCAGTGGTAACTCACTTTATCTAGTGTCGCTGGGGAAGCAGTTCTGGCTGGAAAGGCAGTTAGAGAAAGACCATTTTGAGACTGGAAGGTCACACAGAGCAGTGACACTTCAGTCACAATTTCCATGAGTGATTCCATAGCACTACGAGCGGTGCAAAGCTTAGTGTAACAAAAAAAATGGTTCGATGTCGTTTTCTTTATGGTCATGGGCAGAGCTGAGTCTCAAGTTACTGCCCCAATATCAAAAGCTCAGACATGGGCCTTCTTTCCTTGCACTCACAAGCGAACGCACATATAGCAGAAATACGGATTTACAGAACAGTTCACAAACGGGACAGCAGAATAAAAGCTCTGAACGTGAAGGGAGTTTGGACTGGCAAAATTCACGTTCATCTTTTCTACCTGGTCCATTATGGTCATAACACTGTGAAAACAGGACCTGCCCTATAATCTGACAGAGACAATAGTGAATTATTCTCCTATAAAACACATTTAAATTTCACCACATTCTTATAAGTATCACTGCCAATGATTTGCTAATAAAATGTTTTATGGACAACAACGACGCAACAAGATACGTAATTAAATGCATGAGAGGTGACCAATCAGATTTATGCCTATATTGGTGGTTCCCTGGCAACTGGGGAGAGTGCACCTGGATGTTTGGTGGGAACTGATAGATGTGGGTGTCTTACATTATCCCACTTCTTCACTAGGGGTGCATGAAAGAGAATCTGAGACGGATTTGCCCACTGTTGGGTGGGGGGGCACAAAGAGTATGATACGGACTAATGAGCTCTTGGGTAAGGCTAAGACAGGTGTGCGATTCTTCTCTGAGGGGGATTAGGTAACCATGACTACAGAATGGGCCATGATCTAGTTGGGATGGTCAGCAGGAACAGCTGCTTTGGTTTTCTGGAAAGGGGTCTTGCATGCTGGCCCCTTGTATTCTGGGAGACAGAATGTCCACTCCCTCCAAGTTCTCGTTCATCTTTTCACAGATGATGTCCACAAGTCGCTCAAACACCTGCTTGACATTGATGTTGTCCTTGGCACTTGCTTCGAAGAGCTGGAATCCTGGAGGAGATGAAAGCGATGATGACATGACAAGCTGTAGTCAGGGTCCCGGGCACACAGGATAGCGTACACAGCACACACAGTATAGACCTGCAGTAGTCCTATATAAGGTACTGAGAACATGAAATACTCACCCAGTTCATTAGCAAGCCTTTGACTGTCCTCAGCCGGAATCACCCTTTCGTCCTCGAGGTCACATTTGTTTCCCACCAGGATGACCTGAGCATTGTCCCAAGAATATGTCTTTATCTGTGTCGCCCTGAGCGAAGAATGAGTAAAACTGTACAGTTAGATGATGTGGCAATTGTCACATTCACAACCCACATACTTTAAATGAATGATGGTGACTGGTTGTTTTACGGTCTTTCATGAAGATACCCAAATTCACAAGTAATTTCACCACACTGCCCCCTGGTGGGGGAAAAAAATTTCAAAGTAACACTGCTTACCAGTCCCGCACAGCATTGAATGATTCCTGGTTGGTGATGTCATACATTAACAAAAAACCCATGGCCCCCCGGTAGTAGGCCATGGTGATTGTTCTGTAACGCTCCTGACCAGCTGTGTCCTGTCCCACACACAGGCAACAGGAGAGGACAACATAAAATATACAGCTAGTGACATTGTTTTCTAAAGTTAATAGTGGCAGCCATTCTAATTAACCATGACAACTCGTCAACCATAATAAACCACACTAGGGTATGGCAGGCCACCTTTAGGCCAGTGCAGTTTACTCTGGACAAAGGAGATGTGACAACCTTCATTACATGTTTTGCAGACCTTTGGGGGTTAATGAAGTTCATCCTTCTATCCAGCTGACATGACAAATGACCAATATTTACTTTAAGTAGAAGAGGCAAATTATTTTTGTAAAAATAAGTTACATTCTGCTAAACCCATATGGACGTGTACTGTATTTGAGAATGAGGCTACTGGACCAAGACATTTTAAGACACACCGTGTTAACACTGTCCCTTCCATCCCGGTTCTCAATTGCTGAAGAGGCGATTGCCCCTGACCGCACAGCTCCTAGGATGACTGTGACACCCAAACCCCTCTACCATGGTAAGGTGGGTATTCTTAGAGGGAAGGCTTGGTCACAGATATATTGAAAATAAAAGACTTCCGAACAGAAATGTCAGATTATTTCATTTCAGTTAACTTTCTGTAACTTTTCCCTCCACCATTGCTGCAATCCCATTCTAACCAACAAATGCAGGAAGGAAGGATTCATTTAAAGACGTAATTTTCAGTCACTTGTAATGCAAGCACGAGCCAACTAACTTCCTCCACATATTTTGACAGTTTTTGAAACCAGGAGGCCCCAGCAATGTGTGCCCAGATCCCATCCAAACTAAGCACCTGCGTTTCCACTCACCCAGATCTGCAGCTTGATCCGCTTGTCATTGCAAAAGACTGTCTTGACCTTGAAGTCGATGCCCACAGTGCTGACAAAGGCCGACGTGAAGGAGTCGTCGGTGTAGCGAAACAGGAAGCTGGTTTTGCCTGTATTGCTGTTTCCAATGATGAGCAGCTTAAACATATAATCAAAGTTCTGGTCCGCCGCATCCTTCTGGAACTGCTCAGGCTGGCTTGACTCATTTACTAAAGCCATCTATGAGTGAAGGAGAATGATGGACTTGTGAATTTTAATTCCTGTTGCCTGGTGAGAAACTGTCTCCTCGTTTTAGGTTTTCTTACTAAAACACAGGCTCTCGGTTCAACAAACAAAATGAGAAAACCTCATTAACAGAACTAACCCTGCACATAAATGTACAAATCCAACGAGCCAGACCATGGAGTCTCTCACCATGGAAACACATCCAGAACAAAGTACTCGCCCATCAAAGAGCCCACAAATGCATGCTTAGCAGCAGGAAAAATGGAAGCACTGATACCACTCAAGAATGGAAAACTGAAAAAGCTTATGGCACTTGTGTCCTAGAAGAGCACTCGATGAAAGAGCTATTTAAAAGACTATTTTGTATGCACACCCCAAGCCCCAGGTTTTAAGGTATAAGAGTAGGTTGCAAAACAGTACGAGTAAGTCTAAACACAAGTCATTTAAACAAAGGCAAAACATGTTCACTCATGATTTGCCATCTTTGTGGAGTAATTGTATTGTAGCATTACACCATGGTTGTGAAAGCACGGATCGACCAAATGTGAATGCATTACAAAACTCAGTTTTGAAATTATTCTTGAGGTGTGTCAATTTGGCAGCATAGCTGGTGCAGAACTCGACATTCAAAGAACTCTTAATGCATCAAAATAAATTAGAAATCTCTAACAGAAGGCAGCCATTCTCCTGCATTACCTGATCGACTAACCCCTTGTACAAAACAATTCCGGTGGTGTTTCTCTCCAAATTCAGAAAATAAGCTTCTTGAAAAGCCTAATCACGTTACAATAATAATTTCAAATCTTCTTGCGAAACAGGGATTCTGGTAAACAAAATTACTTTTCTGATGACGAAAGGTGGGAATAAATTACATAACTCGCTAAAGACCAGAAGACATTAACTTGAAATATCTGCATGGAAAGGTTTCTAACGGAACTGAGAACAAACTGGTGCAATATAAAATGTACACATAGTTAAAACATACATTAATCACAAGTTCTTAACTATACTAATGTTACAATTTATTGAGGAGCTAGGAATGTAGACCTTGGGTTTAGAAACAGTGAAGATAGCCAGGTGTCCAAACCTTTAACACGGATCATGCAGCAGACCTGCAGCCCGTACAAAACGCAATGAAACCTCGAAAACAAACAAAAGCATTCGGCTGGACAGCCGGTCAGCCGAATGCTCTCCGGCAATACAAACAGAAATCTTTCTTTACAGAAGTTTAAGCCACAGCACTTACCGAGCTGGTCAAACGCTCACCGACAGAAGTGACCTGACTTAGATAAGTGAACCGTGTGGACCTCGAGTGGTCAGCCCTGTCAACTCATTTCGGTTTTAATTCCTCAGCAAACGGACAAACTAATAGTAGACGTCGTTTAAATGAAACAAACAACTTAATATTTTAACTAATAAATTGCCTCACGCTAAGTAATAAATAAAATAACTGGGGGGAGGACCCGAAACGGCCATGTGAAACTTTTGGGAGTAAAGAGACAGGTGAACCGTAACATTTCGTAACCTCTAACGAGCCTTACGAATGATAACAAACTCACAAGCATTTCATATATCGACTCACCCTAAATATTGACACTCAAATCCTTCTACGTTTCAATCGACAAACAACAGAAGTGGCCAAGGCGTCGTCTTCTCCTTCTTTCCTCCCTCGTACCGACTGCTGTTCCAGTCCACCCCACTTCTGGATCTGGTCTCGACTCATTAATGGCCTCAATTTCCAAAAACCAACACCCACATAAATTAAGAGCTTCATTCTCGAGAGAAATGTAATACACTAAAATAAACGAGGAAAGCCACAGCCGGACAGGTCCCCCTTTCCTATTCTGTTTTAGTTATAGTTGTCTGTCCCTTGGTGTATCTTTAAATACGCCTTACTACACTTGTGTAGAATAAAAACACGAAACTATACCGTACACAAATTCCATTTTTTGATGAGTAGAACTTTTTATTTAGCTACGTTTTTGGTACTGAAATAAATTGTGTTCCAGTGCTGACATACATGTTGCGAGATAATAATAGGATTGCAGGTTTCAGAAAAACTAAAATCGATCCGAAGGGACTGGAGCTTTTTTAACGATAAGTTTACACTTTGAATAAATGTGTTTTGAAACCTAGACTGGGGAAAATCACAATTATATACCAAGCAATGCAATACATGTAGCGTGAAGTTCTGTAAAATATGGTGCTGCACGATGTTTTTTGCGCACCCATGAAAGACTAAACCTCCCATTCACCTTCCAGCCACTTATGTCGTATATTATTTTAGGGGGCTGCAGACTATGCCAGGCACATTGGGGTAGGTGAGGGAAAGTCCCAGAAGGGATGCTAGACCTTCACAGGTCATGCACAGGCTGTTTAGGGGTCTCCATGTAACAGACGGGCTCATAACCAGTGGTTTTAATTCACGGTAGAAGCCAGTTACAAAACCTGTGGGGTGTACTATGAAGAAAGTTTACTGGGTTACCCGTTTTTTTTTGTTTTTTTTTAGTTTTTTGTACTCTGTGTGTGTGTGTGTACCACTGATTTCAGCAATCAGAGTTAGTTAACTTGCCTTAATCGAGTTAACTTTGGGAATGTGAAAGTCGCTTTGTAGTACATCCCACTGAACTGTTTTGCTGAACAATTTACAGATGCACAAATACTTGAACAGGATACAAGAACATGTGGGCCAAAATTTAAACTGCCAGATGAAGTATGTTAATGAAACCTGGGAAGAGATTTGTCTTTTCAATGTTGACGTATCTCGTCCGTAGAGAAAATGTTTATCATGAAGATTACCAGCTGATTGTGAATGCACATTTAGCCAGTTGTATTTTTAATAAACCCTATAAAGAACCACAGATTAATAATTGTGCCACAGGGGTCACTGCCTGTATGTTGGGCTTTTGAGCCAAACTCTATTTGAGCTTCTGGAGCTCTTCCATTTGGAACCAATAGCAGGCTTTGGAAAATGGACTGCGAGGGAAGAGTCAAAAAGGTATGGGAGCTAAACAAATATGAGGAGGACTCGCTAGTCTTGCGGCAGCTAACAACGGGATAGGTTTAGTCAAAGTAGTGGAATTATCAGAATACATAATGATCATGTCCTAGACATTTTTTGAACATTCACAGAGAGGAAATTATGTGTGTCATGCTCTGAACAGCATACGTGTGCTCTTTATTTCCACAAAACAGTAGTACATTCACATTCAGCCACAACAAAGCAAATATATTTTATTTGGAAATAAAGCTCACACTTCATTTGAATAAGCTCACATCTACTTGAGTGTTTCAAGAAGCACCGATGAGTTGCGGCTAAACCACAGGATAGGTCTACAGTACAGTGCCAACACTGAATTAGCATATATCAGACATGGAGGATGACTGAGGGGCTTCGGACCACTGGCTAACCACAGGAGTGGGCCATCAAGCATCAGGTGCTCACACAGCTGGTTGTGGTCCACCTGAGCACTATATGGTAAGACATATAGGTATATAGGTATCTCCTAGGTAACCTAAGAATAATACACCATTTTTTGTAGCATGACATCTAGTGCATGTAAGACGTACATTTTCATCTGTAAAAAAGATCAGTATTCTCTTTTTTTAATGACAAATGAATACACTATTCTGTACAACATTTACAGTTTCAGAAAAATACACACCAATCTAGAATGCAAATGTAGAAAAGTTATTTGTTTATAGATAACAATAACAGATGTGACAATTATGACAAACCATTGCAAACCATCGAAACACAAATACAAGAGGAAAAGTTGA
Source organism: Gymnarchus niloticus (assembly GCA_009936485.2). NCBI lineage: Eukaryota > Metazoa > Chordata > Actinopteri > Osteoglossiformes > Gymnarchidae > Gymnarchus > Gymnarchus niloticus. The sequence continues at coordinate 2,477,317 of JAACJT020000037.1, forward strand.
AACGAACACAGAAACCTCACTACAGTTTGCTTGCTGAATTTAAACTGCGGTACAGCCATTCATTGGTGGCTCGTTTCCTCAAGCAATGTCCTACTAACTCTTGGAGCAAGAGCGATTTTCATCTTGCAGGTGAATTTAATGATACAGCATTGCACAAAAGTGATACTCAAATCATCACAGATTATGTCATTTACAGTGTTCCAGCTACAAGGTGGTTGTGTGTTAGCAGTTACCTCTAGCACACTGTACCCTGCTTTACAGGACTGTGAGCTTGAATAATTTTTTTGTTGTTGCAGCTGTTATTTTGGTAGGAAGGACACCCATGAGGCCCTGTCCTTCTTGTCAGCAGGAATCAACACATCGCACCAAGGTTTAAAGCCTTAATTTTTTTGTTTGGTCATTTCTTTTATTACAAAAAATAAGACATTTCTGTGTTTCACATCCTTTAAGTTTTTTTTTCCCTAAAAGTGGATAAACGCAGAACACAAACTGTCCAGAAACAATGCAGTTACTGTACTTTACAGCTGTTTACTTCGTCTCCAGTCTGGCCACAGATTTTCTGCGGCAATCTCAACACTGCCAGGCTACAGGTTCAAGGTCCTCATCACACAACATTCTTCTTTCCAGACTGCGTGTGGTCATCATTCCAGCTCTGGGAGTTATTTCCCTCTCATGTGTTTTCTGACCCCTTTTACGTGGTGTGGTGACCTAGACGTGCCAAGCTTCCCAATCGCCGGGATGCCAGCACCGTATTCTACGGCTCCTTTAATTAAGGACAGCATTCCACAGAACCTGTGTGGAATGCAGAAGAAGCCTCAGCTGGAGCCAGTCGGAAATCAAGCTAAAGGGGGAAGATGACTTTCAACCCACGGGGACAGGTTGGACCTTGAGGGATTATGAAGGAGACCACCACCTGTCACAGGGAACAACCACCTCCTGGAACTTTACAAGGACAACTGGTCCCACCCCTATGTGCTCCCACCCTGTATGTGGTGCCTGTCCTGCTTTGATGTAATCCCCTCTGGAAGCTGCGCCCACAGCCCTCATGGTCCATGTCCATCCCCTGACAGTAGCCATTGAAAAGCTGCTTCCAAGTCCATCCGTAATGCTGTCTCTGACCTTCTTGCAATGATCGGAATGATCTTACGTCAAGCACTCTGCGGTGGCCATTTTGAGAGGGGAACCATATACAAATATACCAAACTGAATAGTGATTGAGTTACAAAGCAAGAAATTCACGTGGCTGACAGATGGTCACAGAGAGGGCGACTATGGGACAGCTCATGGGTGTCCTGTGTGGAGAATGCAAACTGGGCGACTGCTCTGAACATCAGCTGGATTACTGAAGTCGCAACCCCTGCATCACACAAACAAATGAAAAAGACACATCAGCCAGAGAAAAGAAAGCAGCGGGCACCAGCTGGATAAGATGACGGCAACTAGGAGGGAGTGTGTCTTTGTGTATGGCTAAGTGTAACTGACCATTTGTAAATGTGTCTGTGGCAGAGATATTGTGCATCTTATTTTGGGTGAAACATCAACAACTCCCGGCTGAAAGTTGTCAAAAAAAGCCTCACCATAACTTCAGAACACAAAAAGGAAGCTCAAGCCAGCTGAAAATGTGTTGATTTTGTAATGATTAGCCAAGTAGCATTTAACTATCATACGCTTCGTTCGGGAAACGTTTAGTCCTCATATATTTAATATTCCAGATTATATTCACTATTTTGAAGGAGCGATCACAAAAAAGACATTTCACCAAGGGTGCAGGACACTTGTAACTTCCCACCTCTCTGGTCGGTGCAGACCCTCAATTAGCCACCAGGAGGCAGAGTGGAGGGCCTAGCGCTTGATTTCCAGGATGGAGGGGTTGTGTTCAAGAATAGCCAGGATGATCTTGTCCATGTACTGCCTCAGGCGAAAATTGATCTCCTCCTGCTCCTTGAGAGCATCCACCAGCTGAAGGGAGGACACGTCGATATTACAATATGGTCACATGACACATTTCACTTTTATCCTATTCACAAAGCTGGACAACAACATTCAGGCCAGGCACTGTTTTCCGAAGCTCGGTTTGCATGCTTTTTCACAATTTACTCCAAATGCACATTCCTTCAAGGGCAGCTCACCTCATCACGGGAAGCACTGTCGATTTCAGCAGCCAGTGACTGGACCTTCGTCTGTGCCCCAAACAAACTCTTGGCCTCATACATGCTGAGACTGAGGATCTGACCATTCAGGTCGTCGTTCTGGTCTCGCAGCTTGTAATTTTCCTAAATAAAACCATATGTGTTGATTGTGGGGGAGAGTAGGGTGATGTTAGCCAGGACAGGGAGTGACTGGGTGGACCTGACACTGTGTTTGGCACTGTGCGTCGTCCGCCCACCTGCTTGAGGCGCTTGGCTTCGTGCTCCAGCTCGATCTCTCGCGCCCTGGTGTTCCGCCCCTGACCCGGTTGCTCCATTTCGAGCTTGAAGAAGTACAGGTGCTCCAGCTCCCTCCGCAGGTCCTCGATCACCTAGGGAGCCTGACACGCTCAGGAACGGAAAGGCAGGGGCTCTGCCACTGTTTATTTTAAGCTCTGAGTAACATTTGATTCTGCATGCCGCCAGAAACATGGAATTCTGTTATAAACACCCATCCTCCCCATTTCAACACAAAACACTTTTTTTTTTTTTTTTTTTAACTGAATTTGAGATATAAGCTTATTCAAGGTCAGCATTTTTCACAGAGTCTAGGCTCTGCCCCTGGTTGTTCTGCTTCTCCCATGTGGAAATGTTGGCATTGGAATGCCACTGTAACTCTCGTCACCTCCTGCATGGCCTCCTTTTCCTTCTGAAACTGGTGTCTGTTCTGCCACAGCTTGTCCATGATCCTCCTGTATAGGTCCATCTCGTCCTTCAGGCGAAGGCTGGTGTCCTCCAGTTTGTCAGACATTCGCTGCTTCTCCTGCGCACACACACACAATCTTCATTTGAACCTCCCGTCAAATACTCCTAATGGCGTTCCAAGATAAACAAACTAAAAACTGGTGGAAGCTGATAACAAACATCTTAAAAACCAATAGGAAGCAAAACGTTTCGGCAAGATGGCAGGGCCAGTCATGACCACATAATGCAGGGTCAACAAACGAGCACCTGGTCCAGCCTTTCTGTCTGTGACTTGAGCCTGCACACATTGACGGTCATCTCTCCGTTCTCGTCCTCCAGTTGCTGCACCCTGTTGGAGGAGAGAGCTACATCGTACAGTCTCACCTCACTTTCTTCCATCTCAGCGTTTGATGGAGGAGGTCATGGGCCTGCCGGTACCTGTTGTTCAGCACATCTATCTCAACACGTTTGTCCCTCTCCATCTTGCCGTAGGCCTCACGGTGCCTCTTCAGCTGCTCCCCTTGGGCCTGCTCTGCCCACACTTCCTGGTCCTTCACCTGCTCCTCCAGTTCATGAACCCTGTGATTTGTTTTTTGTTTTGTTTTATTTTCATTGCAAGCAATGATGAGAGTTTCAAAGCTGTTACATCCTTTGCGGTAATATTTTCTCAAAATTCATCTCTCGCAAAGATGTCAAAGCTCTTATTTACACACAGACACACCCTGACACGTTACACAATAAATACACATCTATGTACTGTGCGTGTGTGTACGTACCTGTGGACTAGCTGTGTGTTCTCCTGCCTAAGCTTCGATTCCAGGTCCCCGCTTACAAGAGTGTCGTTCTCCAGCTCTGTCACTTTCTTCTCCAGGAAGCTCACCTGGAGAGAAACAGGAGTAAAGTTACAGTGGGTTTGAGTCCAAAAAAGCCTCCTACAAAATCCGCCTTTCCCCTCACATCTACATACCTTCTCAGTGATGTCAACATCACAGGAGTCAACACTGTCATGAAATAAGTCATCCGTGCTGCCATTACCGCTGCTGAAGTTGCTGCTGTGGAAGAGCTGTCTGAAAGGACACAGGAATGGAGGAAGAGCCAGGGGATAGTAGGTTGAACATGTAGGCAGGGAAGGAGGAAGAGTCAGGGAAGAGCAGGTGGGCAGGGAAGGAGGAAGAGTCAGGGAAGAGCAAGGTGGGCAGGGAAGGAGGAAGAGTCAGGGAAGAGCAGGTGGGCGGCAAACGAGGAAGAGTCAGGGAAGAGCAGGTGGGCAGGGAAGGAGGAAGAGCCAGGGAAGTGCAGGTGGGCAGCAAAGGAGGAAGAGTCAGGGAAGAGCAGGTGGGCAGGGAAGGAGGAAGAGTCAGGGAAGAGCAAGGTGGGCAGGGAAGGAGGAAGAGTCAGGGAAGAGCAGGTATGCAGCAAACGAGGAAGAGCGGGTAGGCAGTAATGGAGCAGGCACCTAACTGATAGGGATATATATAACCTGAAGGTTGTCAATTAAAATTTCAACCAGGGCTATAAGCTCGTACCCATAAGCAGAACCACATCTGTGAAATATGTATGAGTAAAGCTGAGAGCTGCTTTGTACAGAAGTAGCAGAATAACAAAATAGCCCGCATGAGGGGGCATTGCTCAGAATGACATGACAAATGATAATTATATGTAAATCATTATGTTAACACTTAACGAGCAGGTCAGGCCTACCTTCCGAAGGCTGTGCTGGAGATTTTCCTGTTTGGGCTGAAAACAGAGAGTAAAAGTCTATTGTTAATCTAAGAGCGACACACACTCCATCGTTAATAACATCTGAGATATACTGGAGTGCTGCGTTTATACATTTTCAATGAATTCAGACATATCTGGGGCACAAGTGGTAATTAAAAAGTTAAAACATTAATTGTACTCTCCCAGCTGGGGGTTTTCTTTAGACTACTCTTCTGAATGGCTGTTCTAATCTTCTACACAGGCCACAGCTACATGGACACACGTTTGCATTTTTAGTTTTTAGCAGGCTGCTTCTGACTCATTTTAATAAACATAACGCATCTGGATTTTAACAAAACCGAAAAGCAGGTCAATTCAATGACCAGCAGCACATTTCAGTATTTATTTGGTAGTCCTTTTTAAGAAGTGGATAACACTGAAGAGAGGACGCCTGTCTGTCTGTCACAATTTATCTGTCGAGAATTGGTATATTTTAAAGGGAACAGCATATGCATACACAGAGAGCTACAGTTTACACTCAAGACTCAATTCTTCCACACGCTCATATATTTCTGCATTGCCTCCAAATAAAATACTGTTGCCACAGAAACCATGAGGAACATCTCTTCAAGTGGATTAATGAGGACAAATTGAGTCTCCCAAGGTTCCTCTGGGGTTAATCCTGGGATCACGAAATGGAGAGTTCCCAATCGTGGTGGATTTGCCTGGTGCGGGGGATTCAGCTGCTTCATCCACGTGACTTCAGCACCAATGGACCGCCAACAGTCCTCACTCACTGGTTCCATATGAAGGACGGTACCTGTTGGCCCGGAGGTTCTTGAGTCGTGCCTCCAGGTCATTGAGCAGGTTGACCTTCCTGCAGCACTGAGAGCAGTAGATGTCCAGCTGCTCGCTGCCACAGAGGTGCCTCATCTTCTGAGGAGTGTGTCCGGCACTGCAGGGGGGCAGAGGAAAGGAGATGGCCAAGGATCAGCCCCATCCTGGAAAATCCTGGCTTTCCAGAACCTTGTGTAAGTGATTGACGAATGTGTACTTTACAAACAACATTAGGGGAATAAACATCTATATGTCTTTGTTTAACTATGGTTCCCGTTTCAACTGAATCAGCTTTGTGTAATGCAGAGTTGAATATTAAAATATGTGTGTGGTGGGGGGCCATGGGGTAGCAAAAAGGACCTGGACGGGAGAGAGGAGCCAAGATCGGAGCATCCATTGGTTCGAGACTCGTCATCGGGACAGGGGCTGCCAGGGGGGAAATCCACATCCTCGCTCTCGCCGTAGTCCTCAAATTGCTCCTCGCTTGAAATCATGGAGGCGGGGGAACGTGCATATAGGTCAGAGGTCGCACACAGGTCAGAGACCATGGACAGGTCCGGCTGGCCAGAACTGCACCTGAAACCACAGTCAATCGGCCAAGATTAGTCTTGCATTAGTCCTGCAAGTCATTTAGGTTACAGAGCATCGTCGACATTAGTTATTACAACAATGGACAGGGGAGCTTCTCAGTACAGAGTAGAGCATGAATGAAGCCAAATACAGGGAGATACTAGAGAAGATCCTGATGAAATCTGCAAAAAGACTAAAAATGGATCACAAATTCATATTTCACCAGGACAATGACCCAAAGCACAAAGCCAGAACTACCATAGAATGGCTTGTAAAGAAGAAGGTGAATAGTCTAGAGTGGCCAAGTCAAAGTCCCAACCTAAATCTGATTGAAAAGCTTTGTAATGAGTTTGGCTTCATCAACAAAATCAATCTCACCTCTGCCGGCTTGAACAGTTCTGCAAAAAAGATACAGGGAGATCCCAAAATGCAGGTGTGCCAGCCTCGTAACAAGCTACCCTTAAAGACTGAGACCTGTGGTTGCTGCCACAGTGCTTCCACCAAGTACTGACAGGGGAGATGTATGCTCAATAAATGAAGACACTTCATTTTGCCTGTTCTCGTCAAATTAAAATGGTTTCACTGCATTCACATGGGGTGTTGTGTGCTTTGGATCAGGGCAAAACAAGGTCATTTCAATCCATGAAATTTATAGATTGTAACAAAAAAAATGCTGAGTCTTTGGAGTAGGGTGTATTCTTTAGCTATCCACAACTAAAAATGCATGTGAACAAATGAGCTAAATTGACTCAACTTAAGTTTTCTCATGACATCATTCTGCACATGTGCCATTAAACTCTAAAGGGAACCAACCTGGTGACTGACAGGAAAATGTCCCTGTCCCTCTCATCACACCGGCCCCCGTCCGAACTCTCCATGTCCGAATCCAGGGCCTCGCTCTGGGACAGGGCCCTGGCTTCTGAGAACAGCGGGGTGCCGGACACCACCTGGACACGCGGGACTTTCATCTTCTCACCCTGATGAAGCAGTGACAGCCCAGATGAGCTAAACTGAGCACCACAGCTACCCTCTCAAAGTCCTTAAAGGCACACTTGACTAATAATACCGGATTACAGGAATCCAGGGCCACATACGTACACACTCACCACCTGCGGACAATCCAGGGCCACATACATACGCACCGACAACCTGTGGACAATCCAGGGGCCAGATAGGTACGCACTGACAACCTGCAGGCAATCCAGGGCCACATACATAAGCACCGACAACCTGTGGACAATCCAGGGGCCACATAGGTATGCACTGACAACCTGCGGGCAATGCAGAGGTGCCGATTAGCCTTACAGCATGTTTTCGGACTGTGTGAGAAAACCTGAATATCTGGAGGAAGCCTGTGTAACACAGGGAGAACAAGTAAACTTTGTACACACAGAGGAGAAGTGTTGGCCAATAAAAATGCCTCTAATGAAGCTGATTCATATTGTTTCCATATACGATAGAAATGCAGGTAAACCAAATCTCTCCATCACAAGCACAAGATGCAATGCTCAACTTATACAGCTTGATACATGGCCAGATGGGGGTGTGGTGGCTAAGCACCATAAAGTGGAAGGCTTTCATCTAGCTCCTTCGCACCCTGATTTTACCTGAATGGTCATGCAGCACCTCTGGTCAGAGCTGCGACTAACCACCATTCACCAAAGGGAATCACACCTATTATAGGAACCAACTGATGTCATGAAAAGCAGAGCTAAAAAAACAAATAAAGCGATATAAACATTAGTGTTAAAAGAGGTGTTTGTGGCTCCCTTCTCACAAACTCTCTCAGCTATGACAGAGTCGCAGTGCTGGTGACCCCTCCCAACAATGCAGGTTAGGCAACTATATTTAGCTCCCTGCACAAAGCCTGACTACAAGCCACTAGGTCAGAATGAGCCCCAGATAAACATTGGAACTGGACTGATTCTTAATGGAGCATGCATGCGCACACACACACACACACACTTAAACATAGAAAGTCATACACGTGTGAATACTGTATAACAGACCCTCACTGATGCAGAGGCTTCCACATGTATGTCAGGAGCTTGCAGAGACCAGTGGTGATAATTGAGCCACCACTAACCCCCAGCACCGCACCCTGAGTCGTTGCTGGGCAACCACAATCGAGCTGGACCGTGCCTGAGTGGCAAGACTGACTGCAACGTCAGGCTGGGATTACTGCTCAGTCTCCATTACCCTTGATTACCCTTTATTTTTGGTCTGGCTCCTGCCATGCCAGTGACTCCTGGGATGGTTCTTCCTTCACGACCCCCTAGGGCAGTGGCTGCTCAGTTTAGATTTAAAACACCTCGTTGCCCCTAAAGTACCGGAAGCAGGGGACTCAAAAGGCTACTTTGCTCCAAAGCAGCTTTAAAACCTTGCAGAAAAAAAGAAGAAACTGCACAAACAGGCCTGCTGTAAATGTGAACGTGTGGGAAGGGGGGTCCAAATTAGCAAACGCGCCGAGTCTCACACTCAAGATGAAGTGTATGTGCTGGAGACAGGTGAAGTATCGATTTGTAGACTGTCAATCAAGCACAAAGAAGCAGAGCAGTGTGACGTTGCCCGTTCCTCCATTCCTGTCGGAAAGTCAGCCAGTATCTACAGTCACAGCAGCCGGCAGAGAAGATAAGGCGTGGCCCTTGGAGCACTTGGGTCACTCACCCGCATCAACACTGGAGACATGCATCTAACAATAACTGCTTCCATCTCAACCTCTTTACAGTAGCCGTATATGGGAATGAATCTGGGATGTCAATTTTACTGGAGCATCAACTCTATGTCACCAAAGAGGGGGGTGGTGTGGGAGAGACAGTAACGATATGGAGAGGTTTCCTAGCAACACATATAGGGCAGTCGTCGCATGTATTATTGACCTGCTAAAATGACGATGCTGTCATCGGTCTGCCTTTACGGTCAGCTGAAGATGGTGTATTTTCATACATTCCAGCCAATAGCCTTCATCTCACCTGCTTCTGCTTAACGAAGGCCAACCTTTATAAAGCCAGCAGAAAAAAAAAAACACTACAGGAAAGTCAGGGATGGAGGACAGGAAATGTCTTATTTGAATTAATGAATTTGTTCTGCCCAGTGCCAGCCAGAGGAGAATGGGCTTCCACCTTGAGTCTGGTTCCTGCCAAAGTTTCTTCCTCCTGAGGGAGTTTTTTCTCCCACTGTCGCCTTTGGCTTACTCTCCGGGGACCCTGGGTTCAGGACTATGTAAAGCGCTTTGTGACAGTGCTTCTTGTTAAAGGCGCTATATAAATAAAAACTGAATTGAATATTATCCGATTAACAAGAAACGAACCCCTGTCTTGTGGTTGAACAAAAGTATTTAACTTGAATGTCTTTTGGTTAAATATTCTAGTGTACAAACTCGTGAAACTTGGATTCTGAAGTATAGAAAAATTTAGGACTGGTAAGATGCATGGAAAATATTTAAAACAACAAAGACAACTTAGTCACTCGATAAGTCTATAAAGGTAATGGTGTACGTGACTGTGCACGAACTGGCAAAACCGTACAATATTACGACTGAAAGACCTGCTGACAGCTTCTAAAAATGGCACAGCCCTGTCTGGATTATTAGTGAAACACAACACAGCTTTGGTGTTTCAGAATTGACACTTCAAAATGTTTATTAATCTAGAGCATCAAGAAGACGATCACTTCATCTAGGAAATAAGATCCAGTGACAGCAGCTGTGTAGTCTGTGTGGCGAGATATGGTGTACTGATCATACGCTGTACATCACTTTGAAGACTGTTTCTCAGAATATCGCCCCCTAGTGATGACTCTCAAAGTCCTGCAGGTGAAGAGACTGAAGAACCTCCTGCCCTTTTAGTGACTGAAATTTTGCATCACTAATATAAATGGGACGACTGGAGTGACCCCAGCCTACCTGATAACAATAGCCGCTGTCAGTCTCGTACGGTCGGGGGGCAACCGGGAACGTCCCCAGTGCAGACTTTAGAATCTCCTCACATCCTGCGATGTCAAGAAATTGAGTTAATGCCCCCTCCAACAGTATTAAATTGAATGCTTTAAGCAAACACAGACTAAGAGAGAACAGCATCAGCAGAGCTATGAGTACAGGTGTAGGAAACATAAAGGTGCATCCATCCATCTTCCAGCCACTCATCCAGTACAGGGTCCTGGGGCCTGTAGCCTGTCTGAGGCAGGTTGGAGCACAAGGCAGTGGTTCACTCTGGGTGGGATGCCAAGTTTTTAATTAAACGCATGATAAATTGTGAAAAATTAACAAAAAAGAAACCTTTTTAACCATTCACAGTAATTTACTCACTCAGGAAATTAACCACCTTAAGGTCTGCATTAGGATTTATTGCATGTAATACATAATATACATCAGCACCAAACATAATGCATAATATCAGGGCAAATGGCTCCTTAAAAATCTGGCAGCTGTGATGCTAAAGCCTACATTCATGAATCATTAAAGCAGCCCTGCTTTCGGTGTTTAGTGTGTAGAATGGCCAGAAACATCCTTTCAATCATTTCAAACCGGATGATCACTGATGACCACGTGATGACCTCATTACATGACCACCAGATTTAACAGAAATGTCGAGAATGACTTCAAAAAGATTCTTTCTTTATAGATTAAAGGCAGAGTCGTGCTTGTCATCATGCTGGTGACAGTAAAGCATCATGGATGTGCAGCCTGGACTTCTAAAACACGGATGCTAAAAGAACTGATTTTTTTTTTTTACATTTAACCAGTGCTATCTTATGACATGCTTTGAGAAAATATGAAGTTCTCATAACATCAAAGGTGTTCTCTGCCTCAAGCCCTTTGTCGCATGAGATAATCTCCAGGGCAACAGTGACACTGTACATGGTAGGCGTTTGGAAGACAGATGGAGAAAAAAAAAATCAAGTTTCTGAAGATAAAGACGATCACACAGAGGACACCGCCCCCGAAAAAATGAATGACTATTACCTTTGATGGCGAATACTCCATGACAGAAGCTTTTAAAATTGATCTTCCCTTGTGCACCAGGGTCCAGATACTCAGACAGCCTCCTCACCTGGAAAAGAGGACACGGGTCAGGGCAGATTCACGCACGCAGGAGTCCACACAGGTGATTAATGACGAATATGTGATCTTCAGATCTTCTCATTCCCCTCTGCATTACCGCAAAATTAAACCTGGAGCCGCACCCCCTGGGTCAAAAAGAGTGCTCCAAATAACGGGGCAGACTAGAAGGGGGCAATATGTCACTATAGTGCATGCAGTGTAATGGCCAGTGGCAGGTTACCAGTCCAGCCATTTAGTTACGTGGTTACTTTGCACAGAATAAATTTCATGCGAATGTAATGTAATTCTTAATTCGCGCTCATAAATTAAGCGTCGTGCACGTAAAGAAAAAATCACAATTCGTGTTATTATAATATTCGTTGGTTTGCCATTGTAACAAAATAATGACATACATACTGAGCATAACGGACTACATTTTGCCTACAGTTATTGCTTTCATACCTCATCCCGCTGTCCGAACTGTAAGCCAAGGTTTACCAGATGCTCGATTCGGATGTAGCCGTCCGTATCCTCGTCACACACATCGAATACTTCCTTCAGCTTCTTCAGAAACTGCAGCAGCTCGTCCTGGTCTGGCAGTGTGGGGCTGTCCATCGTCGTCGGCGAGCTGCCAGTGATGCCTTCACGGAGAAGAGCCGACAAGGCTCCGCGCGTCAGGCGCCATCATCCCCCGGTACCGAACCGCAGCTGTGACATCAGCAGCATCAGCGGACAGAGGACGAGCGGCGCCGCAGGGCTGGAGACGGAGTGTCACCCCTCATGTGTGCCATTTAACATGCACGGCGAAAGGACGATACCCAACGCTCGAAAGTAATGTAAATGTCGCCCTTCCCAGGGGCATTATGCATTCAGAGAAGCGTTCTTCCACAAGCCATGACTTCTCACTACTTAAAGAATTAGAATACTGAGGAGGCCTTTGCTACTGTTTCCACTATCACTGTGAATGGAACCTAGAATATTCATGCAGATTACAGCTAATAAATGATATATTACCCAGCCCGCTAAATGTAGCGCCCTTATGGCCACAATAAATGGACAATCTGGTATGTATTCACACTCATCTACATACTGATTCCACTATCTGTCAAAGGGTGATGTGATTAATTTTATTTTCAAAATTAAAACAATATTTTCCCGTGCGTAAGACGTGCATACATTCTGGCTTTTATTTCAGTGGTATAAGCTGGTCGTACGCCTCCAGGATGAACAGCAACCAAAGGAGAGTTTCCGTAAAACATCTCACAAATATTGCAGCAATACGTCATCACAGCACTTTATAGACCAGAGCGTCATTACATTCCTTCACGCATCGACTGTACGCTTCTATTTCAAGGTAACTGAAATAACCTTTGCCACAATTACAAAAACTAAAACAATTCCCTTCAAGGATACTGAACAAGAAAACCAAATCACACACTCCTAAAATGCTTGCAACATTGTAGGAGATTTAATAAAAAAAAATAAAAAAAATAAAATAAAAAAAAAAAGACGTCTTTATTTAAAGACAAATTTCACTAGAACTAAAATGGTTTAAAAACAATTAAAACCCATTTCAGGAGTCAGTTGTCATAATTCCATGCCAAATATGGAATGATGATTTCTCCATCAGACAGGTGCACATCCACAGCCTTATGAGGACTGGCCATCCTGTCACGATTTTTCACCCCCACCGTCCACAGGACCTCCCACCACAAGCCTGGGCTCCAGCAGAGACTCCCATCTCTCTGTCAGCTGGGAGGGGGAGGAGATGGCCACATATTAAATAAATGCAAAGGCCCTTCAGCCAAATGAGCAAAGATGACACATTATCATTCTAGTGAAGAATGTCTGACTGGCCCTAGACCACTCACCCATGCTTAATACAGAATCATAGTCTATGAATCAGAATCATTTTAATGTGATGGGCACTTTGACTGGAAAGCACAAGTTATTTCTACTGGTGGTGGTGCTGCACCTAGAGACTTCATATTTTATATACACATACAGTCAAATTAAAACATGACGGTTAGGGTATACAACCAGTGAGACAACTGCTGGGCCATGTTGGTAAACTTTTCGGTTTCTCTGCCGATTGCTTGCTTCTAAAAGCAAACGTACTTCATACAAATGGGCTAAACGGAATTAGCCCGTGTGTCCGTAAAAGCATCAAAATGAGGTGCTGGAAGTGAACAAATAGACTGAGATACGGTATGCAGTTATAGTGGGACAGCGGCTGTGTTTCAGGATCAAGCGACAGGCAGGGAAAGGACCGGCTGTAGCCATTCACTGGGTCAATCTGGCAGTGGGCATTAAAGAGCTGATACTCTCTCATTTGGCTTCACTGCTTCCCAGGATCATCACTGACCTTCAGGCACCAACCCTGCACAGCCTTGCCTTAGAACTCCGGGCTCGCATCCCAGTCATACATCTAAAATAAATCCAACCCAGCATTTAAAATCTTTAAAGTTAAAAATGCATCCGGATTACCGTTACCTGAGAGCCACGGGAGAGCGCATACTCAATGACCTCAGAGCCATCAGGCGCCTGGTACACCAGGTCAAACTTCCCAGGTTCCGAAGGAGCTGGAGGTGAACGTACAGCACATCTGTCACCAGGCTGAACTTAATAGGCATGTTCAAACACATTCAGACAGACAACCAGCTGGCACCATTTTTATTCAGGCTGTGAAAAATCATTTCAGTCAAGACTGACATCACGTCAGATTGCTAAAACCAATGTAAGAGAATCTACACAAAAAGGTATGATAACCAAATACTGCTGGATTTCCAGATTAGAAGTGAGAGATGCATACCAGGGTTTGAAGATAGCAGCTCCAGTTCTATGTGGTTGGTGCTCTGGTCAAACCCGACAATCTTCCCTTCCTAACATAAGGAGAGGAAAACGATGGAACTGTCCTACTAGGAAAGACACACAAGAGAACATGGCTGATCCGGCTCAGAACCCAGAGAGGAATAAAATCTGCCGCGAGCCAAGGATCCGGCAAACTGTGACAGCCGTTCCAGCTATTTCACCTAAACAGTTAAATGAGAAAGCAACTGGATCCCTAGGCATCGTCTCGCTTGCCAAATAAACCCAACAGAGAAAGTTTGGGATTTGTCTTACCTTGTAATCAGACACCTCTGGTGTGTAGTTCTCTGTCAGCTCCAGCAGCTGTGTGGGAAAACAATAGCTCCGATCAGCACTCGTCCGCCCAGTGAACACCCTAACGCATGTGGATCCCCTGAAAGGATGTTGGGAGCATACCGACACTGCAGGGAACCGCGTGGACCTTACATGACGATGTTACAGGCTGCACACAAAACGAACACCCGGCACTCATACCTTGAAGGCGATGGTCTGTCCAACGGCTGGGGGTGCTGCCAGCAGGGGCATGGTGGTGTAGTCACGGGCCGGAGGGTTCTACACCGGCCAAGAAATTCATAAAAAGTACAGTTTGCAAATGGTTCTGAGATAATTCAGAAAGTCTGATGTGAACGTTTCTGGGTCTGAATTCTGTTAGGGCCTGTTTGGTAACCTACCTGCAAAACCACGGCCCGGTTTGTCAAGGTATCTTCTAGCTGCTGCCCATTCTGGGTGTTATGGGTGTTACCAGTGTTACCCGGATCGTTATGTTGTCCACCAGCCCTCCATGGTCCTCTTTGTCCACGCCCCCCTCTGCCACCACCTCTGGGACCACTTTGCCTGTGCGGGGGCCACATGTTCCCCCTCCCCAAGCCCCGCCCGGCACCTGGAGGCCCGGGATGGGTAGGGCTGGACAAGCCAGGGGCGGGACCACTAAGGACACCTTGCATCGGTCGCTTGATAACCAGCTGGATCTCACTGCTGCTGTCTGAGCTGAAGCCTCCCGCCTTCTTCTCGGGGACACGAGATGAGGCTGGAACAAAACGACCACCTGGAGGGGGCTTCGTTCTGCTCAGTGCTGCAGTACAAGACGAGTCCGAGTCAGAGTCCGATGTTGAGACTGTTGATACTCGTGACACTGGCTTAGCCGTCTTTGCCATGCCTCCGCCACTCAGCTGTGACGGCACTCCAGTTTTCGGAGCTTCCTCTTCATGGTCGTCGCTGCTCTCCGAGGAGCTGACAGCCCGTTTCTGATTAACGGCTTTGCAGTTTATAGGGGCAGCCTGAGGAGAGTCCTTCTTCACCGTGGAGGCCACAGATCCTTTCTGTGGACCTGACATCACAGTGGGCCCTTGCCTATCTGTCTCCGGTTTTTTCTTTCTCCTCTTCTTTTTCTTCTTCTTCTTGGTTGTCATCTCTTCCTCTGCCTGAGCAGACCTCACCACCAGATTCTCCTTCCTCTTGGTAGATTTCTTTCTCTTCTTTGCCATGAGCTCTTCCTCATCTGCAGATTCCTCCTCACCATCTCTTCTCCTCTTCAAGGTGTTTAGTGTGGCTTCCTCCATATCGCTTCCGACTTCACAGCCATTCACTTGTGGCAGAACATCCACCTTCACTCTGCCAAACAAGACACTTGTGAGATAAAAAGTGCAATTTCAAACAGCTATACCTAGTTTTAATCTATGACATTTTAAAACGCACAATTCATGCAATACCGCCATAACTAAAGATTTCTCTCTTACTATAGGACAATTTACACGGATTTTGGAATTTGAGTACTGCTAATTGTTTTAGAACAATAAGATCGATTATTTTCTGGTACCAGATGGAATTAAAAGCTTTTCTATCCTTAGTATGGGAATGCATAGCGTTCCTGGAAACTCTCAGTACACGCTAATCAGCAGCGTTTAAAACATTATGGACGTCTATCCTTCTATAATTTGCGCTTTTCAGCAGACATACTCACCTGATACTGTCGTTGTCACGGACTACGTAGACGCTCTCCGCAGGAGGCAAGTAACAGTCTTCAACGAACAGGTTTAAAAGTGTCCGCCGACTGAAGTCAAACTTGTCCCTGATGATGCTCGCAAGGTCCGCCACGACGCGACACTTGTTCAGGTCCACGAGTACCCAACACATTCGGCAATCCGTCAACGCCGGGGGCGGATAGTCAAAATAAACGCGGACTCGCACCGTGTTGGGACAGGAGACCGCCATTGTGGAGGACGCAGCAGAAAGAAGTGCTTAAACCGGGCGCTCAGCATTAAAAGCGCCGAAATTGCGTCACATGGAACGCCACCTATAGTCCTGCATGAGAATGGCCCGTTGTCTACTTCCGGGCTTCTTTTAGTACACGTGATACGTACCCCAAGTCATGTGACTCTCTGGATTTCGTTTCCCCTTTTGCAACTCCCTCACATTGCTGCGATGGAGCCGCTCAGGATTGCTTTGGGATTGTGTAGTTTTTTCCTGGTAATCAATTCAGGTAAGAAAAGTCTGAGACTAATAGATTAAAATTTGTATATCTGTACAAAAGTGGTAATTACAGTGTTGGCATTAAAGCGCATGTGTATGCAACATTTTGCCTTCTAATTTGTCTTTATGTGAAAAATTAAAATGACGCGCAAGGTTAGTAACGTTATAGTTTGCCTTCGTGTTTACTGTATTTATTATTTGTCTAAAAGAATGACTCAGACTTGCATTTAACTAAGTACTGAAAGTTGAAGGGGATTCGCGTAACACGTAGTTTATGGAATCAAGCAATGTGGTTTACTTATATTAAGTTATCAATAGCCTAATAGGTATGTGATAAAGAATGTATGTAACGTTATTTCCATTCTTACGATGATTTTAAAAGTGCATCAGTACATCTCTTAAAGTATGAGCTGATTGCCTAGAATAACAGGTAACCGGTTTTTCCATCGCCCTGCAGGAAGAGCAGAGCCGACCTCTGAATCATGGGGCTACGTGGATGTCCGCCAGGGGGCGCACATGTTCTGGTGGCTGTATTATGCTTCAGGAGGAAGTTTTAAGGAGCTGCCCCTTGTGATGTGGCTGCAGGTGACTGACTGATCCATTCAAGACCGTCAGTCTTCTCTTGGAAAAACCCATATGAAGTATCACGTGTCTGTTTTGTTCAACAGAACTAAGATACTCTCTTGTAATTATGTTACCATCCACTAGATGTCACCACCTTGTCAATGCCGCTTATCATGCAGTGACTACTGCAATAAGGAAATGTTTTAAACACCTCATTAGTTGTGTTTTGTGCAAACTTGGAAACGTGGGAATGCACGTTATTGAATTCAAACCTTGTTGTCCCTTGACATTGTTTTTAATAACCCTCTATGTGCTGTTAACTTTTTATTGACTTATTTTACCTTCATTTATTTTCTTCTTGTGACTCTATCCAGGGTGGTCCGGGTGGATCGAGCTGTGGTTTTGGAAACTTTGAAGAGATTGGGCCCCTGGACAGGGATCTGAAACCCAGAAACACAACCTGGGTAATTCCAGAACTCTAGAATCGACGTGAAGAGAAGCTTCACAAATGAGGATATTCTCCCAAACAAACATGTTTTGACTGATATTTTTGTGACAGCAAAACAGTTGTGCTACTCATCTAGTTATCAGCTATCCTTCCTCTAAGCATTTACCTTGGTCAGGGTCACTGAGGCCTGGAGCCTATCCCAGGCAGCATAGGGATCAAGGCTGGAATGCCAGCCCACTGCAGGATACATGCATGCACAATCATACACTATAGACAATTTAGACATCAGTTAACTAGAAGAAAATCAAAATACCTGGGGCAACATGGGGAATACATGCAAACGCCACACATATACAGTGGCGGTGGGACTCGAACTCCAAACCCTGGAGGTAGTGAGGCAGGAGTCTCTACCACTGAGAGTGTCACCATTTCTCTAGCTCTGTGTTACCATGAATGCATCGCTGCCCAGTGATGGCCGGGCCACAGAATCTTGCATGATGAATAAACAGGGTTTCCCAGATCCTGGCACAGGTTGAGTGGTGTGTTGGCATCAGTAATTGAGGCCAATACATGGACCAGTTGTGTGTCCTCAGGTCCAGGCGGCAAGCGTGCTGTTTGTGGATAACCCAGTGGGCACTGGGTACAGCTATACGGACAGCAAAGAGGCCCTCGCCAAGGACGTGGACGCCGTGGCGGCAGACATGATGGTCCTGCTCAAAAACTTCTTCACCTCCAAAGCAGAATTCCAGGTACGCTGGGTGGGAAGGGGGTCGGCTGGGCATGTTGGCATGGCATCTCTATTTCCGTCTCACTCTTTGATCTCTCTCCCGTTCTCCGTAGAACATTCCCTTTTACATATTCTCGGAGTCTTACGGCGGGAAAATGGCCTCGGCCATTGCGCTGTACCTCTCAAAGGTAATATCAAAAGTTTTACTTTGATAATTTGGGATATTTCTATAGCTGATCAGACATGTTCTTTCCATTTGAGGGGGCATATGAAAAAACGGACCTCTAAATGTAACGTGTGTGTAGCCTGTTAAGGTCATCACTTTGGATCGGTCCTGTACACCTTGTGTTTTTCAGGCTATATCAGAGGGGGCAATTAAATGTAACTTTGCTGGCGTAGCTCTGGGAGACTCCTGGATCTCACCTTTGGGTATATGGCTGCATTTCCATTTATTATCCATTTCTTTTGGAGCAAAATAATTCAAATTATTAACGTGGCAGACATTCCATATTTATGAGCACAAAGCAGCGTGACAGTCCATGACGATTTCTGTTATGTCTGTAGATTCTGTTCGCACTTGGGGCCGCTACCTCTACAGCACAGTGAGTATGTCTGGTGACTCGTCACAATTGCCATGTGGTCACTGTGTCACTTCCTTACTAAAGTTAGAGTCCTATGAGGTGGCCGGAGCTGCTTTTTCTGGACCATAGACTCCATGGTGTTTGTAAGTCGCTGTGCTGTTAGCCACCCACCCTCTCCTGCCATTCCCAGTCCCTGCTGGATGACAACGGGCTACGCGAGGTCAACAAAGCCGCTAAGGCCGTGGAGAGCGCTGTGGCCCAGGGTGACTTCCTCAGGGCCACCGATCTGTGGTCGGTTGCTGAGACGGTGGTGGAACAGGTCAGCTCTGGGACCTGCCAACGTGCCTGTTCAGGCTCCCCAAACACTGGCGTGCTCCTTGGCATCCGGGTGTCACATGTGGCTCTGCAGTTCAGACAGCAAAGTAACGTGTCATAGAAAACGTGGAATTCTGTTTTTGACTGAAAGACTTATTGGGATGTTGCCCCATGTATGGTCAACCACCAGGGGGGGCTGAGGGGCTAAGTACTGTCTTAGATTAACTGCAACTTTGGGCATCATAAAGCAGTCTGAATCACACAGCACCCATCAACCCATCAGCGAAATTTGTCCTTTCAGAACACCAATGGAGTCAATTTCTATAACATCCTCACACAAGCATCCAATGAGAAAGCAAGCAGTGTAGCGGGACAAGAACACCTTGGTAAGAGACTAATGCCTTAGTATCTAAGCTATTTTTTTTTTTTTTTTTTTTATGAAACTAGCCACAAATGTGCAAGTTTCTTCTATTATTGCTTTAGTATAATTGAACAGTCAGTGAGGTTCAGCATCAGTGAATCTGTGCAATTGTCACTGAGCAAGGTTAAGCATTTGTCTGTCGTGTCCTACAGCCTTGCTGAAGACCCGCCACGTTAAGCCTCTGCATAGACAATCGCTCAGCGAACTAATGAACGGCCCCATCAGGAAGAAGCTGCACATCATCCCTCAGAACGTCACGTGGGGAGGTGGGCCAGCAACCTTTACAGATGAAGTCCTACACCTTTGTTTCTATTAACAGTATATTGTGTTATTCACCATCGGCTTGTCATGCCTGCCAGTTCCCACAGTCATTGGTTATTACATAATGAATTCCTTTTGCGCACTTGACCATCTCAGCAACAATTAAAGGCACATGACCAATTTACAGCACTGAGACTCACACTGAGCTAGCTGCACCTCGATCAAATCCAAAACTGACAAAGGATCTCTTTGCAGTTTTACAGAGCACTCAAATTACTTTATGGGGGGTAAAAGGGTAATCCTGCAAGACGAAAAGCCCTAATGTGTCGATGGTCCATCTGCAGGCCAGGCAAATGCCGTATTCAGCAGCATGGCTGGGGACTTCATGAGGCCTGTGGTGGACATTGTGGACAAGCTCCTGGCAGAAGGAGTCAATGTCACTGTCTACAATGGACAACTGGACCTGATTGTAGACACCATTGGTAAAGTCTCCAAAGAAAGAAGAAAAGAATTTGCTGTTTTATTACTGTTTTGTTTGATGCACAGTTTGCATGTGTAACAGTGCTTGAGAGAGACCATTTATGTGAAAGTGACTGATTTTATCTTACGAATGATGTTGTTGGGGGGGCCTGGGGGAGGCCAGGAGCAGTGGGTGAAAAAGCTTAAGTGGCAGAATCTCCCCACATTCAACAAACTGCGATGGACGCCACTGGATGACCCCGCTGCTCCGGGCCAGACGGGTGCCTTCTACAAGACATATGAGAACTTTGCATTTTATTGGATCCTCAAAGCTGGTCACATGGTAAGTGGATAAGCCAATAGGAGGATACCAGATTGGGCCATTTCAATGAGTTCGACAGAAGAGTCTTTGAAACGAGTTGTAATTGACTGCTCAGTATTTAGGTCCCATTATGCAAATGAGAAACATACAGTTGAATTAGAGGCAGTCAGTGAGTGCATGGTAAGTTGTTCAAGTGTGTATCTATAGTACATTCCCAGTGACGCCTTTTCAGCTGTATGCCAGTACTTACACCTGATTTCGCACGCTCAGGACTGAGACGCTCTGACATCTCTATACCTGTGTCAATGGTGTAACACCTGTCCCCGGTTTTCCCACAGATCCCGTCGGATCAGGGTCACATGGCTCTGAAGATGCTGAGAATGGTGACGAGACAGGAGTGAACCACCCCACGCAGATACCAACTATGATACTCAACCAAATATCCGTGTTACACGTGCTCATCACGGACCCTGCTGTCTTCCTACAAAATGTCTGATTACCTTCACCCCTGAAATGATGTAATTGTTTACTGTTGGACATGGACTTGAGTTTGTAAACATTGTTTCCTATGAAACACTTGAATATATAATTTCATTGCTGAATCATATACAGGAAAATAAACCTGAGCTCTAATTTTCTCTCTCCCTTTTTACTGAAGCAATTGACACCCTAACTTGACTAATGATAGTGTACTTACTAGGATTTTAAAACTATAGCTTACAAGTTCAGTTCTTAAGCAAGCACATTACCTTTCATTCCAGTAAATCAGTGATCAGCAAAGCTGACAAGCCTAATATTAAAGCTTTTCACTGTCTTTATCCCAAAATGGAGATAAACTGCTGTCTTTCATGTAAAGTTCTTGACTAGATACGATAGGTGCCGCATTTAAATCAAATTTTCACTCGTTTCACGGTAAGCTTCATTTACGGTACTATCAATTAATTTCTAGCATATAAAGTTCTAAACCAAAAACCATCTAGAGCGCAGTTTCCCTCATTGAGAATCAGAGAGCCAAACCGGGCACTCAAAATAACTTTTCAGAGGAGACTTCTTATTGACAAATATACTTTGTGTTTATAGACATTTACAGAGATTTCTAATTTTTCAGTTAATATTGTGACGCTTTATATCCTTCTACAGTTTGTCTTATAAATAGGAAATACTC
Source organism: Gymnarchus niloticus (assembly GCA_009936485.2). NCBI lineage: Eukaryota > Metazoa > Chordata > Actinopteri > Osteoglossiformes > Gymnarchidae > Gymnarchus > Gymnarchus niloticus. The sequence goes on from JAACJT020000037.1 coordinate 2,498,936, forward strand.
TGTCAATATCGGCGCTCATAAACTTGCTACTTAACTGACTAATATAGCCTATATGATTATTTCGTTGTATTCCGTCTCGCATCACCTTTTGGTTAAGGTATTTGTAACTTGTTAGACGTCAAACTATAGCCCTGCAGAGCCACAATGCAGAGAAGTATCCCCCCTTTGTAGCATGGTCTACTTTTCAAAGACCATTTACTCCAGGCCCGTAGTTAAAATTCAAGTCAACTTTACTGTCATTCAGCACATACATTCATCTTAAACCCGGCACGAAACTGCGTTAACTTCCGTATCGCAGTGCAACACACAAAAAACATCGTGACACCTAAGACCAGTTCAGTTCTGTTCAATATTGAGACGTGCATCTAAAAATGCAAATATTTACTAAAGCATAAAATGTCGTTTCTATTGAAGCATTAGCGCTAAACTCCAGCTGCTGTACGTCTGACACGTTGATCTGACCGTTCCTGCGGCTCCTTCTGAACGGCATTCTGACGTGCCTATTCAGTCTATAGCTGTGCACCATTTTTAACCACCGACAAAAGCATGACAGAATTGCATATTCACGAGCAGGTGCGATGCACGACACGGACCATTCATCTCTCCGTGAAACCCTTGTGCAAAACAATCCCGTTGCCCAAAAATTCAATTACAGTTTGAAGTTAAGTGGGACCAGTTGTGAATAGGCGTGTTTAAACTGGGAGAACATTTCCGATTTACCTTTGTGTCTCTGTATCGTTTTTCCCCTGCCTGCGTCGTAGGTGTCACGCTGTTCCACATTGTGCGCGGGCACAGCAGTGGTCCACGTGGGAAAGCGACCCAGGCGCCGTTTAACCCAATTACCCAACGCCCGTAGAGCCCAAGCGGCATACAAGGAATCTGAGGCCCGCAGTGGACTCCCGGTCGGTTCCCAGAGAGCCTGCTGTTCCACGGTCAGGGGTAAATCGGATTTTGTAGTCAGAGGAAAAATGTCCAGTTCTAAGTTTTATCTCAGAAATCCTCGGTAGATGTTGGCAAAGACGTATTTGTGAGGGAGATCACTGTTTACAAATAGTAAAGTCAGAATTGAATGGAATTCCTGTGCCAAAACCTTCTTACAGACGTTTTAATTTCAGGTATGTGCTTGGACATTACATTTTTAGAAGCACCAGGCTAATCAAAGTGGAAAAAAATCCCTGAAAATGGGAAACGTCCTAAGCTGCAAGCATGCACTTTCAGCATTGTGATGGATGGATGGGCAATGAGTCATTTCTCCTTCCTCTTCTTTGGTCTTCAAGTAGCTCTTACAAAGCTTGGAGGTATGTTTAAGATCTTCATCCTACTGCAGGATGAATGCCTTTCCAAAAAGATCCCAAACAGTGGGTATAGCATGCCTCTGAGGACCGGAGTCATATTTTTCCTTTGTCTGGATGTAGTCGAACGCCAGAGTAGGCAAAACGCCCCCAGACTCAAATATTCCCTTCAAATATACTTGGATTTATCAGCAATTAGAACCTCTTTCCAGTGATCTACTATGAAATGCTGGTATGTCCTTGCCTGTGCCAAGCATTTGGCCTTGTTTTCCTTCCTGAGATGTGGTATAGAGACTGCTACCCATCCACTGAGACCACTCCCATCTACTTTTGACTGTACTTTTGCTGATTGTCTCATTCTTTATTCAATACATCCTGTATCTGTGATGAAGTCACTGCTCTCTCTCTCTCACTGTATTGGTCTTCTGATGGGGTGGTCACCTTTGGTCAGTCCACACATGGGTTGGGTACAACTGATCTAGATTCTGCAATGTATTTTAGAGTGCCATGCACTGATCACCTGGAATCATTTAGTCTAGTCTTGGTTTGATGCTGAGAAATCCCCTCTTTGCTTAGAATAACAGTCTGATTTCTAACACTTCCACTTAGAGCTGATGTCATAGTTCCCATTGTCACAATCCCATACTTAATGTGACCCATTCTGCTAAGAACCTGAGGCACAACCGTGCTTATAACAGGTGAATGATGGCTGCCAACTGATGAATTCTAACAAGCCCCTGATGAATAGATGGAATCCAGCTGAGTGTCATCTGAACATGCACTTCAATGGAAGGGAGAAAACGTGAGGAAATCTGATCTGTAGGAAGGCGTCAACATGGTCCATGTTATACATTCACTTAGAATTGATTAGTGACCGAGGAGTAGTGCGGAATCTTAATTATTTTGTCTTTGACATGTCATGACTATGTTTTGAATGTTTCAGAATAGTGAAATTTTGTTTATTTCCTGGATAAAATGAAGATCTTCAATGTGGCCACTGACTTTTGGACGCCGCTGTATGCATGTATGGAGATTAGTGAATAAACCTTAAGTCAGCATAATAGTGCCTAAAAATGTCTTTCAGTGCATTTTTGAATATTTATATTGAAATGTCAAGGAGAAGCAAAGTGAGTATGTGTGTAGCTGGTTAACTTTAACTTATCTGCTTTTGTGCAGCTGGAAGGTGAACAATGTGATTCACAGGGAGATGATTCCTCCCAGCTGAATTTGTCCCTAAAGATTCATGAGCCCCTGAGCTCACCGGATGACGCCGGCCTGAACAATGATCATTAAGTCAGTCAAGAACTTGTTGCCGCCAACCATTGTGCGGGACCCATTCACCACAAAGTCATTTACACTTTCATTGGCAGCTATTTAGTCCTAATAAAAAGTTCAAGACAGCAATTTGTGAATCATGCTCAGTCAAGTATAAGTGTGGAGAAGGAGGGAAAAAGAGTGGCTTTAAAAGTTAATTAATCGTGGTCTTTTGGGGGGAGTCTCCAGTGGATGATCCCAATAGTCTGGGCCCCGAGTCCCTCACATCTGTTTGGCCCCGTTTCCCAGGCCATGATCTGCGGTTGTGTCACCGTGAAGAATGGTTTGATTCAGTCTCCTCGCAGCCCCTTCCACCACAAACACATTTGTATATCATTTTACGGTACAGCTATTCCATTTATGTAAGCTAGTTGGCTATAATGGGTGCAGGTCTGGGGCAGAACACCAGACCCTAAACCTCATTCTCTGGGGTAAGTGCACTATTATATACTGCCACGTAGATTGGGCCTCATGTTCCATTAAAGCCCTTTTCACACCAGATATATCACAAGGGACAAAGGCTTTGCACTTTGCATGGAAGGTCTTTTAGACGAGTGACTGTCCACAGACATTTATACTCAGTTCATTAGCTCAACAACAGCCTATGGCTGCCTGGACTCCCTCAGTCTAATGTGAAACCCTAGCAGTGTGCTGCTAGTTGAATTGCCACCAAATATTAGTTAATGGCAGGTTCTTGCATTTCCCTGTTGACCGCAACATTCAGATGAAGCCGGAACTAATGACGCCCTGTAATGAAATAAACGGGGCAATCAGGCAACCAATAATGCTCAGCTGCTTTATGAAAATAATCATGAATTTAATTCATTCAGGAAACGAGATTTTTTTAGTTTCAATACACAATGAATGAGCAATGGATGACAACTGCTAAAATGGTAGAAGTATTTCAAGTGCATAGTCATGTAGTTTTGCGTATAAAATGGCTTACAAGTACATTGCATGTGAATGCATAACTAAATTAAAATCTTGAGTGAAAATAATTTGCACATAAGCCTCTTTTTCTGCATTCTGTACAAAATTAAAATTTAACATTCTATCATAATACATACCCTATATAACACCAAATTTAATACATGAACTAAAATTGTTATTCCTTGAGTATAGCAATTATTCACCACAAAAATAAATGCATTTGGTATAATTCAAGTTAAAACAATATTTTCCCTGAAATGACTGACATCCATCCATCCATCTTCTCTATCACTTATCCAGTCGCGGTGAGCCTTGATCGTATCCCACAAAGCATAAGGCAGGGGACACCATGGATGTGGTGCAAGTCAGTCAAGGCAGCTGACTGACAAGTTGGCAAAGTTCTTCCATGGGGGATTTCAGAGAAACACGCAGCCATCGTGCTGCCCCACAAAATAGCAGCTTCATAAAGACCAGCACTTGTTAAAGTCTTGGGCCAGATAAAGCCTCAGGTGGACCCATACCTTGCTTAAATTATTAGGATAAAATCATCCTGTTTTACAAAATAATTACAAATCTAAAATTCCAAAATATACAGCTTGCTCTGAATGAAGTTCTTTAATACACAACTTAATGAAAGCATGTATGTACATAGTGTGACTCAACACTTTGACATGTAGAACAATGAGACTCACGCAGGGTCCCACAAAGCTGAGATCACGGGCAGGTGACCTGCTAACTGCCTGCATTGGTAAACTTACCCACACTTCAGCACTATAACTATAAATAGTTTCTGCAGGGGACAAGAAGCTGGCAGCTTGTCCATAACGGGGCCAGTGGAACGCCCCCTGTGGCACAGTGGACAGGACGTGTGCTAAAGGTCATGTCCTGGAGGGAGCAGTCAGTCCAGAGGAAATTCGCAGTGGTTCTGGCCTGTCTGCAAGGCAGCCCGATACACAGACACAAAGTCCCTGAAGCGTGGTGCACAGCCCAGCCAGGCCTCCCCAAAGTGCTCCACCCCGGTGAAGAGGAAGTGGCCACCACCCGCCTTCACTCGGCACCGCCGCAGGGTAAGGATGCGGCCGTGCCAAGGTGTGACCCCGCCTCCCTGCGGCTCAAAGACACTGCTGCGTTGCCGGTACACCCGTGACCCCGACACCTCCACCAGCGATGTTTGCCTATGAGGATCATGGGATACGCTGGCAATGGAGCCTCGCACCACTGGAAGGAATGAAATGGAGACTTTATTATAATTTCATTTTTACTGCTTTTGAAGTCATCAGCCAGTAGGCAAGACTGTTGCCTCAAACCTCCAGGTTCGAATCCCGCCTCTGCTCAGTGTATGTGGGGTTTACACGTTCCACCCATGTTCTGCAGATTTCTTCTGGGTACTTTGGTGTCCTCCCACCATCCAAAGACATGCAGCAAGGCAAACTGGAGTCCGGCCCAGAGTGCTTCCCCTGCCTTGTTCCCTAATGTTGCCTGGAATAGTCTCTAACTCCCCTTGCTACTCGATACTAAATTGGAAGATAGATGGGTGATGGGAGGAAATGTTCCTTTAAAACGGCATAAATAACCTTTCAGAATTTTATACAGCATTTAAAGTTTCTTTTTCTATTAACCAGATACTGCATCCATATTAGTACTTACTAAGTGGAGTATTGTGGAGAGCTTGAATCTGATCCCAGATAGCACTGGGTAGGGGGCACCCTAAACAGGCTACCTGCCCATCACAGGACATGCACACTCTATGAGTAATTTAGAGCCACCAATTAGCCTGTGTGCAAAAAGGAAACTCAAGCAAGACAGGGAGAACATGCAACTCCCCAGACACAGAATGGGTATGAGATTAAACCCTGTAGCCCGACAGGTGGATGTGGGGTCTAAAATCGAGCTTAGCATTTAGCATTAAGCCTTCACACTTTGGTCAAGCCGCTGCCGTCGCATATCAAAATGACGATACTGCCCATTTATGAGCTCAGTTCGCCGATGCGATCGAGGCTATAGACAGAAAACTCTTCAAAGGGGGCGTGACTTGCTGCCCCACTGCTGCTGTGAGCTCAAGTAGACGCCATGGTGCGTCGAACCCCTCCCCACAATCTTACAGCGCTCACTACTGTGGAGAGAAGGGAGGGGGGCTTTCTGGGGGTGCCATTCTCCTGCCCATCCCCCACGTGGCCCTTTTGTTCATTTAATTAGTCCGTGTAGGAGAAAGCCTGAGTGGGGGAAACTGTTCAACAGGACATTAACCAGGGCTTCATCAACATCCAGTAATCCAAAGTGGGTGTCCTGAGTGAGTGTAAAGGTAACTCCTCGTATAGGCCCCCTCTTCTACCTCAGCAAACACTGAGTGTGTATATAATGTAGGACAATATCATATTACAAGCTTCTTAGGCAACAGATGTTTCACACACTATATTTACTTAACTTTTTTTTTAAATTAAGTTAAATGTTCTTGTCTGTGACGTATAGCTGTTGATCTCCAGTACTTTGAGGTGAATTTAAATTGAATTTTCTATTTTAAAATCATAATCATTTGAAAATGTTAGTTTTAACTCATTTAATTTTTACGTGTGCACTTAACGAATTCGTGTCTCTTACCGAAGTCACTGCTGCAGATGGCCAAGAGCAGCTCGGTGTCGTTGCACGGACGGCACGCAGCTGCAAAAATTAAACATTCAAACAAATAAATAAAATAAGAAGACATTCGGGTTCTATGCAATAAAACACTGCGTCTCTTCTCTGACTCTTTGGTTTTCCAACATTTCTTACCCTGCGCCATAGTGGCACGGAAACCAGACGCAGTGCTTCGGTTCCCCAGCAGCTCGTATCGGAAGCCCACGATGCGGCGGCCGATGTCCCTCTGGAGGCTCGCCTGAAGAAATATGGCCGGTTTCTGTGGTCCGTCCGCCTGAAAGCAGTACACCTGCTCCGGCCGCCCGCTTTCAGTTACCAGCAAGTCCAGCTTTCCCGCACGATCGACGTATACGCTGGCGCCGCCGAAACCCACGAAAGGCTTAATGCAGACAGCGGTGTGGCGTGCAGAAGACAGGTTGGAGTCCAGGACAACCCGCAGTGCTTGGTTAGGGTAGACCCACTCTACCGCGCCTTCGGTGCAGCGTAACCGCACCTGCCGCACGGTGCCCGCCTGAGGCTCCCGCACCAACCCACTGGGACAGGTTTAGGAAAGGGGGGTCGGGGGGTACACACCATGTCAGTCCTCCATCGGATCGCCCAAATTTGTATTCATGTAGAGTTTGACTGGCGTATTTATCAAACTACTATAATGCAATATCAGATAAACTTGTATATTCAGGTTATCAGTAGCCCACCACTTGTTTAAACCACTATAATAATATTTTCAAACAGTCTTTTATTCAGCATTCGGACGTATTTATGTATTTTTTAACTTCTTAACGGGTCGTTTTATTGAAACAGTTATCAGTTTTCCATTAAATGTCAGTAGATTTGACTAATTTCTAATGTCACTTCTTATTTATTTTCATGTGTCTGAGGTAGTTGTTGGAAATATGGTAATTAAATAGTCTACAAAATCGGACTTAAATTAAAAATAATATCTATCAGATATTTCGGTTTTGCTGAACTATATGTCATTCCACGTGAATTATGAAATATAGGCACACTTTCGATTAAAATGCGCTTAAATGCACGGAAATCACAAATGTTTTTAGCTTACGAAGCAAAATAATTAACCTATAAAAATTAATCGTAAGCACAGTTTGGGATAAATAGCTTGTACTGGCATGAAAAAGACGTCCTTAGCACAAACAAGAATTTTGCCAAATTGTTAAATGAAAGCTTTTTACAAATAAATAGTTTGTGTTGTTTTTTGTAATAATTAGACCAAAATGCTTATTCTCAAGCCTCGGGAAACTAAAACAATTAACGAAAAAAAAATTCGAGGAATTTTCTCCTCAAAAAAAAAAAAAAAAAACCGCTTACCTTCCTCTCCAGCTGCACAGATCTGCGGCGCATGCCGACAAACAGTGCAGAAAAAGCAGCCGCACACGCTGTGCCCCCGTAGGTGTCATCGCAGCAGCCAGCGACTGCAATGCACTCGCAGACCGAAAAAATCAGCTCGGGAAGAAAACATAACCGAGAAGATGATGGTGACCTGGTGAGATCTACGGGCAGAGACCACGGAGAGCGGGCGTGGAAATTTCAGCTCTGTTGCCACTTGCTCAAATCAGCCAATTGCTTTCCTAAAGTTGACCGATCACTGATGTCCCAATTCAATGGAGGCTCGTGAAAGAAAGAAAAAAAGAAAGAAAGAAAGAAAGAGCGAGAGAAAGGGAGTGTGGTGGAGCCTACCCCAGTAAATAACCCTATTAATGATTACTGTCAGCAATCTAATTGATAACGAGTATAGAATGTTTAGTCAATGAAAGCAAAGAAAAAAGCATTTTAACTTTTCATGAATTATTTAAGGAGTTGTTTATTATTTAAACAACTCGTACTACTTCTAATAAAAATAATAATAGAGGAAGAACTTAAAAATTATCGCTCACTTGGACAAACTTGGAGGTTGTCACATTTCTTCCACAAAAATCTTTCTGCTGTTCAGTGTAATTAAACGCTTATATGTTAATATGTGTTACTTTGCTTCAGTTTTATTTTGTTTAAACCAACCTTCCATTTCCAATCGTTTATGAAATACAGGATTTGTTTAAACTCCTACGAAAATTGGGAGTTTTAAAAATTTCTACATTTTCGAAATTTTGAACGTGTTCACACTATACAAAATAAACGTTTCTAAGATCCTTTGAATGTGTAGACTTTACCTTCCACGAGGACTGATGATATATTAATTAAGCTATCAGATCATTTCAAACTAAAGAGGATTCGAAATGAATGGATGGGAGTTGTATTAATGGTGGGTCTCCACGCGAGATGGGGGCAAATTGTTCCACTACACGGTCACAGCATGCTGCCGGTATCAGTGAAACGACGAAGAAGGCGCGCATCTCTCCTTATAATGTCGCATTATGAATAACATTGCATACATCAACACCGAAAATATCGGCTTTTTGACACTGTTTCTGAACAAGGAGTGTCTCTCACAAAGGGACCGTGCAATTTAGATTTTGCCGCAAAGATGTGACAATGCGGCCGCTCTTTTGGACGCTATAGACCCGACGAGCGCAATACGCTATTGTACTCCACGCTTTGAAGGAACAATCCGACTGAGGCTTCGGACCATCTGTTACCTTAGGGTAAGGCAGACTCCACACATTTTCCACAGCTGCACAGAGTGCTATTGTGGAAATCTGTGCTTCTATGACTTTACAATTTACATCCTGACATTGATTGTGTTTACAGTGTTACAACGACGAAAACGATACAGGCCTACACAGAGAAAAAGGTGCAAACTGTATAGATTCAGCAAGTATAACAAACTATCTAAGCAAACGTAAGTAACAGTAACTTAAAAGGTTTCTAATATTGACATATTATTGAGTTAAAAAAAAAAAACAGCCACTGGGGATGCACAAGCCAGTGTATTTCTCCGTGCCGGTCCCAAGCCCGGATGAATGGGGTTGGTTAGGCCAGGAAGGGCATCGAGTGTAAATTTTTTTTGCCAAATCTAATATGGGGACAACAATACAGATTTGCATATTTAGTTAAAAATAAGTTAATAATGACTAATACACAAAAATGAACACACCATAGATCATCAGAGCAATATAAAATATTTCCTAATGATTAAGTATTTTTTGACATTGCATCTTTAGCGAATTGTGAATTTTCAGTAAATAGAGTAAAACAGAAATATATTTAACGCCTAAGGTTTTGGAACAGGTTATTGCGGGACCTCATACAAAGGCAGGATCATTTTATTATCGCGTTTACACGCAATATGTGTTCTGATATGTAAAACGACATAGGCCTACACGATGTGCTCACAGTCCTTTTTTACAGTCCTAAATTTATATCTGATCATAAAAAGTAAGTGTCACACGCCATCTAGTGAGTAATCTACCATTCATGAATCCATTCCTTTTCAATCACTGCTTATCGGATGCAGCGGTCTCATTTTAAACGTTCAAATATCTTCTACCCATGTCGCAGGATGTTTGTACTTGTAATGGGTTGAATGAGTCACAGTTAGTTTTAAACATTCTTATATGTTTCTATAGGCTACAAATATAATTGTGATCACCCAGATGCGCCGCACCCGAGTGCCATGTGACGTAACGGGAGCTTAGAGGCGAGTGTACCCCTTCGCCTGTGGTCGCCAGCTTCCTTCCATTCGCCGATTAAGAAGAACCGAGGTAAAAATGAAGAAGCTCGTGGCAATTTTAATGTGTTTGCTTGTTTTCCTCGCCCTCACAGGTAGGAGAATTATGTTATTGTCAACATTATTTCCTTAAATCACCCGAATACAATGAAAAAAATAACAGGAAAGGTGAAATATTTGTACATTACCAAAAACAAGAATTTACTGAGGAAAAAATACATTTTGTCTTGGAGCTAAAACATAAACATTGAATTAATGAAGAAAGTTTATGTATTTTTTAATAAGACTAGAAATACATTTCCAACAATGTAATATATTATTGCAATACATTACACATTTCTTGGCTCCAGGACAAACTCCAGGTCTGAAATAGGGAAAGAATCACTATTTTACAAGCGGATATTTTAAAAAGTGTGGAAAAGGTTGCCAGGGTTAATAAAACGACCTTGCTGACAGGTATATACCCCTACAACCTGCATCCTGTGATGCTGAGTCAGTGTTGTGATATTACTCTACCCCATATGGCCTGCATTCTTGTGGTATGCAGGCAGCAAGTGGAAAATGTCTCATTCTTGAAATGAAGAGCGATACACACTAGAGAAACATCCGTTGTAAATTGAGTATGTCTTCTGTAAAAGTGAATGTGTGTGTTTATGAGTGTAGATACAGATATTTGCTAGGTACACAGAGGTGTCCGCTAGGTAAACAGCTTAGCTTCTCCCTTTCCTCCAGCATGGGCCTGGGAATCTGCAGTGCTGCCACGTCGCTGGGTGCCACACCGAGCTGGCGGGGTCTCTCAAAGACTGCCGATTTAGGTCACGTGTTGTCAAGCCCCCCGATCCCCACATGGGGTGTGTCGGGGGGATGAATGGGCACTTTGTTAAGCCAGTAGGAAAAACAACTTTAGACAGAGGAGTATGTTTTGACTCTCAGGAATGCATTTGTCCAATGAGAAATCTGTACAGTTTTGTACAGACTAACAGAACTAATGCACTTAACTAACATCACAAATAAATCATTTATAGTGCTAGCGGAAAACTGTTCCTCCTTCCACTTTCAATGACAGCATGTCAAAAGCATCTGTTTGAGCGAGCAACTGCACAGTTACATTTTCCCAGAGTACAACGGTGATGTCCACCTGAAGGCTGGCGAAATTAAGATTCCAACGAGGTGCAACAATCTAATAGTAAGCGTTCCTCTGTCACTAGGGGCCACACCTGTCATCAAAGAGAGTTTTGCCAAACAGCTTTTACGTAGCAAGAGGCAGGAGCAACCAAGGAAGGCGGCCTTCCCTGATGAGCCAATGAGGGTGAGCCCTGAGGGTGGAAACCTCACAATACTTACTATCACAAATCAGAATACTTGTCTATTGCTTTTCTGAATAATTTTCTGTTCTCTTTATGGCTCGATATTAATATTCCCCATGTTAACTCCACCTTACTTCACATTGCTGCAATGCTTACATATGTGAAAAAGTGAGATTAGAAACCCCTATTGTCAATCGCTTTTATTACCTTCATTTAAATATACATTTCTGCAAAGCAACAAATGTTAGTCATACATGAAGACGTCATTTACATAAATTTAAATCAACTCAATGACTGATAAATCGGGGAGAAAATTAACTATCAATACTTCCACAAAGAGCAAATGGAAGATTCTGCAAACGTCTGCTAAGAAAACACATCTAATACTGCAGAACAGATCATCATAATCATGTGTTATGATTCATCTCATGCATGGTCTGCTAAGATCCTCTCCATCGATGTCTCTGTCCTTTCAGGAGCACATGTTGCACATGCAGCAATCGGACCAGAGGGCCCAGGAGACCAACATGGAGAACTAGCCGAATCCCCACTGCTACCCTCACTGTGATCGCAACTACGGCTATCCCATGTAGCCTGCTTGCTGGATGCCCAGGTCTCACTTACACATTGCTACAAGCTGGCCGCCCTTGTGTGCCCACAGGCCCCGCTGCCTATGCCTCCCTGGTGCATAATGGGAGCACTGTCAACACCAATGCCCTGCCTTCTGACCAAATCTTTCTGTTCACAGGATGGACACCCAGCAGACTATGGACAACTGAACAATGCCAAAGGCAGGAAGTGGGATCTTCTTCAAGCACATTCCACTTCCGTAACATTATGCTAATGCACGTAGGGCTTCAGTTAACTGATAAATCTGCGAACTGGCTTTAGTACAGAAATGACATGTTATTCATATATGGATTTAGTTTGTGGTTGATCACATTATACCTTAAAATACCAAATAAAGGGCAAATACTGCACAGACAGTCGATTGCCTGTTATCAGATTTCCTATGTCTTTTGTTTGACAAGGAGGGGAATGTATATTGAAATGTATTACATATGCTTAAACTTACAGATTGCATGGTGGCTCAGAGTGCTGTGTTGTAGCCCGGGGTTAAAATTCCCCCTCTGACTACGTAGACCTTGCATGATCTCACTGTGCTGTATGGGTTTCCTTATGCACTACAGAGATCAGCTGTTGGGCTTGTTGGTATGTAGTGTTATGACATTAGGTGTCCTGTGATGGACTGGCATTCCATCTCTGGTGTAGCTTTGCCTAACGCTGCCTATGGCGAGCTCCAGTCCATTTTCCAGCTCAGGATAAAGCTTGGAAGGTGGTGGAATGGATATTGTTAAATGTATGTAATTTTTTTAATTTTCCAAGCAAACATCTTCAACTGTGAAACTTTTGAAATAAAAAATTTAAGCGCTGACTATAAAGCAAAATGAATAAACAACAATGCAGATTCAGTATAAAAAAAACAGCAGGGGGCGCTAGGAAATACTCTCCGGAATATTTAGTAAAAGGGTTTACTCTTAAAAGGGTCTTTTGATAACCTGGAACTACTATGCAGGCTGAAATTGTCAAATTTGTAGGCTTGCCAATCAGAATTACATTAACAAGCAGAAAGATAAAATAAATATTTTATTTTATTAACTTTTTTTACAATATTGTTTCAGCCGCAAGAAAAAGCCCACGTCTGAAAAGCACATCTGTGCGCAGTTTTAACTTTTATGTGACAACCTTCCAGGCTCAAATTACACGTCTTATATTTACGCCCTCTGTTTACCACTGTGATACTGGAAGTCTTAGGAAAGAATCCTAAACAAAAACTATTTTCTGATCAACAAGAGACAGGGAGAATATATACAGCAGCTAATGACAAAATTCAGCCAATTTTAAATTCAAAAATCCCTTAGATGTAGCCGGAAGCCACTTCTGTTCATTAAAACATAATACTTTTCAAACGTTGATGGAAATTATCACATTCACCGGTGATTATTACTATTTATAGGCCAAAAAATGTGTAATTATACATATATATACGAGTATGCGATAACAACACTACGGGGGCCGGAGTTTTGAACGCCTTTGCCTGTCCTGTCAGTCAATCAGCTTTTGAAATCTCAGTTCCACTTAAAGACGTCCGCAGGGAATATTGCGAGTCCATAACCGCATTTTCCAAGCTGTTGGGCTACAGCGTCGTCTTTGTACGACCAATTAAGGCGGATAGATGACATTATGGCTGCATAAATTGTGCATGTAAAGAACGCTTATGCGGAGAAAACATTCAATTAGAATTGGAATATTTGAAAAACACAATACACTTACTATTAACGTGCACACAGCCGAGAACTGGGCTGAAACAAATCATTCATTCATTCCTCCATGCAGCTAATTCATTTCGGTCAGATTTTCACGATATTCTTTGGCACCTACCGATAACTTCTGTCTTCCCAACTGTTCTGAGTCACAAGGAAATCGCACTGGTTGTGCGAGCTCAATAAAAGCCAATTTCTAGTCTTCTATTGTAAAATTTAGGATTGGGATTTAAAAATACTTTGGGTCATGTCGTCATGCACGCGAAACATCCAGAGCATGAGCAAGTGAAAAGCGTAAACTTCCATGACAACTTTCGTGCTATTTCAAAGCATTCCCTTTGCCGATTAAGAAGCATGGGTGAAGTATTAATCCCCGATGGAACAGCTCACTGCAAACTGCCTGCTGGATTATGCATGTTCTGGTCATCAGAAATTCGAAGATAATTCCAAGGTAGATCTTAACTGTTAATTTTGGGATCAAATTATGTACGTCATACATTTTTAATTCTAGTCATAGACGAAAATCCGGCAGACGACAGACGGATGACAGGTCCGGTTTTATTTTTACATTTTATGCTATGAGTGAATGCTTTCATCCCTTCGTTTACATACAATTATGTTCTAAAGAACTGCATGCAGTTTAATACCACAATTATTGGTCCAATTATTCAAGACCTTGAAAGTTCTAATATTCATTAGGCGAAAGGACGGTCTTTTAATATATTTATATTTATTTTAAGAGAAGGGATAGGAAAACTGAAACGACAAACATGATGCACGACAATTATAACTTATTTTGTACAGTTTTGTTGTACACTAAAAAACGAATGCAAGAAGTTGTCTTTCTGCTGAAAATGGGCGTCACACTTGTAGTTCACCCTCGAAGCAAAAACAGAAAATCCTGTGTAGACCAGCAAATGAAGGGTATTTTGCTTGGCCGTTTACTCATGGATTTGCAGTAATTCATTTAAATTCGAAATGTTCACCATATTACGGTAACTTAAGCAGGATTTAGCAGTATTATCGGCATAATCCGTCAAACTGGATATTTCAACAGGATTAGAAAACGGCTAAATTTCTGCTCAAAATTAATTTTTGAATGTTGTTTCCATTGTTTTTGCTGTACTCACGTATACATCGAATAATTTGTGTTTTGCGTAGTTTATGAAAAAGACGACAGAAATATTGCAGGTAAATCATATTTTTATATACAGGCCTAGTCTATTAAAATTCTGTAAAGAATATGACGTCCCCAACACCCATTCTGTGAACGTAGACTACACGTAATCCCACCTCCGATTTTCACAAACAGAAAAAGAACAGGACTTCTATTTGTCGCAACTTTATTTTCATATTAGGAAAACCGAAATACCATTATACACCGTCTTTTTCAAATTATTCATATTTAAAGCGCAGTGAGTTTAGCAAGAATAAACAACCATCCAACACCATGAAAAGTGTGTTAGAAACAGGGTTTACGGACAAAAATCAAACGGAAAACGAAGAAATCTACTGTGTTTGAAAGACAAACCAGCAATGCCAAAGGTCGTCAAATTTCCACCTATGGAATCTGTCACTATGACATACTTGATGAAGGACAAATACAAAGATCTAGTCAATTTATATGTCCTTTATAACGATTCCAATTTCTAAAAATAATAAGTCAAAGCTTTCAAACCCGACAAACTAATTTATCAGCCACCATAAATCCAAAAGGCTCACCGAATTTACAACCGATCCCCAGTCAATAGTAACAAAAGCACGCTGTTTCGCTACGAAAAACTACAAGAAACCAACATGATATCAATTCATTGAATGATCTGTCAGGAGTTAGTATTAAGACATGGGAGTATGAGCTAGATGAGAGGCGGTATTTTCTCACATGACCACGCTACAATCATCCATTCGTTTTTAGCCACCACTTTGCAACATGGGGTCACATACGGCGACCCTGAGTCTTTTCTGAGAGCAACAAGGCGGCCGACCTTCAGTCACCTGGCAATATGTGAGAGACAACTTGTGACTAATAACAGCTAATAACTGCATTACGAATAATGTCATCGTCGTAACAATGTCAGCATCGGATTTTTGGCAACTGGTTCCACTGCTGGGACTGTGGATTAAAAGTATACTTCTCTTTTGAAATATTCGCATAAATTTGGCTCTTCCGAACATTCAAAACAACAGTAAAGCAATATACCAGGAACTATTTTGACAAGCATACTATAAAGAGTGAATACTTTTCCAAAACAAGATGGTTCAAGTTCCCCAAAATTAATTGACTGCAACATCCCTTTGGTGCTTAAATGTCCATTAAGTACGAATTATTTTGGAAACGTGTGGTAATCAAATATGTAAATGGTATCCAAGCTGTTGATCAGTATAACCTGCTAATACCAAGCCAAAATATATATTATATAAACAATTTATATGGTTACAGTGGATTAACTTTCTTTGTGCACACTTACAATTTCGCACATCGCTAAAATGGTAAGGTACATGCAATCATAACGAAAAAAGGGTATTCATAGTATGCTCATTCTAGGTATGGACATTTAATTTGGTCATTTAATTAAATACCTGTCCTACATTTACACATTTAAGTTTACATAACTCGCATTGCCTCTGTACAGTTATACAAAATTAATTCCAAATGTCACTTCACCTCGCAATAAATATTCTAGGGAGTTTTTTTTTAAAAAAATATGAAAAATAGATAATCATCTTTTATCTTTAAAGAAACCTTTATCTGTGCTGCTCTCTTTAATGGTGACAGTCAAAAAGTTGGCAGTGACATCTGTCACCACCACCTTCTCCACCTTGTTCGGACATGGACTCCAGGAATCTTCCGCAGTTTCCGCAAAAACCCTGGATACTGGAGATTTGGCAACGGGGCTAGGCTGCTCCCTTTGTGACGGGCTGTCGGGTTTGTACAAGTTATTTTTTGACATGTGCTTTAGTTTTGGTTGTTGCGTGGAGATGCCACCTGCACACTCCTTAGTCCTGCAAACCTGTACGTCGAAGTCCCCTCTATGGGAACCACCATCAGAGCAATATTTAAACATGCTTCCACTCGGCACAGCCGGTACCTGTGTTTGAGAGTAAGCAGAATCCCTCAGGTATCTCCGATTTGACGGAGCGACGTGCAGCTCTGATTTTTCACCCCCGGGAATGTCGTGTTTTCCCACTTTGGTTGGATTATACTCTATTTGGTCCTCCAGTCTACTCCGCTTGCCAGGCACTGTCGACGTGCTGCTGTTGGGACCTTCCATGAAGCGTAACTTGGGTTTGCGTCCCCTCTTCTTCGGGGTAGTGAGAAATCCCTCCGTAACTGGCCTGGGTGATCCAGAGGTGCGATGTCCCCTGTCTGGTTCTGGAGGTCTGACTCGAACACTCTCCCCTCGGTTGACGGTGCTAGGAGGGAAGATGGTTGGTACGACAGTCCGTAAGCCCTCGCGAGCTCGCGGGGTAACGATGGGTTCTGGAACTGGGAATGACACCCGTATCCCACGGGTCATATCACTCCTGAATTCGTACGTTTTGGCCTTAGCTTTAGCCTGAGCCTAGGAGAGAAACGAAATGGAAAGACTGACTTATTACCAGGTCCACACACAAAAGTTAACTGCAAATAACAGTACTCATTAAATTTCGAAATAACCGTAACAGTTATCATGATTACTTTTTCACTTGGAAAACTCACACTGAGATACTGACATTCTTGAACTACTGGCTGACATGCACTGAACCCGCCCAGTATCTTATACAGATTTAAGATGTTTAAGGAAATAAGTAGAAAAACATGACAAGCTAAAATACTGTGGGGCTTATCTTTCTGAAATGTCAATACTTTGGATTTAAGGCGGAAAGAAGTCAAAATATAAAATAGACAGTTGCAGCTCACAAACAGGACAAGGGGTCTTCAGCTGGCTCACCTTTAGCAGAAACGTCTCTGGTTTAGGTCCTCTTTTCTTTGGCCCAAACAGTTCCCGCTCGCGCTCTCTGTAAATGCATAATTAATATGATAATAAATATCATACAACAGTGAAACTGCTGGCATGTAGACGCACGAGGAGCGAAATCGCGTCGCGCGCGGTGCACACAGCCAGCATTTCCTCGGAACTCCATCGAGGCCTGCTGCCATCGCCTCACCTCTCTTCGAAAGCTGCAAAAAGACGCTCATCCAGAATGTTTTCTTCGGGTTCCCAGGTGCTGTACCTACACGAAAACAAGAAGACGACACGTCTCAGTTAGTTAGTATTAGCAGCCACCACGTTTGGCGTCATCGCCCGAGGGGGGAAAAAATATCGCAGCTAGCTTCCTGGCTAGCGGATACATATTCAGATGGCTGCCGCGTTAGCTAGCTCTATCCCAAAACCTTCACGTAGCACACAGCTGACAAGAAATCCTACAAGCCTCAGTTTAACAGTTTCTCAGACAAAGCGAATCAATCGGTATCTGTTACTCACTTTTGAGACCAGCCTTTCCATTTCACAAGGTATTCCATTCGTCCCTGTACGTGATTAGAAAGAGGGGGAAAATACTTTTGAGAAATGTCATGGAATCGGTGTATAAACAAATGGCTAGTATTCGGGCCGAAACGAAAGGTAAATTAGCGGAAGGCGTACGTACCCTCCTTATCCTGCGTTTTATGATGGATTCGGCAGCAAAAACTCTTTCGCCAACAGCCGACAGCTCCATGTTTACTTCAATCTCGGTAATATTTTGTCTCTCCACATTCAGAGCCCAAGTCCAGGCAGACCATAATACTCAATATTCAACCAAAACGTCATCGTTTTTTTTTTTTTTTTTACTGCGTTGCTATGGTACTACTGTCGGTGGTGCCGTTTTGATGGAGCTCATTGGCTGCGATCTTACTACGTCACTCTGTGAGGAGGAGGAGCTTAAAATGAGAGACCGCTTTCGATCAAAGGGAAGTGACGCCTTGATCGAAAACGCATCAGAGACAAAAATAATATTATT
Source organism: Gymnarchus niloticus (assembly GCA_009936485.2). Classification (NCBI taxonomy): domain Eukaryota; kingdom Metazoa; phylum Chordata; class Actinopteri; order Osteoglossiformes; family Gymnarchidae; genus Gymnarchus; species Gymnarchus niloticus. Next base: position 2,517,339 of record JAACJT020000037.1, read on the forward strand.
ACATGTATATTGTTAACAGTGGGTAATTAGAGTGAAGTTAGCATTATATTGTCTATTTTTAAAAATATTTCTTCATCAAAAATATTAATGTGCATTATTTGTAACTTGATAGTTAATTACCTATTGACTACGTAAAAGTTGAAAGAGTTACAAGAGGCGACAAAAAGTACCAAGCTACTCCTTCACTGCTTTGTCTGGACAAAGTAAATATAACAAAGGATTGAGTATAGTACATGTAAAACGACCGAATAGCTTCTTGAGCGAAAATGACGGGGGCTTTAGGACAGAACAAACATCTATACAACATTTTCTTGCGTGACCATGCCCTGTTTTCGCCAATCTCGTATTAACATCTGGTTTGTCATTAAGTCTGGGGAACAGAAGATAGCAATGTTTCTCAGGTTACGTGCTGTTGGAAGACAGCCAGCATTTGATCAGTTTTTTATGAGAGTACGTGCAACAGACCACAAAACAAAGTTCGCATTATTGCTGTATCAAAACATTTTAACAGAGCAGACTTTACTAAGTACATGTTTTTTCCTCTCATGGTGAGTAACACAAGCTAATTCGGGCGATAAAAAAATTTCCTTTATTTTGAGGCTAGGATTTTGAATCAGTTGAACAAATAAATAGAATGTATTTTAACTATCTACAGTTGCAAAGATATCACAACCAAAAAAATCTTTTCGTCATAACACATTTACAAAATGCACAAAGTATAGTCTAACGATGTGCTAAGTAGAACGAGAAGACCGAGAAGAATTATTTAATATGGACAGGACTTAACTTTAAACAGGAAACAAATAATAGCCGGATTTCTTTAGTAATCATAAATAATTTGCCTACAATTAACTAATCAATAATAAATCTTAAAAATGTAGTGGGCTCAGAATCTTACTACTGACACAGAATGTTACATATACATACCGACAAACTAGTAAATATTTCAGATATTATAATGATTTCTGCTGAAATCGCTGAATCCAAAAATTGCTAGAAAATAAATTATCTGCTCCCTTCGGAACATTTCTGATGATTAAATAAAAATGCATTAATTATGAATTAATTGTTGAAATTAATCCCGACTAAACTAAATACATGTATCTGAAATTATAACCTTCGTTACATATGTATATTTCTTTATATATACTGACTACTAAAATTGTGTTTTATTAAAGAAAAAAGTCATTTATGTTCTGAGTAATTTATTTAAATAGTTCTGATCGACGTTCAGTTTATTTATGTCTATAAATATATTCTATGTGACAACAAAAGACCTCTGTTTTCCCCTTTTAACGTTCTTATTCCAAAATGCAGTATTAAATAAAATTAAGTGTCTATAACATATAATGAATATTATAAGCATACATACGGTTGTTATATTAAATGTAGTCGATTTTATACAAATGATAGGTTTTCGTTTATCTTAAAGTTTTGCACATAAACCACTTCACATTTATACTTTTATATGCTGTATTTTATGTTTAGGCGTGTAACATTGTGAGTCAGTAGCTTGTGTTTTTCATTTTCAATATAGATAAACTTCATGAACGTCATTTCAATAAGAGAAATGGAAAATGAAAGTTCATACATTTCAATAATACAATGTAAACTATCGTCAGCTTGTACAGTAAGTGATTGTAATTGCAAGCTTTTCAATTTCGTAATGTTGGAAGACGTATTTTTAAAAACGCGCAGAGAAAAGGATGCTTAAATACTTAATAGAGGGCGCAATGTTCCTTATTACGCTAATCAATGCAAATGATCTCTTTTGTTGCTTTTTTTGCTGTCTTCCTCATTCTGTTATTTTGCTATTGAACCACTTTGCATACAACTGTACCATGACACGTTTACACGTGGACTGCAAATTTTAAATTAGAATTATTTAGAGACATTCAATTGTTGAAATATTCCAAAATGTAGCTTTTTTTTTTCATAAATAAAGCTGAACCATGGAGTACGAGTTAAAGGGGTAAATAAACCCTGGCTAACGTCATTGAAAGAAGATTTAAAGATACATACAATGTATTAAGATAAAGTTTATATATTTCGTACGGGTCACCGATGAAGGCGCCGTTCACAGCCTGACAGGGCCCTTATGAACTGCAGTTATGACTTAATTACCTATGTTAAAAAGAGATTAGAAGGGCGAGAATATGGAAATAGTTTAAATTCAATACAACACAACGTAGAGAAACTGCCGTACTAAAGTTAAATACAACTACCTTTAATTATCTCTAGATGTCTGACAATCCAAGGTTATAAATAGTTATCCAGAGTAAATGAGAAGCCTTTATGGCAACGTGGAATATCATTATACGGTGACTAACTAAATGATAGGTCGACAGGCCAGATGCATCAGAAAATTGGATACACACGTCAGGACACACAACGTGCTACAGAAGAAGAAAAAAATTGATAACTGACACTTCGATAAGACTGATTGAATGCTATATAATCTCCTCAGTGACAGGGCACCAGTTTAGTACAGCCACATGGCAAAAAAAGTCATGAAAAACGCGCAGACAGGCAGGCGTGTCACTCTTCACTCATTCGAAGGAGTTAAAAGCGCTCTGAAATTTCTAAACAAGCTCCTCGGCGTTTAGATGCAGAGGTTGTTTTTCTTGCTCTGTAGACCGCAGTAAGTGTACACAGCGCTTTTGCGAAAGCAGGCTGCCGGAGTCCTTTTATGGTGGCGGTGGTGATTGGTCTCGGAGCGTTTGCAGCGCTGCAATGCTTGCAACCGTATAAGGGTGCATAGTCGAGTTGTTAAAATATTATTGGCTCTCTGGTATCTGGGCAACAGTATTTCTGAAACTACTGTACAATAAGACGAAATGTAAGGAAAGCATACATGTGCACGATCGCTTCGGCGGGAGAGAATGCTGCATGATGTCCGCAGATACTTACTTTATTGGTAATATTTTGGTGCGATTTATTTTTATGAATTTAATTTCTTTTTAATATACACACCTTTAAATCAGACACTACATCTCAAAGTCACAATCATTGCTTTTATACCGGGAAATGGATATGAAAGAATATTACACTGAAAGGTATAGCATGTATCACAGGATGTGACAGCCTTCTAACTGTAACAAAGAGCGACCTCTCACACACCACAGAAAGCTGCTGTCAAAGTCAGCTAATTATAGCTGATCGACAATTTGTTTTCAAATTGATTTTTTTTATTGGGGGGGTGGGCGGATGTAGCCGCAATTCGACAAAGGATTACTGTTAAAAATCATTTTGGAATCAGGCATAATAAATAGTACTGAGGTCAGACTAATAAATCAATATTGCACTACGAAGAATATCAACCAGATCAAGTACAACCACTGATCCAACTTATTGGCCGATCAATTCTTAATGTAGCTACTCGACACGATGCGTTCATTTTATGATACCCTTTTTAGGTGAAGTATTAGCCCATTCGTTTGTTTATTTTACACTACAAAATTACTTTAAGATTTTTGCGTTTATCTATAATTCAGAAACATTACTAAAGCTGGAAGGTCTAAGTTCGGTGTTAAAAACTACATGCTTGTTCCAAACGTTAGTGTGTCAGTTGCCAAACACGTTAAGGTACGATTTCACATATCTTCAAGTAAATATTTTAAGGTAAATTATTTGATACACGCAGTTGCTTGTAATTGTGTGTTAAGTAAAAGTATTTCGTTAAGGTCGTCCCGTAAATGGAAAGAGACAGGCGTCTTTCAGATAAATGTAAGACACTCCTGAGACTAATTATCTGTCAACATATGATCAAATATTGTACATAATATTGTACAGCTGGCGGAACCGGGGAGATTGCATGGCATAGGCTGTTTTAATTTACAAGACTAAACTTTGTAATATTTATAATCTATGCTATATTAAAAAGGTATAAAAAAACCTAATATCTGGATATTTCGAGTTCATGAGATTCATTTCGACACTGCATGGTGATACGGCACAACACAAACTATGATGGGAATTACAGTATACTTTGCGCAAACAGATTCAGTCTTAAGTGTTAACCGTCGGTAATGCTGCTTTAAGAGACGGTTACGTTTGCGCGTTTCATTCCAAGTACACCGTTAAGTCCTAAAAATAACCTGCTTTACTCATTAATGTTGCAATTATTTTACTTACAGCAAATTTTAAAAATAAGGAGAGGAAAACGATATTTCTTGCTGTGTAAGCAAAACGTAGTTTTCGGTTACCATAAATAGAGTTAAGGGTGTTTTCAGCAACAAATCGTGTGAACTACACCGATAAACGGTGCAATGTGTTGTTCATACGAGGGTTGGGAATAAGCTGGATGCGCTGTAAGGGACAGCCATTTTCTCTCTGGTCTTGCAGTAAACGTATTGAAAGCAACTATATTCGAGGGTTCCGCGGTATAGGAAATGGTCGCTGCGAGAGAGAGAGAGAGAAACGCTGCAGTTAGGAGGTGTGATAAAACTGTATGGCGCCAACAGAGCTATTCAGTACCCAATTTCATTCTCGAAAGCGAATTCAATGTATTTGGCTACTGTTATGCTGCAAAATCCGCCATTTTAGCAAGATATTCTATTCCTTTATGGCAGCTGCTGTAGCCGAAGTTTGATTAAGATCTTACTTAACTACGCAACAACACAATGTAAGAGAAACTTCTATCAAAATATATCCGGAACTTGAAGTAGGATTAGTTTAACTCGAATAACTTGATAAATGCTTCAGTTCCATCCAACAGCCATGTGTAATTAGCGGAGAGACACATATAGACATAGAGACATATATACTGGGGGGTTTTGCGTGTGTACTTGTCCATCTGTCCGTCTGTCTGGCTTCGCATGCATCACCTTTTGACTGACAGATGCACATGACATAACTATTTATATTAAGTCTCCGGTTCAATCTACCCAGTCAAAATACATACTGCCTATATTTGCATGGGAAGATTGCAATATCTTGCCTTAACTTCAAATGACTGGCGAAAAGGGCGCTAAGTTGTACAAGTCTGTCCGTCGCTAAGAATATTGCCATTTGGGAGATAAGCTCGTCGAAACGCCTAGGTTATAAATCTCCCAAAATACATGTTATCTGATTACAGTCTACATATATTTGACGTACAGAGTAATTAATTCACTTACCTAAATCGCCAATTACAAGTAAATCAGTCCACGTGAATTCTGAGCGTTTGAATTTTCATTAGGACGATATTGCTTACTAGATGCTGAAAGCCGTGCTTAATACGAGGGACCTGCATGATAGACGCTGGATATTCAGAAAATAAAATGTTGTGTTTTTCAAACACCAAACTGCCTTGTCTTTAAATTAAACGTATTGGGGTTCATTTTTGATTTGGATATTCCGTACGTCTAAATGTACGGGTGTGTGGTTATGTGTGTAAGTCAAGTTATTTTGTTGCAGTATGACTCGCGTTCCCAAAAGAGGTTAAGATGAATGGCTTTAGAAAAGATGCAATCAATGATCATTTACGGAACGCAACAGAGGTCCAGTTATTTTTTCAGTCGGTTATGAGTGTGGACATTTGCGATGGGTTGCGATTAATTTATTTTTTTATTTCAATTGGAATCCTGCAGAGCTCTCTGTAAACGTACTGCTGTTGCTTTAAACGAATTAAGTAGTGAAATGGTTCATCAATTCAACTGCTTTGCATACTTTAAAAATACTTTTTTAAATTCATATTTTAGTAATAGTAATATATAATAATAACCAATTATTAAGTAGCTATACGCTCAACCTTGGCAGCACCTCGGTCCCTCTCGGGCGTCGTGTCTTCAATTCACAACCTGAGGTAACATAAGTCAGACCGCAAATATCCGCTATTGATCATAGCCTTTCAAGCAGGATTGTCAGAGAAAGGCAAGGTATGAGTACAGGACAATACTTACACTTCACGCCACCTATACACCCCAAAGTGTTCTGGTGTGTGTCGAACCTGAGAGCGTGCTTACGGTTCTATGTGGATCATCTTCATCATCTTTGTACTGTTTCTCCTGATGAGGGTCGCGGTTCTGTGTGGATCATCTTCATCATCT
>JAACJT020000037.1:2523467-2545127 GCA_009936485.2 Gymnarchus niloticus
GTCGCGGTTCTGTGTGGATCATCTTCATCATCTTTGTACTGTTTCTCCTGATGAGGGTCGCGGTTCTGTGTGGATCAGCGGTTGTAATTTTTTTTTTTTAATCTGTGGCAGTCTGACACGGTAGGTCATCAATCTAATCAACAGTGTACAGAGTGGAATTAAAAACATGCCCCTGAAAAGCAAGGAAAAATATCTCAGGGAGCAACGAGTTCCATTTCAAAAGATACTCGTATTAACTGGTCTAGATTCAAAAGCTACTTCCGTCAGGTGAAATAATTGGGTCTAGCAAGCTAAGTTTATTTCTGGACAAGCGACGGAACAATGCGAACGGAATGATTAAAAGCCATACTTCCCCCTTATTGCAGTTTGTGTTCGAGGCCTGCTGGTAAGCATTTGGCATGTGTTTCAACCCTTTACAGAGCAGTATTCAGGATTAAAGTTCCAAAGACGGAGTAGAAACAACCCTCTTTCTGGTTGGTTCATTAAAGTCCACAGCTCAAAATAACCCTGTTGCCATCAGCAGACTGAGTAGCGTTTTTTGTATATTTGTGAAATTTTGTCCTTCATATAATACGAACAGGCAACGGCGTGAGCGTGTTTTCTGTATACGACCGACCTCAGCGAATACAACAGACAACGCCGTCGATGCCGTGCAATTACGGGTGAGTTAAATATCAGGCAAGGGCATTCATGCAAAGTACAGCCCATAAGGTACCTATGAAATTTAAAAGCACAGGACATCTCTTTAAACTCATAACTTTAATTAACTTAAATGAGTTTATTATGAGGGCAAGACTGACACCACATTTTCAATCAGGCAAACTCTAGAGTCATTCTACCCATATAGAGCATGAGCCATCTTAACTGCTTGCTTGTGGTGAAAATGGCTATTAATGATCATTTAATTTTTACATATCCATCGATCTAATAACCTCTTATCGTGGTCAGGGTCACAGGGGACCTAGAACCTAAAAACATTGTTTTTTTTTACAGCCATGACATGGGTGATGGGGTGGTGCCAGATAGTCTATTAGGATTTATAGTTATTCAGTAATAACAATGAAAAACCCTTCATTTTTGTGTTAATTAAAAATAGTGTTCTCCAAAGCAGGACATGGCATTGAGTTGAAAATTTCACTCTCTCCATGTGAATCAAGGTGCTTTCCAGAGAGTATACACATTTTGAAAAAATAAGAAATACACAAGCAAGCATTTTGGGCAATGTCAAAACAGTACATTTTTATATAGTAGGTACAGCTCAAGTACAGAGATGGCAGACCAGGGTAACAGCTTAACTTCGTATTACCTGGACGTGGTCCTAACACCACACCCCTAGTCCTAAGATCGATAATAAAAGACAAGCATCCTGTGATCTGTAATAGTTTGTACAAGTTGGTCACTGAAGGCCTATTTTATTACATTCAAGCAGTTTAACATACTAAAGTAATATTTAGTATTTACCCTTTAGCAGCAGTCTTTAGCATATTCTGTGTTGAATAGGTTAGAAAAAAATGCAATTATTAAGCCCTAATATCAAGCAACCTATGCTATTGTTCATACTTCAACGAACATCAAAAACCAACAAGAAGAGGGAATAAGTGTTTGTTAAATGAAACAGGCAGCCTTTTGTGTTTCTCGGTGGCAAAAAAGTAGTATTTCAGTAAAATAACTAGTTGTACAACTAATTGGGTGGAAAAGGGTAACTTATCTATATTTATCTGTCAAACTTCTCACTAAAATACTTTCCCCAGATTAAAGTCAAACTTTCTTTATCATTCAAACTGCCTTTTAATCTGCAGAAGAGCTCTAGATAAGGACAATATGGCTGACAGATATGGAATTTGATCATGCTAGGTTTCTTTCCCATCATGCACTGTGATGAGGGAGGTTAACTCAACAAGTGCTGAACTGAGAGCGACCCATGAATGAAGAATTCTCCTTCTCCAGGCATCACTGCTCAGCCTTGAAGCAGCGTTGGCACTTACAGTGCGATTCTTCAACACTCTTTTTGGGTTCGGGGCAGCATGACCGGACTTACAAGTTCACCAGACATTTACATACATGTCATACGTGTTTGCATTTCTAATACCTTAGATAGAATCATGGGGTCTGCCTCACATTTAATGCAACAATCTTTTTGTACCATTGTACAAAGTGTGCACCAATGAAAGGACCAACATTATTGTCATAAGCATATAAATACAGAAATGTATCTGTGTGAACCATGTACATTTATGTGCTTCTCAATCTGGACTCCAGTATACCATGCAGCATGACAGACATGGACATCGACTTCCTGTATGAGAAGGCAGTCAAATGCTGTACATGTGACTGGGGTACTTAACCAGAACTACCTCCAGGTATGTTTAGAGGGGAAACTAAACAACCTAATCTGTAACCACTGTAAAGTAGCACATCCTGTACATGAAGAAAAAAATATATGAAGCTTAACCAGGAAAGGCTGTATTTCATTACTGTGGTGAGAAACAAATTTAAAATCTGTGTCATGTTTCCAGCTCAAAATCTCCAAAGCGTTTAAGTATAAAAAACACCGAAGTCTTATGTTGAGCAACGTTTGACTTTGTGATAAATATTTCATATGTACAAAATTTGATCATTTTTGTAAAAATGTACAGCTTCACATATAAAAAAAAAAAATTCCTCTCCTGTGACTCCCGCCTTAGAGCTCCTTACACAGAGACGTATTCCTTAAAGGTCACCGTGAGACAGTTCGTGGTCACATCTGTGATGATGATGTTTCCCAGGAAGGGCTTGAAAGCACAGAGGGACTCTGCCGTCTTTGTTTTGTCACCTTCTGAGGGGCTACAAGCCTTGGGGAGAGCACCTCGACTCTGTCTGGATCTCACACAGCTCAGGTCGATTGGTTCGTCCAAGTCCTCAAGGTCCTGACCTCGGTTTGGGCTGTCGGTGCATTGCCCTGGGTCAGCCACAGTGGGTACACCGCCAGGAGCACTGACGCTCCGAACACTCAGGAACACTTTGGACCTCCTCTGGTCCTCCTCTGGGTCAGACAGGTGCCGTTTAAGGAAGCGGCGGGCAGCTGGGCCGGCCCGATCTCCCGCCTCATCTATCATGGGGTAAGCAGGTGACTGTGATGTTCCTTTCAGCTCTGCCGAACTCTCAGCTGTGTCCACTTCACGTGAGTCTCCTCCAACGAACTCCTGCTGAATGACACGCCCCCTTCCCAAGCAGGTCTGGTTGTCAGGTTGTTTATCATCTTTGTTGCATGCCGCATTTCCAGGGTCTTTGGATATTTTGGTTTCCAGGGCTTGACTCTTACTCATTTCAGGCCTGCCTAAGAACTTCTCTGACTCACTGTCTTCAGGCTGTCTTACATGCACTGGCTTCTCCACCAGTGACGGCTCCTCATTCTTAATCTTGGCCGATTGGGTGCCATTCTCCATGTACTTGCTCATGACGATGACAATTCGGCCATTCTTGTTTTTGTTTTTAATGATCTTCATCTTGCTATTGATGCCATTGGGGAGATCCGTCTCTTTGGGACTGGAGCAGTTTTCTGGCTTATCTCCACCATTCTGAGCAGAGGACTTATTCAAATCAAGGGACAGCTCTTTCATTTTGCTCAGGCATCCAGACGTTTTATCGCATACCCAATCCTGATGCATAGTTGGGGAAAGCTTCCATTTATGATTGGTGGGCTCTTGACCTTTGACCTCCCTGGGCTTTTGAAACTGCAGGTCATACATCTTTGGATCTGGTTGGTAGTGATGATGTTTTTTGCTGTTAAGCTGATAGAAATATTTCTTTTTTGCATTGGCTTGCTGCTCCATGGGACTGTCTTTGCCATTGGGTTGGTACTGGTGGTGTTTCTTGCCGTTCAGCTGGTAATGCTGGTGGTGATGGTCCATGTTTACCAAGTCCAACTTGGATCGATGGTCTTCTTCCAAGGACATCTCCTGAAATTCAGAGAACATTCCAGATCGCCTTGCAAAGGATGGAAGCTAGACAAAAAAACAAATACCCAGTTAATTCTATATTTCTGTCGTGACCGAAAACCCCCATGCTTTATAATGATTTCTTGTACTTGTGTATCACTTCTATCAACCTCTGGACATTACCATATGTTTAGTATAATGGCCAAAATAACCTGAATTAGTATAGACTTTTAATACACTTTAAGCAAATTGTCTTAATCATGCCTTTAAAGAAGACATTTTTTACTAAAAATGATTTAGCCAAATTATATTCTAAAAACCTCCTACATGATGTCACAATTAGTATTATGAATTAAACCTCTATAAAAGGTGTTTTTTTCCCCAGAAAGTCCCAACAAATGTATTAAGTGACTGAAATTTAAACTGCAAACCAAATCGTGATATTTAAATTGTGGAACTAGAAAACGGAAAAAAGCAAGGAGAATTTTGTGAGGGACTAGTCCTTTGCACGGTCTTTTGAATGCCTTTGAGTCAGCTTCTCATCACTGGCCAAGTGCACGTGGATGGGCACATACTCTTGGAGGAGATTTATGAATGTTCCTAAAAGACCTTTGACCTGTGTAGGTTCGCCTTAGCCCACAGGAACACCCACTGAAGGGACAGGCTTCACTAGGGACATGACCCACATGACAAGCGGCGATGAAGCACACATCCTGTAAGGGGGCTTCAAGCTGGCAGGTAACAGAAGGATTCTTCATGTAGGGCATTTGAAGTTTACTACAGAATTCCAAATATGTTTTCTGGCCATGAAAGCCAGGTCTCATACACTGCACTACACACACCTTGCATTCTCAAAAGGCAGTTTGCTGGGAAATTTCCAAAACTCTAACAGTTAACAGGGGCTATTAACATGAAATGTTTTTACTATTTTATAAACTGTAAATATTTTATCTGTGCTGAGGCATTTCTCATACAGCGTGACTTTGCGTTCAAATTTACATCAAATATGCAGGACTGCAATTACCAAATGCCACACATTGGACTCCTTCTGCAATCATAACCATGTAACACTTGTGTATTCCACTCTGCAGTTGGAATTTAGGTTAGGTTTTGCTTATTAATTCCACACTACACAGATGATATTTACCTGCAGAAAGATTGGTTTGGGTTTGGGCCCTCGCTTATGATATCCCATCAACTGCTCCTGTTTCTCCCTGTTAAACACAAATATTAAAAAAAAACAAAAACATTAAAACATCAAATGCATCCTGCAGTAAAACACTGGGTTTTTAATTTGTTCTGTAATAAAACTATTATGTTAATAGATCCAGAGGCTGAACTTCTCAATGCACTGGTCAACCAGGAAATAGAACTCCTCAGTCAATACTGTGTGTCTTTTAAGATCTTTGGGACTGCTCCATTGTAAGCTTATACCACTCTTTTGCATTGTATTGCATTGCATAACTCCCTCTAGACCATTCCACAAAGTTTGCATGGTCTTGGGGTCTGATGAAGTGGGAGGTCCTGGAAGATGAGCAAGTTCATCTTTGTCTAGCTGTAGTATGCACTGCCAGTAAGCTAAATGGATTTCAGCACTGCCAATTCAATTGCTCCCACAACCTGAAGAAGGAATGTTGCATTATGGGATACCCATTTCCCACCAGATTTCTCATAATGTTAACTCCATGCTAATTTCCCCTTCTGGGTTGCTTGTCTTTCATCTCATATGTAGCTCTATAAAAGTTTAGCTGATGCTGGGTTCTCATGATTGGCCATGACCCTTACCAGAATAAGTGGTTAGAAGTTGGATTGATATATGGATGGATTCTCAAGTTCTCGTTGGTTCTTAGCTACCGTTATATTTCTAGTGTGACTGCGTGAATGCACCTCAGATAAAACCACTAGCTGAACATATAACACCTAAATACAACCAAACTGAAGTTTAACTATGACCCATTTTAGTCAATACTGTCACCTCATGCAGCTGAGCTGAAATTCAACACCCTGCTTGAGACACACATGCTGTATTTGCCATGTGCTCAAATAGAATGCTGAATTCGCTAAAACAAGAAAAAAAAAATACCGACACAGTAACCATTTTCAATAAATCCCCACCCGTTTTACAGAATTTCACAGTATGTAGACAAAGGACTTGCACTAATGTGAAAATTCCAGTCCTGACAAAGAGGGCTGACCTCAGTGCATCCACACCCATAACCATTTGTTATTAAAATAAAAGCCTGGCAAGTATGTGGATTAGGAGATAATTTCCTGTTGGGATATGACTCTGGTCAAACTTTAATTTTCTTTAGGCCTTCTGTCTGAAGACCGGGTGCAGGCAGTATGCACACAAACAAAATTACACTATTACACTGCAGTATTTCGTGCAACTGATTTCAGGTAAGTTACACTATTGTCTGTAATTATTTTGAAAAGGTATTTTGTATACTGAACCATTCATAAACAACATATAATTAATAAGCAAAATATATGTAGGTTGGTATGTGGCATGGAAAATAAACATTGAAGGAATGTAATGTAGTGGGCCCACTGTATGTTTTAAAGAACAAAATATTCCCAATTACATACTTAACTTAGAAGAAAAGAAGTGTATTAAAACCGAGCCTGAAATTCTTTGCTGTTGGGATTGTTTTGAGCTTCCACCCACAAAAGTTTGTGTTTTTGTTGTTGCTGTTCAAGAGTAATACTCAATCCCAGCTTTACAAGAAGAAGTGCACATGCTACAGAACGCTACTAAAAATTGCTTAATTTTCAGTTCAAGTTCAAAATCAAAACTCGCCATTTTCTGAAAAACAAATGACATCATCAGTATTCTTGACATAGGATTAAGAATTTAAGCTTCCTGAGTACATAAAGACAACTACAACTGCTGATTTTGTCACCAGGACAATACGTGGGAATCTATCCAGAGTTACAATAAAATCATAACCATGACGTGTAAGCCTGCCCGTAAAAACACAGACACCTCGTAGCGTACAGAGCTGTTGCATAAAAGGTGGAGAAGAGGCAGGCGAGGCTCCGCCCCCTCATGGTGACTGCGTAAAGTCGGCGCCGGGAAGGCCGACATGCTCACCTGTTTTGGAAAGCAGTGAGAAGTCGCGGGTCCAGGATGTTTTCTTCTGGTTCCCACGTGTTGTATCTTTACGTGAGAACATGAAGGGGTAAGGCAGAGACCGTAAAAAGATTGGAAAACTCGGGCAATTTGGAAACGATTGAGTCAGACTGAAGAGAGAGTGAAAGGAGTAAAATAAATCCGTCACGTGCCTCTTCTGTCAAATAGGAACGTGAAAACAGCCAACGCCGAAATATACTAGGCGATCAATAATGAATAAAAGAACTGGCAGTTAATGTTAATATAATACGTGCAGTCGATTACTTTCGGCCAGTCAAAATCAGATTTTGAATACGTCAAGCATTAATCTTAAACACTGTCATATTCTAAAAATGACTATCCTAAACTGAATGACGTTAATGTATAAGATTGCTTAAACAGAAAACTGGAATCTACGGTACAGTAAACGCGTCATAAAAGACACGCAAACAACTTCATTCGCACTGAAAGTGCACACAAACCTACAATCTTGAGCCATCTTAGTACAGCTTATTATTTTTCCCGGATTCGGTCTCCCTTTCGCCGTATAAATTAGTGATGGCATCCACAGCAGCACCAATCCAAAAAAAAAAACTGGCGACAAGGAGTCCACACGCAGGTACAGACGAGTAACTACACACATGGTAACAAAATACGACATTCAGACTTACTTAGAGGACCACCCTCTCCACTTGACCAGGTATTCTATCCTACCCTGTAAATCAAGATAAGCAAGATTTAATGGCCAGTTACACATCATCAAAGGACAAAGCGTTTGCAATAACACTTGCAGGGTGCTGTCTCCGAAAAAAAAAACAACCGCATGATGGTTTTCTAGACATGAAACGATTTACCTTTTTAAATCGTTTCTTTTCAATGCTCTCCACGGCAAATACATGCTCTCCAGTTGCAGGTAGATCCATTCTCGCTGCGATCAGGTTGTGCCGTGTGGTCGGTGAAGGGACGGAATGACAGATCTGTGAAGACGGTCGCTTGATGCCACTTCTCCTCTTATCTAAAAAGAGACGGTGCTCGCTCTTTCTGTCTGTCTGTCTCTTACACGCAGTCTCTCTCCGTTCTTCCCTCCTCCTTCTCTCCCCCTCTCTATCTCCCTCTTTCAGCAGCTGAACGCGGCGTTAAATGTGCGATGGAGAAGACGGCTCGCGCTGAAAGCACGGCCGTGACGTCATCGGGAGGAGGCGGGGGTGCTGGGGGGTTAAAAGGGCTGCTGTGAAGCCGGGTACAGTACGTGTAACGCGGGGAGGAGCAGCAAGAGGGAGCAACGGTGACTCCACAAGTCATTTCACAAATAACGCCGCATGTATTTGCCATTGACAATTTAAAAACTTTCAATAAATGAATGCATCTCAGTTACGGGCTACGGGCTAGGTTCTTATTGGCCAAAGTGTGACTTCAAATGCAACTTCAGTAAAGCACAGCTGAGTTCATATAATTAATATTAATATAATTTAAATAGATTTTTTCTCTCATTTTCTATACCGGGAACGGGGTGCAAATGTGTTTCAGAGCCCCAGACTGCCTAGCATTAACATCTAGAAGGCTGACCTAATTTTACGTATTTTACGTCTAGTGCCGCCCAAACAACTTGGTCTGCCCACCGAATGGTGGAATTCTGGAAAAGAATGCTTTTACTAGTAATGCAAAAGCAAAACTAATAAAACCAGTGGAAAGCAAACGTTATGTAACACACGTTTTGTGTGAATTGCACCCGCATCATTTTCGGTGGTGATGGACAAGGATTTAACGCACTTCGTCAATCATATGGGCAGTGACAGCTGTGTACCCCACACATATTACAAACTGAGCTAAAATAAAGTTCGAAGTAATAAGCGCCATATTGAAATTCTGAAATAGTTTGGAACTATTTGAGACAAATAAATAATAAAGAGCAAGACTAGCTATTTATGTGAACCTACAGCTGGATAAACTGTAATTCTGGAATTGCTTCATAAATCATCTACCCAGCGAGGTATATTAACATTCCTGGGAAAGACGCGGAGTATTGTGTGTTGATAAACCATTCAGCTGTAAAAGGGTTACAATTACTGCTGATATGAAGATCATACAATTTACACGACATGGCCAGGGTATTAATCCCTTACAGAATTGTATAATCATCATATATACTTTCAGAGTATTGTGCTTTCTGCATATAACAAACTGGATTTCCTCTTTGTAACCGAAAACTGACAGATATTAGCTGCTTTTGCTATTCACTGATTCAATGTATAATTAGGCTAATTAATGTTAATTGCTTGAGCAGTTGGCTGAGTTCTTCAGTTTCTGTTCCACAGAAAGCAAATGTTTTTAGGTGGATAACCGTCGTAATGGAATATGTAGGTCAAACGGGTCAGTTTGTAACCCCAGCGGCGTTTCTAACTGCTCCGCACTTGATGCGTCTGAAGTGGGACAAACACCAGCCAGCTGGCTGAAGACTTGCAGCTAGGTACCATCGACTCACTACGACAGCTAGAGTAAATGCATTGGCAGCTCTGACCAAATACTCTCGGTCAAAAGAGCACGTATATACGCATCTGACGTCTTTTGATTAAAATGTAAAACTAATGCATCGTTTACAAAATGTCAACAAAATAGTTGTTTACATCCTCCCAGTAGGAATGCATTAATAGGCGTAGGGTACTGTTGTGCATCACAGAAGCTCATACTGTACGTAATAGTTGTACTTAAAATGGCTTCAAAATGGATATCAACCTGTTCTCAGTAAACAAAATTCAGCACCAGAAGGGTTAAAGCAGAGCCGTATCTCGGCGGCAACAATCAACCTATTGCGTGCAAGGACGATGCAGTGCTGTCTTTCCATAAAAGGTAATATGCACAGAGAAAAATACATCAAACGAGTCATTGATCAATATCTGTTTACGCCCAAGAAATCTATTATGTGTTGGATTTTGACTGACACTGGACAATTATAATAATTCTCCTCTTAATGCATTAGAAGACGTTCTCTGCTTTACAGATAGGTGATAGAAAACATCCTTTCACGTCACGGAATCGACAGTTAATGTCTCCCTTTTGTTTCAATAAAGAGGTACCACATGTCCTGCACGATTTGTGGTGCAACTCCGTATTTATTCTTTATATGCTATGAAGGCAAAACGCGCGTCTTCGTTAACATGGCAAGTCATCCTTATGGCTGTATACGTATTAAATAAATGTGAAACGTTATCACGCTAAACAAGATTGCAACGGAAACGTAATAGAATATGAACAAGCATGGTTAATTTTAAGAGTCAAACCAGAGATTTCCAATCAGGACTCTGTAGAGATTTTGGGTAGATTGACGAAATGCAAGTATTATCATCCAGTTGAGCATCGCGAAAAATAACCCGGCGAAAGAACCCATTAATATCCCGCCAGTCATTTAGGTGGTCACGCTTTAGTGGTGGGGGGTCTCTAACTGGTCTATATTCATTCTGGGTCCCTGATTTAGGAAGCCCCGGTGAAAAACAAACATGCTGAAGGACATTGCTTGACATTAAAGAAAAGCAACGTTCAGTTCACGTCAGTGCCTTTTGGCTGAACTTGCAATCATACCAAATTAAGGTTCAACGGAATTCCGAACGCGCGCGTCTTTCATCGCAGATCTGAACAATAAACACGTTTCCCTAGAAGCGTCGACGTGGATTGCCTTCATCAGCCTGACGAGTATGAGCTAGAACGACATAGGCGATGATCACGCCGTAAAATATCGTGGTCTGCTGTCACGAACTCAAATTCTATATTTAATAAAATGTCAGGTTTAAGGGTTTCACTGCAATCATTACCATTAATTGACAGATAAAATGCAGACAGCGAGATGAAAACCAGCAAATGACCTTTCCCTGTTCTGTGTGCAAACAGTTGTATTTTAAATATTAACATTTGTTTTAAAAAATTCAGCTTTGCACAAAGAAGATCCGGTTTATCTCCTATTTTACTTGTGTCGATCGTGATCACTCGGACGGTGATGCTGATGATGATATTTAAAAAGAATCATGAAGAATGTGTACTATCCTGTATAAACAAATAAGAAGGCGTGAACTAATTTCAGATCTGGCTGCATAAAAATCGCAGCAAATGCTAACTGACAGTGATGGAAAGAAGTTTCACACGAATTTTACTGGCACATTTTTATACTGATAATCGAACTGTCTATACCAATTTAAGGTAATGCTTTTATAAATATGAAATTCGAATCTCTACGGCTACTTTGAGGTTAGGTTCTTTATATTTCAGTCAGTAACCATGCATGGCCAGGGGTTGCTTGTGCTGCCATTTCCCAAAACCTTCTGCTTTCGATAAGCATATCGATCCATTTAAAACATATTGCCGAGAGCAGCACTGAATGAAGTGCGAGTAAACTCATTATTTGGACTACTGAAATTCGTTATAAAGGTACATTTTGGCAGTGAGAAGATATCCATTCATAAGTCCATTTATCCATTCATCAATTTTCAATCGGTTCCCAACAGTGAGATTCATGGTTGCAACATGCCTAACAAATCCATCCAGATCTCATTTATCAAGGCCATAGGCTCCTAGGAGATTTCCAGACTTTTCCAAGCAATTTGGGAAAAATTATACTGCCACTGTGTTCTGGGTCTGTCAAAAGATCTATCAGTTTTTAGGAAATAATGATCAATAATGATTAACCAAAAGGTAGACGTGGATCACGTGAGTAATTCTGAAGATACTGATTTCTTAAAATTACTTTACACTTGGTTATTCCAGAGTGAATACAGTTGATATACTAGAGAACACTCAATTAGCCCTGCTGGAATATCAAGCAAGATTATTAAGGGTCACAATGAAGGTCTTGTCAACACAGAGTATTTGAGGTTTGAGTTTTACTTTTTCCCCAAAACTATAACTTATGTAAAGAATTATTGTTGTGGAATAAGCGAACAAATACTTTCCATTCTGTAGTAACAGCTACTGTGTCATCTGAACTGCCAACCCTTCAGCTGATATACCCCCCATACTGTAAGCAAAGGTATGCATCCCAGCCAGCAGCTTTGCTCCTATGAAGCCTGTACAGAGCTGGTGATCAGCACTGGACTGAGAACGCTGTGTGCAGAACCACGTGGACAGTGACCTTCAGCCAGCTGATTGTCACTGTACCAAACATGAAGGTCAAGTACAAGCTGTACCCGGTACTTTGAGAAATAAAGAGGAGCAGGAAACGGCATGAGCTCCGTGGAAGCGAGCAGAGAGAAAGATAGCAACAAAGAAGCAGGTTTCATGTGATTCTTGGTTTGGGGGGGTGACTGTTCACACACAAACACTCAGCAGGGGTGATTAAAACATCCACCTGAACAGAACGTGTTAGGAGGTCATCAGAAAGGAAGGGAAACATAATATCAGATGATTAAAGAGTCCTCAGTGTGAAAAGGTACCAGTTATGGTTTAAGTATTCTAAGGAATGGTTGAAGCTTCTACTGAAACAGAAACCACGATGATTCTATTACTGACAATAAATTTGCAAGCCAGCCAAGGGTAACGTGAAGAGTGGTGTGTAGCTTGGTGGGTTACAGCTTTGTGTCTATGTCTGGAAGACAATGTGTTTGAATCCCATGGCTGTTAAAGTACTCATATCACAACTGGGGCCATGCTGAATGTGGATTTCCCAGGCTTTCTGGGCCTGAGTGTTCATCAGTGGAGCACCTTTTGTAGAAAAGGGTCTGGCAAATACATAAATGTAATACACTACCAAGTAACTGATTGTGCAATCACTATATTGGAAACACAAGATAAGCAACTTTACAAATGCTTTGTGTCAACAAATCCTGTGCCCAATCATTTTTCCCCTGAAACACAATGCAAATTCATGCAGCTTCTTAAATGAAGTAAAATCTGCCAGATCTGCCTAATATTAAACTCATCTGCTGTTGGCAACTGAATTTTTCTTGGCACCCACATAAGGTAGGACAGTGACTCACCAGGTTGTACTGGTGTCACGTACCTTCTGGGTTGGGGGTTCGGATCCCACCCCTGTGGTATTTGCTCATTCTTCCCATATCAAGTGGGTTTTCTCTGGTTACTCCAGTTTTCTCCTGCAAATTGGCCAAATATTTTGTGTGTACTTGCCATGCATTTGACTGGCCTCCCATCTAGGGTGAACTCCAGCTTCATGCTCTATGATGCCTGGGATAGACTTCAACCCCCTGCTGTTACACTATCCAGAAAAATCAGTTGGATGCTGGATGGATTTGTCCTCATCCAATCAGCAAAACAGGCATTGATGTGGAGCTCCCATAGCTTATCTGCCACAAATTTTGACTTCAGATGACAACGATCCAGAATCTAAACCCTGAGTGTCTCATTCTATTGGGTCCTCATCAGCTTCAAATAAATAGATGCAGTATGAATAAGGAGCTGGAAGCAGGAAAAAGGCTATATGGAGTGAATTTATAGAATGATGGCATCAATAATGAAAGAAAAGTCTTTCTGTGAAAACCTAATAAGGAGAATGGTGTGCGTCAGGAGAACAGACAGCCAGGCCTATCTATATGGAAATGCTTTTTGTTAATACCTGGGCATGTAATTGGCTGTGGAGATGCAACAGGAAGGACAATGAGTTTAGAGGGGCAGTGCCAAGATAGACTGGGGGGGTGAAGATTAGAGCTCATTCTGATGCACCATTGTGAAAAAAATGGCAGAAACTGGAAATGAACATGTATAGGCTGAAGATGAGGCCATTAATTTGGATTCAATATTTTTTCACAGAGTATTACTGCTCAAATATCAGTTCACACCTTTTTCTCTCTCACACACACACACATACACACAGACATGTAACAGCTGAAATGTAATGCTTAATTCACTTTGCAATAGGAACAAAAACAATACCAAGAACTAAATCAATATTTTGAGTACTCCGCATCTGGATGGAAAGAACCACGAAAGGGTCAAAGAGGACCTGAGATGAGCAAGCCACTAATCCCATGAGGTGACACCCCCACAAGTGTACGCACTGCGAGCCAGCTGTAGTAATGTTAAAACAATAAACAGATAAATTGGCGAGGCTGCAGATGGAATGATTTCAGTCTGTAATGATGCAAGGCATTGGCAATATGGGCATCACGGCAAAACACCTCAGCGTGCCTGCCTGACGTAGACGCTAATCTAATATCAAATGTGTGGGTGGGGGTGCAGGTCTCTGCTGTGGCTACGGTTTCCTTCCTCCTGCTGGCTGTACCTTTCTGTAGGAGGCTAGGGGGAACCAAGGCTGTGATGACAATCTGATACAGTAGAGTCTTTTCAGTCTCATCAAACCCCCCCCCCCCCCCCCCATTGCCACGAGTTTCTCTCTGTTCTGTTCAATGTTGATTTTTTATTATATACAGCCCCAGTCGTCCCAATGACACATGAAGCTGTTCTGACTGTACAGAGTCACCGGTGCGCATAACAAAACTCCACTTGACTAAATTTGCTTACGATCATTGTAAAAAATACCAAGAATGACATTTCTGCAGCGAATTACTGCAGACACGTTCTGCTGTCTTTCGCAAAACTGGGACCGTGCCTCGTTACAGTTCTCCTCTGACGATCTCATTCAGATTCTGTGCTCACTGTCTCTCGCTCTCTTTTTTGTGGCGCTGTGATTTTTACCCACTCTCTCTGGTCATTAATATTCATTGATGTCCTTCTGCGTGCCAGTCGCCTGGGGACGGCCGTGGCGAAGGCACAGACTCTCAGTGGGACCACTCTTCAGCAAGCAGCAGTGCCGAACACCCCACGAGGTGTGACTGCGGACAGACTGAATGGCGAGGCCCACCAGCGTCTCTCTCCTAGACCGCTAGTCTGAAAACGTGGCCGCGCGTCGCGGAGATGGCGGCGGTGCGCGTGTCTCTACCAAAATGCGTGACGTCTCCACAGAGATCTGTGCACCGTCGATGTTTTTGCACCTACGTGAAAATGCCTTCCATCCTGCGCAGTAGCAAAATATCCCATTTTCTCTCCACGCCTTTCTCTCCCCTCCCCCTCTCTCCCCGCGGCTCGGCTGGATTCATTAAACCGGGGAACACAGCACAGCGAGAGCCAGCAGCCATGGGACGCGTATGCAAACCCGCTTCTGGCGGACGTGGCCTGCTTTGCATGGAATCCGTCCAGCCGCACGATCCAGCACTCTGTGACATCCCCCAGTCCAGAATCCCCAGAACCTGCTAAAGGCAAGCGGACGCAGGGATTGGCTCGTGTGTGAATTAAAGGCGCTCACACCGGAACAAAGCACCGTCAAGGGCGAGTCTTTAAGACACTTGTGGACGGATGAGCCAACAAACCTAACGCCCTCATCCATGAACCCCTGTCGGCATGCTATTAGGTGGCTATCGGTGCACTTCCTTTAATGGTAACTTGTGCCCACCCT
Organism: Gymnarchus niloticus; assembly: GCA_009936485.2. Classification (NCBI taxonomy): domain Eukaryota; kingdom Metazoa; phylum Chordata; class Actinopteri; order Osteoglossiformes; family Gymnarchidae; genus Gymnarchus; species Gymnarchus niloticus. The sequence continues at coordinate 2,538,886 of JAACJT020000037.1, forward strand.
CCCCCTCCTCCTCTCTTTAACCCCACCCCCATCCCTTTGCCTCCCACGATGCTACATGCGGGAGAAGACCAGGCCCTGCTTTCACATGCAAATTGTACTTTAATCTCACCACTCTAATAGACAGCCATGGCAACACAGAAAGAGTTATAATGAGCCCGGAGCCCCAATGTGCAGCACTCTTCTACGTGCACACACACACACACACACACACACACACACACACCCCAAACCACATAAAATTGTTGTCATTCCAATGCTATCCAGTTGTTGTAATTATATTTTTTATATCGCAGTTGTGTAGCATTTACTCTTAGGGACTTCACCACGGTAACATATGCAGATGAGTATCATATCACATTTAGTAAAGGGAATTTTTAAATGTTTCATAGTTCTGGGCTTTATCACTTAGGTACCTCATAATGATGTTTAACAGTAGCAGTACGCCAACTTACTGACTGCCAGGCAACAGCAACTAAATTCATATCGCTAATCTATGCCAAACAGGCGGGCATATTCAAGAGACAGTGTCATTGTGTCTTAGGTGACCCGTGGCCCAGGGATGTGCCTTCAGTCTTGTCCCCGTCGGGTGTCTCTCATCACCTGAGGAAACTCATGCATCGGGGCTCACAGCTGGATGGCCCATTGGTGCTGCCACTCTGACCGCATGGGTGCCGTTTGGTACGGTCACATCACACAGTGACAGATGGGACTATCCGTTTGTTGTTGCCTTTGGTTTTAATTACCCCAGCATGCAGAAACAGCCCACCCCGCCGGCCCTGGCAGTCACACTATCCATTTCATCAATGATTATCCGTAATAAGCGACTCACAGCGCTATTCAACGGACATCGGGAACTGATGGAAGTCAGGCAGAAAAAAGGCCACCAAAGAAAAGATTGCAGGGGTGGGTTTGGGGGCCAAATAGTGTGGGTGGGGATTTGTTGACAGAACAGGAGGGAGACCGCACAGAAGGTTAGAAGAATATTAATAAAGGACCTAGCGGTCAGATGGTGAGGGAGGAGAGAGGCCTGCCATCACTAACTGTCATATTAGGCAACCCCTGCAGACCAGAGATTACTGAGTCCAGGTCACGCCTGTGACCTTCAACCCTTCAACAAACAGGCATCCGCTGGACATCTGGGTATGATCCTACCACCCGCTGCTGGATCTCAGCAGCCGTCTCCGAGAACGAAATGTCTGTCGAAGCTTGCGAGTGGAGACACCAGTTAGTCTTCCACAGGTAAGCAGTCGACATGGACCCAAGGGGGGGGTGACACGTTAAAGTAAAGGGTGTAACAATGTGCCATAAACCTCCCGGACACGCTCACACACATGCATCGCACATTGCACAGCGAATTAATGCCCCATGTCATTTTAAACACAAAAAAACAAGTGGCTTTTAAAAACTGAATGCTCAACCACAGGTTAGCAGTTGATAAGGTGAGACTACCTGCCCCACTGCGTCCGATTTAGACAGAAAACCGTCTGGTTTTCCGCCTTTTGTAACACAAAGTTACAAGGCTATTAACGGAGTGCAAACTAAAGTGCTCTGCTGGATTTAAGCTAAGTAGGTTGTGCCGGTCTGCCGCACTGGGTCATACGCATTACTCTTTATTCAGTACACGGTAGACTTTTCGGTTTACAAATACAATAGAAAGCAATTTAAAATTAAAAAAATAATGCTCGCACAACATATAAGATATAATTAGGTCTCTGTAAGACAGAGATTTACTCAAGTAAATCATTCCTCTCTCTCTCTCTAAATATATATATATATATATATATATATATGTAAAACGGTGGAAGTGCGCATTTGGCAAAGCATACGTCATTGAATTCAGGTAAAACAAAGTTATACGATAAATTAAATAACCACACAACCAAATATTCAGAAATCGTTATAATGTGATTTCTCAACTTAATCTCTGGATAGTTCACGCCATTAAAACGAATCCTTTGGAAAACGAGATAATTTAACAACACGTAGCCTGTCAGGTGTGAGGTGCTAGTGAAAATCCCACAGGTTTTGTTTAGCTGTCGTCTGGGTGGAGGCCCTGTGTTTGCGTCATGTCATAATCCCAGACGCTCACCCAAGTCCCCAGTGAGAGCGGCGTGTCCCCGGTCGCTCCTCGTTACCCCATTCTCAGAAGCCACAGCGGGATGCGCTGCGTTTCCAAACAATTTCATCACCTCCGTCATCCTTGTAGTCAGTCACCGTGTCATTAGCTTCTGTCATTGCTTATAATCATATGATTACACAGCTGGAAACTAAATGGAACAGACTCAAGAGGTGCCACGTTTCACCTCCTCATGTTGCCAAATAAACGGCGATAAATGAATAGTCTATGACGGTCTGAGTACCTGAGATATTGACTTCACTTGCTCAGACACATAATTTATCGTATGCCAAATCACAGGTTTTGCAAATACAAATAAATAAATAAATACATACATACATACATAAATCTTTGAGGCGTGATGGACGTAAGTCATTTATTAAAAGTACTGATACATTTCTCGTGTAATTTTTGAAAACTAGCGCCCCGTTCGCCATTTTTATGACGCTGTAAAACCCGAAAAAACACCGACTTGATGATCTCAATATAGCAGCAGCAGTTTGTCAGGAGCAGTCAGTAAAATTCGCAGAGGCACAGCTAAAGCAGGAAAAACTCAGGTTCACTAGAAATGACACCCATAGGAGAGAGTCAGCATAAACGCATATATGTGTACTTGTGTGGACTCAGGGTGCTACCATATGTACATCCACATTTAGACACGTCTAAATATTCATACGAGGTACAAGCAAAGAACAATGTTAACGTGAACACATCTTTATAGACAAACAGATGGGTTACAGGTTTTGCATTTTGCCAGCCCTTCAGGGCTGAAGGTTACATTTGTCACCGCTGTATGAGATACAGTCCTTACAGTTAGACCACAGATGTTATCTGTGTGTGTGTGTGTGTGTGGGAGGGGTGTTATGCTCACAACCCCTCCTGTGTTTTTGAGAAGGATAAAGCAACATCACAAGTGACACAAAACCATCCATAGCCCACCTTGGAAGGCCCCTCCCAACCCTATTTGGTAACACAGGTCATAAAGTGGAAAAAAAATAACGATTGTTGATTGGCTCGCAGCTGAAAGCCATTCGGAATCACAAAGAGAACGTTGAATATGGCCTCTGTTAATGACCTCCTCTTGATCTCTTTGTTTAACTTCTTTCAGGCCTGCAGGGATTGCTGGAGATCGACCTGCAAGCTAAGGGCAGGTAAGTGCTGCTGCGTATGCCAAAGCAACTCCAGAAGTGTTTTTCTGTAAATAAAGGCCATCCATGTGACGTCAGATGGTTCGGGGCAGGCTTCACCCAGAGAGGCCCAGTGACCGGCAAAACCCCAGGCTCTAATGACCCTGCTCAACGGGGTCTGATTTAATGGGACCCAGGCCACTTACTCGTGAGCATCCATCTGTTAGACTTGATACCATCTTACTGCTCTGAAGACATGGAAAAAACTGTCAGTTAGACAGACGGGCGACGGTTCCGCTGCAAAAAAGCTGTTCTCAGTGGAAAAAGGTGAGCGTGAGTGTAGCTTGTCACCTTTTAGAAGAAGTGCCTGCTGTGAGCGATTCAAGACGACCGGCAGGCTGATAAGACACGTGACTGCATGCACAGGGCAGACGGGAGTGCCACAGTCCTCAGGCACATCTCAGTGTTCCATAGGTACTTTAGACTCTCGTGCCATTCGAAATCAAGCTTTCTCATATTAAAACAGACCTAAAATAGACAAAGGCAAATGGTTGCTTTAGGCCATTGCCTGTAGCTGGATACAAGCATCTGTAAAACAGTGGCCATGCATCACAAGTTGGCAGGAGCCACTGGCAGAAAAAGTACACAGAAGTTGTTTTGTACCTATGAGCTTTCTCTGAAAATCGAGTCCATGCGGACTAGAACTCTTATCACTTACAACACAAACATAACCTGGAAATCGCTTGCTCGCTGAGAGTCCAGTCTTCATCATTGCTCTGATTGCAGCAGGTTTGACCCCCTCTGCAGACTGACCAGCCACCATTTGGCTCACTTTCCCCAGCCAGGCTGGGCATGTGTGTATGACAAGCAGGCTTTCATTGCCTGCTAGTTCCATGCAACCTTCAAAAACACACACTGTTCAGTTGAGAGCACTCATATTAAATAAACATTTCACTCCTCCAGGTCAGGATGCCCTTTGAGAAACCACAGTGGCTTTGCAATGTTCATGTTTGCATGAATTTCTGTGTTATTATACAGCATATTTTGTCCCCATACAATAACCATAGACAGATTTTGCAAGAGGAATTAACCCTAAAGTATTACATACCCTGTCATTCAGCAATATAGAATCAACTTTTGTGAAACACATCGATCTTTTTAGAATGATCTTAGTAAAACTTGGTGAAAAAAAGGGGGTATCAGCTGTAGTAAAAATACTGAAAATAGAGAGAACCACCTGCTTCTCCCTTTCAAAATAGCGTTCTCTTTTTCACAGTTAAAAATTGGGTGGTCTAAATGAGGGACAGGTTGCACGGCAAAAACTAACAAATTCGAGACCTCAGAAATCCTCAGAGTAAGAGGGAGCGTCTGCCGCACTCAGGACTGTGGATAACGGTCCACCTATTGACCAGAGGGATCAGTGCAATGCAAAAAGATGGCTTTTAATAACCGTATCTGTGTGCATTCAAATAAAGAAAAACTAAAAATATTGACGACGATGACACTACTCAGCGTCTGATGCCGTCCCCTTTTCTTTATTAGGTCAGACATACTGACCAAAAGGATTCGGGGGGCTGGTCACCTCTAGAGAATTTAATAAATGCTGTTTGTCTGCCTGGGTGCTGCGGGGGGTGGTGGTGGGGGAGGAATGGGCTGCGCTACCTGATGCAACTCACCGCAACGGTTATGTGTGTGTTACTCTTATTCCCAGACCTGTCCTTTCCTTGTCCTCAGGGAGTCACCACTGCGACGCAAGTCACCCTGTCCCTGAATTAAACAAGCAAACAAACACCCAAATGGCACTCTACCTTATCACCGTTGGAGGACAATTTCTCCTCTTATTTTTACTGCTTAGCCAACACTTTATCTGACAGCTCACCCACCTCCATTTGTTCAGCTGTTGTTTCATACTGGAAAAACCTGGAGAAATCCAGGTTAATTCAAGTACTTTTCTCCAGAGCAGCAAGGCTCTGCTGGGAGCTCAACTGCTTATTAACTCTGCCTCTTTGCAACATGCCCACGGTTACCGTGTTAGTCAATTACTGGAATGAATATGGAGATTAAAATCAGCATGCTAATGATTGTATGTTTTCTACTTGCTATTTTCCCCCTGGTTTTAAAGCCAGGTGGAGTTGTTTGGCCTGCCAGCAGACCCACGTCAATGAGAACCAGATAAAGCAGCAAACATGTTGACATCAGCGTGCATTTTCCTGCATCGATGGACCCTCAGCAGGACCGTATAAAATTGTGAAGAAACTGCTTATGACTGGAATAACACGATCACAGCACCCTTTGAACTCTGCTCCCAAGCCTGCCAACTTGGTTCTGCTAAAATGGACATTTTTAAGCCCGTCTTCACTTAATGGTCACCATGACAGGGACTCATACTTAGTAGAGGAAATAAACAGTGAATTGTGCAACGCTGCCTCAAACAGGTTATGTTCAAAGTGGCAGGAGAATGGAGCGTGTTCAGGTCGCGTGCTGACAAAGAGGATGGTGAGGGATCCAGCTTAATGCTTTAATTTACCATCTGCAGGGGCCCAGCACAAACAACAGCACATCTTCCTCCAGAACGGCAATTTCCTGAGGCTGACTTTTATTAAATCCTGGCTACAGATGAACATAAAAGCAATACCAGTGACAGACCAGCAGGCAGGCAGACATGGCCTGAAAACCAAATATGTACATTATGGCCACATAAATAGCACTAAAACTGATCTTTTGTTTTGTTTTACATGTCATGATGATTTAATATGGAATGCCACCAGCATTTCCTACGTGTAATTATGAACATAAGTGTAAAAATTTAGGAATAATATTAGTGTGTTATGACCATAAATTAACAGCCTTGTGAATGTATGAAGATAAAAAATGATGCTCAGTCCATAAAATATAATCAATGGAAGAACTGATGATTGTCTGTCCTTCCTTCCTTCCTTCCTTCCTTCCTTCCTTCCTTCCTTCCTTCCTTCCTTCCTTCCTTCCTTCCTTCCTTCCTT
>JAACJT020000037.1:2549629-2592844 GCA_009936485.2 Gymnarchus niloticus
ATTTGCTGCCATTCAGCCATAACAGCATCAGTGAGGTTGGGTATTGATGTTGGGTCATCGGGTCCCTTTCTGTTTGTATGGCCGGTGACATCACAATTGAACTCTTGTTTTTAGAAGTTTCCACATCACAGTCATTTCAGTCACAGTTAACCAAGGCAGAAATTTGATACTGACTTGTCGGGAAGGTGGCATCTTACGATGGTGCCACATTGAAAGTCACTAATCTCTTCAGCACGACCCATTCTGCCACCAGTGTTTGTTGCTGGAGATTGCATGGCTGTGTGCTTAATTATACACCTGTCTCAGCAATACATATGGCTTAATTACCCAAGTCCAAAAGTATGTGACCCCCCCAATTAACTGGTGTCCATATTCTTTTGTCTATATAGTGTACACCAAAACCAGTATGTTGAGTCATTTTTACCATTGTCCCCAAACTGGAATGTTCATAAATGCTTACAGGCCTACACACAAATTTATAAAAATGTACACATAAAAACATGTAATAAACAGCAATGATCAGAAGAGAAGCAGACCTGCTGCGGAATGATGTGTCCACCTCTCACATGAACATTGATAGTTTCCAGTGGAGCCTGCAGAAGCAGGTATTGACCTTTACTGTTGAAGGGCTGACCCTGTGTCAGCAAAGAGAAGGTAGACTTTGATTACCTACAGTCCATCATAGCGTCCCCCCAAAGCATCAGTGACAGGATGCAGTGCGTACATCATGCAGACTGTACCATGTCCCAGGAGGGAGATAAGCAGCAACCTGAGTCGCACCCTGGTCCAGAACAGGGCTAACCAACAGGCACCTCCCCCACAGGAACTGACTATCTATCGCCTGGCAGTTGGGATCCAAGGGGAACCTGGTAAGAGAAGAGGAATAGATGAGCAGACACTGGTATGGGACAGAAGTGCTCTGCAATGGAACAAGCAGGGAGAAACAGACACCTTTAAAGTGCTATTGTAATTCAGTGGAAGTTTCTAAAGGCGTTTATATTTACAGTGCCCTCCACAGATACCGGCACCATTGGTAAATAAAATCAAAATAAGGCCATAAAAAACAAAGAAAATCCTGTTTATCCTCTTGATCTTTCATTCAGAAACATCAAACAAACATCCAATTGTCAATTGAAGTAAAATAATTGAAATAAAAAAGTAAATTCTTATCATAAAACTATTATTATTCTCAATTATATGAGTGCCACAATTACTGCCACCCCTTCAGTAAACTTTGTCCAGCCCCACTTTGCAGAACACTGTATATATAAAGCATTGCGACTTACTGGTCAGTTTATATGAGGACCAAATTCACAGACCACCTAGAGATAACTGCAGTAAATCTCAGTGCAGCTTCCAGCAGATGTTAAACTCTGAAATGCAATAATCACTACAGAAATACGGCCATGCAATAAAACACTGCGATGATGACCGTTACATTAATTAGCAACTTAGATTCTTATATGTGCCTTGGAAATACAACTGTGAAACTGTTGTACTACGAACTGGACAGGTTAAAATTTCAGCAATATGAAGTGATGCTGGATAAAGGGAAATAACTACAGATTATGGGGGGGGGGGGGGCAGTCACTAAATTCATTTCCCACTGAACTGCCATTAGTATTATTTTTTTTAATCTTACTTATCATTCCAGTTTACAAAACAACTGGAATCCATCAAAACAGAATTTCATTTTCAAACATCAAAAACGATACACATTCTAATTACCTTACACCAACAGTGATGTCAATACTCAAAATCAGCCTAGTACAACACATCCATTAAAATCCAACCTACATTACATGAAACAGACTTTAAATAAAAGCCAAATATACTTAATAACCAATAGTAAAAAGTAGGATAACTAACACAGCAATAAATAACAATTAGATCAAGTAATAAATGTAATATCTTTCAATGAGTTTATCATAACTAGCTACATACAGAGCTTACAACACAATAATAAATAATAATAGTTATTGAACTTCCATTATAAAGTCAGGAGCACCAATTCTGGAAGGTGGGGGGCAGGGGGAGGGGTTGACAGCGTACTCAAGGAAGAGAGGCCTGGCTACAGTGTGGCCGGAAACATGGGCGTGGTGGAACAAGGTGTAGAGCAGGGGCAGCAGAGAGTAGCGTAGCGTGACGACCTCCCTCATGGCTCCCTGGGCCGGCAGGCTGAACACGAAGGGCTCCTGGGGCTGGGGTGTAGAACAGCGGCGGTTAGCGCTGTTAGCATAGCTAGCATCCAGGCAGCCGCCCACACACATGGAAAATCCCAGGGAGAAACATGTACAAATATATGCAAACTCACATGCATACAAACATCACTGCAGGGCAAAGCAGGTGGCGCATGGCTATCATCCTTGTCACATGGAGGGAGTCAGGTGACAAGTGTTCCACATTATCACCTCCCTCAGTATTCTCCAGTTCTACCTTCCTATGGTCCTCAGTATTGATTTTAAATAAATAAGTAAATAATAAACTTATTCTCCCATGCACAGCAATTTCAGAAAGTTTTGCTGATTTAACTGAATAGCTGCTAATTGCCTTGAAGCCAAGTGGTTCAGTTTGGTTGCCCTGCTCTGTTACCTCCACACCTTCCATTGGCTACTCCCTGTTCATGTCCTGTCTCCCAGTTACAGAGGGCAGATGCACAAAACCCTGACGAATCAGAGGATCTGGCAATGAATTTACAAGGCGCAGAATGATTTCCGAAGAACCGTTCAGGCCACCAGCAAACTGTATAACTAACAGAGAAGAAAATACACTGAATACAGCCCGAACATTCCTGACACAAACTTTATATACCTGACCACCGAAGGCAGGCCAAACCAACTCTTGCCAGGTGGAGCCTCCTTCTGCTTGATCATTTTAACCTTGTCTGTGTGACCTGGTGACATGTCTGCCAGACTAACAGGAAGCCTTCCCACACTCGCGCACACACACACACACACACACAGGTGAAAGTAAGTTCATCTCACAGCGTTGGGCCTATCGTTGTGGTTCCTCATGAAGGGGTAAAAGGCACCCAGCTGTGTCCAGCGAACACACAGCTCTTCAGTGGTGTCTCCCTGGAAGCCGCATACGTCTGCTCCCACCAGCGGCACGCCGTACAGGTTGAACAGCAGCACAGCTGTGAGGGAGGGGATGGGGGGCGGCAATGAGCAGTTAAGCTTTTCTTCAAAGGTGAGAATGTCAGTATTTTTAGACATATTTCTACTGACGGTGGCAGGCTGATCTGCAGGAAGTCTCGTGGCATCACACCGACTCCCCACGTACATGTGCCACATGGAGCCAATACTTTGCATCGAAATGCTTCAGTCAAAGAGCAAAAGGCCTCAGTGGGGAAGTGGCACGTGCCATAGACCTCGGGGTGACATGTGGGAAGCCCACCGGCAGCTCGCAGGCAACAGCATGCAGACCTAGGCCGGTGACGTTACCGACATCGTCACGCTGTGCACAGAACTAGCGGCCTTGCGAGGAACAAGCCGTGCCGTCGGCACCTCCCCCTCACCAGCGATGGAGTAGCGCAGCTGGTCCCAGTCGCTTTGTACATCTCCCGTCCAGTGCCCCGAGAAGCGGCCCAGTCCCGGGAAGGAGGAGCGTGACAGAACAAAAGGGCGGGACCTTCGAACCTTCACAAGGGCACTGGGCAGGCAAAAGAGCAAGGGGTAGATCTTTGATCAAATGATGAAATGCAACATTTGATGACAACACAATTCTTTCAATTTGAATTAAACATCCCTGAGGGCCCGTGAATCAATAGAATAGCTTTATATTCTATTATTAATCAATTAATTGTGAGTATTAAGAAATAACTTGATCACATATTAGGTTCAAAAAAGGCTAAAATGCAATGTGAAGATCAACCTGTAGGTGGCGATGGCTTCTGTCAGCCCATAGAGGTTATGCAGATTGTAGTGCAAGGAAATATTCTGTTGTGCAGACATGCACAGGGTCTTTGAGTTCAGATGCCCACCAAACACACCTGACAAAACAAAGCCTTTATTAGATTAACGATTTTGCCATAAGGTGGGGTTCACAGTTACTCAAGTTACTGAAGTCAAGACAAAAACTGACTGAAATATGCATGGCAATTAAAACATTTTTGCAATAATATTGTTGACATGCTATATGGTCAATTAAATCCTAACTCGATAAACCTTTCCTGAGTTACCGAGTAGGAACTTTGACTTCGGGAGGGTTTTCTTTGTTTTTCTTAGTTGGAGGTCGGAATTTCCGAGTTCCCTGTTGCCATCGAATGCACCATTACTGCTTAGATCGCACACTCCTGTTAGCCTTGCCTCATTTCTGGACACGTTAAAAAATAAATAAATAAAGGTGCGGTGATCTGTGATATTTGGACACAAGGAGGACCGCCAAGCTCACCAGGGACAAATGGGGGGTTCTCAAGATCCGTGTCGGGACATCCCTCCACAGAGCCTCGAACGAAACTGGACGGCTCGTTCATGTCCTGGTCACAGGGATGCAAACGTATAAAACACACAATGTCCTATCCTGCATAGTCATGTCCATCCAGACACCACGAAGTCCAGGGAAGAAGTCACAGACGCAATGGCCTCGGTTCGCGTAGCGGAGACGTACGATCCACAGGCCGTCGAAGGGCACGCGGCTGTGGAAGTCACGGATGTTATCTTCCCACCAGAGCCTCGTCTCAGGGTTGGTGAAATCGGGGAAGGCCGTCGGACCGGGCCACACCTGAACGACCACACACGAATCGGGCACTGAGCTGCGACTACTGAGTTTAAATGAGCCATAAAAATGAACTAAAACTGAAGGAAGAGAAGAAAAAAAAAAACAGGCAGCAAAAGTGATGAGGACTTCTAATTTAAAGCCAGCAATTTAGTAAGCTAAGATCTTGCAGAGTCATACCAGCAAGACATCACATGATCACCACACAATCGGAAGAGACATTTATACGACGCGGAGGATGTACCTGTCCTACGAGCGGCTGTCCGGTGGAGTTCTTTATAAAAACCCCCCTCCGCAGGCCTTCATCAAAGGGTGGGTAAGAACCAGGGGTACTGGTGCTGCTTATACCAGGGTCCTGAAATCCGGGCCACAAACAAATTCTCAGCAAGCATCTGCTCGTTATATATTTGGAACCGAAGGGTACAAGCAAACCTGTTGTGCTGCCTGAGACTCCACAGATTCACTCACCAGGATGAGGATGTACTTCAGGCCTTTTTGGTGGAACTCGTTCACCATGGCAGGAAGGTCGCCAAAGCGCTGTGAGTCGAAGATGAACACCCTCTGTTTGTCGGCGTAGTCAAGGTCATTCCACTGCACGTCCTTAAGAGCAGAGGAGGAAAAAAAAAAGGCACATGACTGTGGTGCACAGGTAATGAGGTGTCGGCCTGCAGAAAGCTGCCCTGCTTCAGTACCAGGGGAAAGCTGGCATCGTGCATGCGTTGGACCACAGCTCGTGTAGCATTGGTGGAGGAGTAGCCCCAGCGGCAGAGGTGAAAGCCCAATGACCAGTAGGGTGGCATCATGGGATACCCTGGGATGACACAAGCGTTGCAACAATGAGAGGCATTATGAGATAGATTGTGGTGAAAGATTATAACCAGATGGCAACGTGTAAAGGAAGCGGTATCTGTGCCCTGGGACGTTCTAAAGCTTCTCACTTGAGGGGGTGAGGAAGTGCACGGCCTTACCGATGACTTCATGGTACTGGCGGACCACATCCTGCGGATCTGGGCCCAGAAAGACGTACAGGTCCAGAATGCCACCCACAGACACCCATGTAAGTGCAGGGGTAGGCTGCAGCAGAACCTCTACAGAGAAGTTAAAGACAGAAGCACAATATTTTAATTTCAGCTTTACTTTTAACTCTTAATGATATAGTCAAAGAGACAAAACAAAACGCAAATAGCACTTGTAAGAGTAATAACAACAAAAATAAATGGTCCACCTGCCACACACACCTATGGCGTTGCTGTTAAGCAGGAAGACCCCGTGGGCCATACCATCTCCCTCTTGCACCAGATAGAAGGGGTGGGACCCATATAAATTGACATCACTCTACAAGAGACAGCCTGTGGTCAGCAGGGTGCTTGAATCACGTTCATGACGACAGGTTTATCAAACTTCTATGACAGACCAAAGTGATGAGGAGAATAAAGGCAAGGATCTCACATGCGGGGCCATGTCTCGGTTCCACAAAGTGACGGAGGTCCAGTTGAGATCCAGAGTAAGATGGGTGTAGTGTTCCCCCAGTCCAGACACCAGGGGAGACGCAAGGGAGGTGGCGATCTGAAGGTACTGGTCAGCAAACAGGAGCGGGGCCACTGTGGTATTCAAACTGCACAGAGACACCCCACAACCCAAACAAACACACAAATTAATACTCATTAGTTCAACAAAACATACAGGAGACCTGTTTGTGGTTCTGGCTTACTTGGCACGATGGGTGAAACCACTCTACGAAAGTTTTCAACCCCTGTACTAGCTATGAAATCGACAGTGGGATTTTGGTGAGGGCTGGACTTACAGTACACGGCCACTGGATTTGCGCCGCACTATGAATCCAAAGGGGCTACTGAGGAACTCTGTGACGTATAGGGGGTCCTCACTCTTTGAGTTCTTCCCAGACTGAGTGTATGACAGGGGGACTTCATAGCGTGGAGATTCAGCATCCTTCAGCTGTGTGCATCAGGCAAATGCAACAAATACGCAGAACGTTTTGCATTGAAGTAAAACAAGAAACAGGAGACAGAAATAACAAAAGAAATATTTACAGTCAGATGAAGGCGGGTCTTAGTCTCATCCATGACATCAAGCCGAAGCGTAGCGATATCCCGGGGAAAGTAGGACGGTGTGGAGCGTGTTAAAGTAGCAGTCCGCCCCCGGGGGGTAGGGGACAGAGGCCCCATCCTGTAACCAGGGTAGGACGGGGGATAGAAGCACCACGGCGGCCCACCGGAGAGAGGCCGTGTCAAGGGGACGTAGCAACAGCCCCGCTCCTCGCACTCTGCTCGGCCCAAAGCACGGTCCCGAGCACAGTCGAAGCGGTTCTCCGGGCTCACCGCACATGCACTGGGCACGGCAATATCACCCGTGGCCAGGCTGCTCTGGATATTTCTCAGCATAGAAAGCCCTGCATGACTGCGTGCGTCGTGTGTGATGTTCACACGCAGCTGCTCGGAGGATCGTTTCTTCGGCGCTGCTGTATCCTCATGCATGCCGCTTATGTACACGAACATGGCAAATACCGCCAACACAATCGCAGTCATGAACACCTTAAGGGCACATCGTGAATGACAGACAGAAAGTGTTATTCTCTTCCAGGAAGTCATGAGTACTATCCAAACAAAACGATATAAAGTGGCGATCAAGTTAAATCCTGCAAGACGTCAACCACAAATGACCGCGACTCTTTAATGAGCTATGGAGTGACACCAGGCAAACATACAAACTATACTTTCATCCATATTTAGACCGTTTCTCCTAGTGAAGGTCACACTGAGCGTATCATCAACACGCACTATACTAAAGCACACCCTCAGCTGCTGACAATATAATGTTCTCTTTTTTTGCGAATTGTCGTCCATATCTAGAAATTTTCACGTCTAGCTATTCTCATCGGTATAATGCACAAATTCGTGTACGACGCACTTACAAAGTTCATTTTACTGCTCACTGAATTGTTGTACGTCACCCAAAAACTGAACACAGCGCCTAATGAAGGGGATACGGTTTAAAGACCTGACTACGGGATCTCACTATGAACAAAGCTCACATGATTCCACCCCAACCCAAATCCAGCGAGTCTGACTGTATTTTAGCCTGTATATTGTATTTTTACCCACTGTCAGACTACTGTGAAACCTGTTAAATCCTGGCAATCAGCAGCCTCGTTTGGGTATATGTGTTTTGATCTAACTAGTGAATGAAAACTCGTGTGAAATTTTGAGGCGATTAAAGGAGTGTCTAGTCTTTTTTTTATGAACAATTCGCTTGCTTTAGGATAGCCTCTTCTATTGCCTTGTTGATATATTTGCGGCTAAATATCACTATAACTCCCGGTGTTATATGATCTCTAGCTCCGTCTTTTGACATTTTTAAGTCATGACTGTGTTTGACGGGATGAATGCTATAATCCATCTGGAAATTAAAAATGGAACAATCTACTGATTCCGCTGACATCACAAAGGCTAAGAAGAAATATTATTTCCATATTGTTTACATTTCACCGTATGATTTTGTATTATTTTATAGCCCAGTCTGAAATAGATGGGTTCACGAGACCCTGATTGTCATTAAAATACAAAATCTATTAGATTTCACATCCATTCACGATACATCCATTTTCCAACCGCTTATCCAGTCCAAAGTCACGCCAGGTGTTAGGAAATTTAAAAGTTTTAAATATTTCGTGTGAAAGAAATAAAGTACATTTACTCCTGGTAGATTTTTTAGCTGTTAAAATTCCAAGACGGACATACACTACTGTATATAACCAGTACACATCTATGTTACGAGAGAAGCGAGGCATTTCTAGCTGTTGTGCCGTTATTTGCTTAATTTAGAGATTAAGTAATAAAATAAATATGCTGTGTTGTCTAAATATACAAGGATGTCTGCTTATATCTTACCAAAAATAATACAGTTGTGTCACAATTTATAGCTCATGTTGTAATGCACATATATATATATATATATATTGGCTACCCAATACTTATTTTTAACTAGTAAATAAAATTGCATGCAATTCCTTATAAAGGGTTCCAAAACACGTTCGACACCAACAATTTCATTTGGTAATGTCTATGAATCAACGTTTAATCACTTAAAACTAATACAGGGTTGTAAACCTCCAAGTATTAGTTGGTTGAAAAATCATTAAACTGGGAAATAATACAACTTATTAAACAGTAATACAATGAAAATTTATTTATATATTAGTGACAACATGCGGATAAGAAGGATACACCGGAAACAGTCGGCGCCATGCCGGAAGTCGTCAACCACGTGACGAAGAGCGTGTCGCGGCGCTGTTGGTGGGTATAAATAGCGTTTAGCCGTAGCGTTAGCGGTATTAGTACTCAGGGGATGGGTGGTGTTATGTTAGGTGCTGTGGGTCAATTTAAATCCAGTTTAAGATATCGGCTAGGTTATTAAAAAATATGTATGCTATGCCTACGCAAGTTATAGTAAGTCATGTACACTGACTTTTTTTTTTGACAGGGCTACGTTAGGTTTGATACCTAGAGAGGATGTGAAGTATGTAGTAAGGTTTCTTAAAAAATACAACAGAACTACAGAAGAAATGGAGTCTGCAACGTTTTTTGATTGTTTGATGTAACATGTTGATGGACGACGCCACGTGGTCGCTCGTTCTGTGCAGAATGTGATTCGGGGCTTAAAGGTAGCTTTAAATAATACATGCGCATGTTACGATCTTCTATTTAGGATTAACGATGTTTTTGGTAGAAATTAGAACGGTGTACTTGATATTGTTGAGTGTTTAAACTTGATTTCCATTTCCTTCATTTCTAAAGGCCTACCGGAGAGGATGCTGTCCAGAAATCACTTTACCGTGGATGGTGGCGTCTTATTTCACTAACTCTGCAAAATAAATGGTCGTTCCATACCGCACTTGACTTCTTAGCCTTTTATTTTTCCCCCCGAAGCACTTCCTTTAAACCTATGGAGTCTTCACAGTGTCTCCGTAGGCAAGCTGTTGTGCGAGATAATTGCCGGCTTGTTATAACTGGGGCTTCTTGGTATCGTTTCCCGAGGTGCTCTTTTAAAGCAAGCTACATCTGTTCGTGAAAGCTAGAGTTGAGGACATAAACTGTTTGCTTTCCTTTCAGAAGTAAGTGTGTGAGCCTCTCTGGCGCTACTAAGAAAGGCGAGGCAGCGGGTAGGAAGATACTGAGTTGGGTTTGTTTTCCTATCTGCGCTGCAGCGCCATCTATCGTCAGATGGCTGTAGGTGATTGACCAAATTTTCTTAATGGTGAGCATATTTAGGTTGTCCTTCATACGGAGCAACCGCACCACATTACTGACATTTCAATGAATATTTTAATACCGCACTTTACGATTTATGATGGCGATCAATGCTGTGCTATTTCTACTGCATAGAAGACTATAGCTTAAGATTTTCATAGGCAGACATGTTGAAATTGTGTGCTTCTGTTTTTTTCCTGAGGAAGGGGAAAAAGTCTGTTTATATGAATTTTCTCAGGTGTAAACATATGACCCAATTCAGTAGTCTGAAATACTTCATTTACTAGCGGTGTGAAATGGGTATAAGTTATCTAACTGGAGACATTGAGGTTTTGTGTGATGACCTGCATAGCGCAAACAAACCTAGTGGAGTGAGATTGGGTTTCTTAGTCTGTTCCTGTCTAGTCTGTATAGGGTGGTGTGGCTCATCCTGACACTGAAGAACTGAATAGGAAGATGTATTATTCTGACAATTAAATAGTCTTGTGTTCAGCAAAATGAGTGTTAGTACCACCTTAAGATGGTGTTATTCTAATAATTCTGCACAGTGTGCCCAAGGTTGTAGCAAGTAACAAGTTGGCTACCTTTCCCCAATCATTAAGCACCGAGTGTTTCAAAGCCATGTCAGGGTGGCTGAATTATGGTATGCACTACTGCTCTGAAGTTAATCGATACGCTTTAATGAGCCCCATTCACAAATTCCAAAGGAAAAAGCACTTATGCCTGATATGCAATGCTGTTTCAAAAAAACAAGGAATAACCATGTCATACTTTTGTGATGTAATTGACATGAAAATTATTAAAACTGACAAGAGTTCTGCAGTTTGAGGCATACGAGTTTATGTATTACTCCCCCGATGATGCAGTGTAGCAGTGTCAGCACTTAATAGTCCAATATGACAGCAGGACTTCAGTTTTTACAGTAGATGGAAACAAAGCAATGCCTCAGCTTGAAGGTGTTTGTGTACAATGGTTTTAAACCATTTAAAAGGAGCCAGCATCTTTTTTTTTTAAAATCAAGTTGTTTTTTTTAGTCATTTAAGAATGTACCCATATGAAAATAGTCATGGCAGTACTGTATTCTTGACAGAACTGTAGCGTGTGACATTAACCCAAACAGTTTTGACCACAGTACTGCCACTGTACAATCTTTGCATTTTACACCAATATAAACTATATTACATTATGTGACTCAAGTGTCAGCCTTTAACTTGCATTCTTCGTTCTCCCAAGTCAATAGCTTACATAATCCATATTCTGTAGCATACACTTTAGGAAATGGCTTCAGAAAAATAAATTGGCATCAGGATTATTTTACAATAAATAAAAAGTGAACTGGTCAAACAGAACTCAGACATATACATTTGTGATTCTTATACTGCTTTTTTTCTCTGCAAATTTATGCAGGGTGTTAAAATCACAAGGCATTGGTATGTTTAAATTCATACACGTATGTGCAGTGTCCTAGAAATTCCTATTAAGGCTGCTTGCTTCAGTGCAAATTAGTATTTAAGTGGGCAGACTTTTGGACAAAGTGGCACTCGTAATTTCCACATTGAAATGAGGCGGTGATAGGAATGTATGGTATGAGCATACCGCTAAAGCTTACGGAAATATCAACACGCACAAATGAAGACGACATCCTTTTTTTTATGGCACATCCTCCCTTAACTATAGTGTGTAGTGTTCAGAACATATTAAGACACTGTCCAGCTGCCTAATTGAGGTGGTACTTCTCTGAGACATTCTGTTCTGTCCAGCTGAAGGTCTCTGAAGTATGTTTATACACCTTCAATCAAACTCGTCAGTCCCCTTATTGGCTCAATTCCCAAAATGTAGTGTACGGTCCAATCGAGGGAAAGTCTGCACAGTGACCTTCATAGCTTCATCAAGGATGTAAGGTGAGAGGTGAATGCATCAAATTGCTAGTTGGTCACACTGGTCTTTTTCTCGTCTGGTTTGGTTGTAGCTCGCCTTCGTTACCATAGCATCAACAGTATTTCTTTCATATGACGATCGCTGTCAGAGCAGCAAGCTGTTTTCATACGCCGGTGGAAATGGGGACACTGCTTCCCTTTATGTCTCCCTGGAGACTACCTCTTTTTTTTTTTTTACCTAATACTGCGGTGACAGCTACTCCATGCATATGGCCTGTGCCTCTGTCTCCTTGGCGTCTGGCTCCTTCAAGTCCTCTGTGGTCCCAGAGACTAAGTTAACATTGGAACGAGTGTCCATGGCAGAGTGCATGATGGGAAGCCAAATGTCATCCATATTTGGCATAACAAATATTTTCTGGTGGTGAAATAAAAAAATAAAGTCAAGCAGCAATAAGTATATCTATCTTTTTTGCTGAATAGGGACACTGCACTAGTCTTAAATTGAACTCTAAATAATCATTAATAGCACAAATAGTTCCCTTTATTCAATGTCTTAACTAGTTCTGATGTACACCTGCGCATATTTATGCGTAGAAGCAGCTCCCCTTCAGGCATTGTTTTCGCAGGTCTGAACCAATGACCTAGTAATGACGGTCTGCCTGGTCCGTCTCAACGTACCTGAAACTCCTGATCGAGTTTCTTCTCAATCCAATCGGTCACATGGGCCAACGTGACCTCCCTCTCTCCTAGCTTTGGCCGAGCCTTCAGCACCAGGTGGGGTGGTGTCCTGAAGCCATACCTAAGGCCAATTGCAGATTCATGTTCCTGCTGCTCTAGATTACTTAAATTAGCTCTTTAATCTTAATATGTGAGGTAAACATCATGTTCCCTGCACATGAACACTTCAGCAGTCCACAAAACTTTGTTGGAATAAGTTATGAAAGCAATCCTAGTTACAGAAATGTAGTGTATACTTCACAACACAACCGTCCAATGGGCTGCTCTATTTCAGCAGAAACCTTAACAGAACATACCATATTCTGTCTGTGGGGGGTGGGGGGACGTTGACAGCCAGTGTTCCCTGGAGTTCCTGCACCTCCACAGTCAGCAGCAGTGGGGTGTTGGACACCTCCTCCATCTTCTTTTTGATGAACTCAGTTTCCGTGGCCTTCTGGAAGTATTTGGACTTTGCAATCTTGTCCACAAAACGCACAATTTTACTAGGCCTGTGTCCTCCAACGTAGCTGAGGGAGGAAGACGTGGGAAGATGGTGAAGGTGTAACTTCTGACGCCATCTTCCAACGTCCTGTGTTTGGTGAAGCACTTCACAAAAAGTGTGCAAGAAGTTGCTAAGGTTACCTCAAGAATTCAAATTGGCAGAAATCTAAATGTAAATAAACGGGCCCTCTAGAAGTATTTAAACACTGATATATTTTACCCTTCTGCCCCAGGTGGCAGGGTCTTGTCAGGAGGAATTTCTGGGGGATCTTCTTCATCAGATGACCCAGCACTGGATGACTCTTCATCACTGTCTGCAAGGCAGTATGTCCGAGGCCTAGGACTGACAGTGTGTGTGTGTGTGTGTGTGAGAGAGAGTGTGTGTGTGAGAGAGAGAGAGACCAGTTGAGACTTTACTGGTCCTAAAAGGAAATTACAGAACACTAAAAACATTGCAGTGAATAAACAAACAAACATGCAAGAAGGTCTAATGAAATAAACATCACCATTCTGTCCTTGAATACAACGTTCTGATCAGAAAAATTTGGTTTAATTTATGTTAGCGGTTCCATGGCCCACCGCAGCTCAGAAACTACTGATGCGGTCTCCCGCAAGGTACTTCATGTTAATCCCCTTAGTGAGATATCTAATCTTCTAAATGGGCTATATGGTTAATTCTGAGCACCTCGATGCCATGGAACAACAGGATCTGCCAAGCAAATAAATTCATGTTGTGTAAGGAGCATTTATGCCTTTTTCCATCCTCACAGCATTCAGAAGTGACTTTCTGACACAAACAATGAGTTTGCAGCTGTTGGTGACCAACACAGACAGACTAAACAGCTACCATGAGGGACAAGCATGCAGAGGTCCCACGCAGCAAAAAAAAAAAAAAAGTGCAATGTCAGCTGGGAATTTGTATACAGGAAGCTACTAACGGCTAGATCTCATTTTCATAAGAGTTTCAAGGTTTGGTCTCAGGCCAGATGAAGTGGGATGCAATTAGCTCTCTCGTTTTCGCTTCATTCGAAACAAAAAAGAGCAGCTATTTCAGTTTCCACCGAAGGAATGCTTCAGCAGGCAAAAATGGCGTGTGAACACTTTTGGCTGTTTCTGACATGGTACAATGCTGAAGCTGGGAAAGAGGTACTTTTCTCAGTAGGCTCCTGACAAGACAGCAGCAGGTCCTTGTACAGTGAAATACTCAGGTCCTGTAGATCCGTCCCTCTCGCAGGGAAACCAAGCAAATAATATCCTGCCTCAGCTGAACTCCATGTCACAAACTGAAGTGTGGAGATCTTGAGTTAGCTTATTTCACAGTAACTGATTTCAAAAATCGCGAAAATAAAAAAAGCCCCAACTCACCAATTACAGAGAGTCCCCACGTGCGTGTGCCCCGAGGCCAGAAGGCAGTCAAAGAAAGAAGTGCAGAGCGGTACAAGCTGACATGCTGAAGTACATTGGTTAGGTGCATGAGGAATAGGATGCTATCACACACTTTACAAAACAGGGATTTTCTTCATTTTTTTTCTAATGAAATTAAGAGCTTGCTGAGAAAAGTCTTCAAAATATCAGCATTCTGAAACTAATAACTGCAACAGGAATGTGGTACTTTTAAGCTGTGATATTTTTCTATAGAATGCAAAAATCTTACCTGCATGACTGCATCAGAAGTTGAAAGACTAATAAGCACATTATTGTAGGACGCAGATCATAAGAATCCCAGCTCTCACCCGTCCTTGCCCGACTCTCCAAACCTTAGCCCCTCTGCATCCTTGCCCAGTCTGGCCAGGTTCATCTTAGTCTCCAGGGTCATCAGAAAGGAGCCGTTGTAGGAGATCTCCAGGTCGAACCACAAGCCTGCAGAAAGGTAAGATTTATTTGTTGTATATCCAAATAAGTAACAAAAATGAAGCATGCAAAATTTCAGTACATACTAAATCGTAGTCATGTACAGTGATACTTTATAAGTAAAATAAAATGAAATGCGATTGCTTCACTTTAATGTCAACAAGGTGTGAGACTAGATGTTACGTAATGGCTTTAGAAATATTGGAAAGCAGCCTATATTACAAGCTGTAGGAAATGCAGACAGCCAATAGGGAGCACCCTCGATACACAGAGAAATCATGTCTTTAAGTGACCTCAGCATCGTCAGGGTGCCACTCCAGACGTGACACCATACCACTTCACTACATTAACCTTAAAAAGTCATTTATAGTACAAGTTTATTTTTTAAGAAAGTACAATTAGTTATGCAATTCCCAATCAGAGCTCTACATTGCTTGGAAATTCTATAGAAATTACATTTTTTTATAATCCATAACCCTGAAATACCCATTTCTAGAGTAGCAGTCAACTGTGAATGAGTAATACTACAGCCAGTCTCTGATTTAAAATGTCTAATCGGGAATGATACAACAACATTCCACATTTGAAGTCATATGTAAAACTACCACACTGATGTTGTTTGGGACAGGCCTGCAGAGCCACCTCTGGCAGAAAAGGGAAGTGCAAGAACTAAAAAACCACTGGACTTTCCAGAAGGTGAAACTAAATCTCTTTCCATCCAGTATCTCCTGCCTCATGCCCTGTCCTTCCTGGGACAGGCTTCAAGCTGAGCAGTTATGGATGACGGCTGAACGGCTGAAACTAAAAAAAAAAAAAAACAAAAAAAAAAAAACTCATCTTCCAGTATCTATGTAGAAGAGATTTTCCCAGGTTTTCACATTTGTGGCCCTTACCTTGGTGGTCTACAGTGGGTTTTGATGCTTGTAAGATTTTGGGGATGGCGATTCCCATGTCCAGCTCTGTCAGGGTGAGTTCATTCATGAAGTAGGGAAGCTGGAATGCAATTAAAGCAGTACTCGTGTGTTCTTCCCACATCTCCAATGGCCGATAGCACAATATTCAGTTTCCTGATGTTTACAAAGCTGCATTTTGACATTTTACACAAAGTAAACAGTAAACGACTGAAACACCTGGGTTTGAAAGACTCACTCTGATTTTGCTGAGCTTCATCTGGACCTTCCGAGAAACGGCATCGGCCCAGTATTTCTCCCGCAGGAAATCCCAGAGAATCCGACCCAAGAAGGCGTTGACCCAGGCTTCTGGCTCAGACTCTTCCCTTGGACTGTTTGGCGACTAACGAGGAAAATAATTAGCAAATGAGGGAGGAGCCAATAGGAAAGGTGGGGTTCCATGGTGACACCACCCTTATATTGAATATTCAGATGGAATTTCCTTCCCATGAAGTCAATGTAAAACAG
This sequence comes from Gymnarchus niloticus, assembly GCA_009936485.2. NCBI lineage: Eukaryota > Metazoa > Chordata > Actinopteri > Osteoglossiformes > Gymnarchidae > Gymnarchus > Gymnarchus niloticus. Next base: position 2,565,977 of record JAACJT020000037.1, read on the forward strand.
AAACAGCCAAGCTGACAATCTCTGATGGAGAGGACATGCCTTGTGGTAACTAAGCCAGGCAGCCACCTCATTAGTGCCACCACTGGCTACTGAGTCTAATGAGATGTGGACCACCTGCTCTACCCATCCAGAACCACATCCTGCACTTGGTGATGGGAGAAATGAGGCTTCAAAACCTGTGCTGGGTGGGAGTACCCTGAACTAACCAATGCTGGTGCTAAATGAGGCTTCAAAACCTGTCGTGGAGAGGAGTATCCCAAACTACCAACCAGTATTGGCTATTTGAGACACTCCCACCCAAGATGGGTTTTGAAGCCTCATTTGTCTCATTCCTCTGTCCTTCATACCTTATTTTTTGCTCCAGGGCTGCTTTCTCCACTATGAATCGAGCTTGGGGTGGGGCTGCCTGGGGGAGAGGGGATGTATTGGGCCATGTAGGCGCTGTAATCCAGGGAAGCCTTTTGCTTCAGTCCGCCCACTGGCTCCTTTTGCAGGGGCTGCATGAGCAGAACCTCATCAAGGCTACTCCGGCTGTTTGTCCGGCTATGAGACAGAGCCCCCATGTGGCTGAGGGTATGCTGGAAGGCTGCAGGAAATGACCAGAGAAGACAAACATGCACGCTCCTCTTAATCCTAACCCTGAAGTGTTCTCTCACATCAAAGCTACTAAACTCTTTCTCAGGAATCCACATTGTATGTAGAATATTTTTCTAGCTTCGTCAAGGAAACAATTTTGATTTATAAACAGATGACATTCAGAATTAAAGTTGTCAAATAAAACAGCAGCCACTTGTGGAGGAAATAACAGTGCTTTCAACTGATTACTACTAATTATATTAAATTTCTCACAAGCCTATTTATTACTACCAAAGCACATATATGCAGCAATACAACCTGAGCAGAAATATTGTAAATTGATATATATCTGTTGCCAAGAATATGCTGATATTATCCTTAAATAGAGAGATCATCAAATCCAAGTATTGAATTAATAATTTCCCTTTTAATTATTAATGAACCAATGATTTCCTGATATCAGCATATCACAGTAGAAGGAGTGCTTCTTAGGACTAATTGCATGTCCTTTCACTATCAAAAGTAATATAAATATAAAATCAGAAAAAGGGAAGAAGTTGTACTAGAGTTGTATTAAAAGGGTTACTTGTCCACATTTATCAGAGGTCTTAAGTTCATCTATGAAGGGGCCGAAGATCAATTCACTTCTCTTACTCATGGAAAGATCTGGAAACTTCTTTGCCTCGGATTTGAGTCGGGATGCCGCCAAGATCCGCTGGAACCACTCCTCCTTCTCTCTGCCCGTTCGGCCGAAAAGGTACAAGGTGTGGTCTCCAGACACCCTGTCACTGTTCCCTGGCTTGGTGTCGTCGACCTGACCCTTTGACATCACACCATCCTGTCTGGCCAATTCCACACAGATGGGATATTTCTTGTTCCACACTCGTTTCCGGGCCAAATTCTGTGGCATCAGGTATATCTGAGGTACACACAGACAGCAGCAATATAACGTCTGAGCATATTAACTTGCCTTCAGCTCTTACCGAGAGACATTTACATGGTTAAATGTGGTTCAGAACATTCACGCAGTGTTTTATCTTGCTCATGGGGGTTAAAGGCAGACTTAGAACCTCAGGACTGTATTTTGTTGTTGTTGCTTTTTTCGTAATTCACACGAGAGTTCGGACAAGACTTTAACAATGTCTACTCGATTGATCAAGGGAAGCACCAACACAGCAGATCAGCCTCTGCCTCTGCGCAGACCTCATATACCTTCCTCGTTTCCAGAAACATCTCTCAGTCCCCTAATTTCCCTATAATCCTGTTGCGGTGCTGTGATGGAGACACCACCTCACACTCTGATTGGCTCTCGTCTTTGTGTTCCGAACAGTGATCGGTTCCCTTCATTACTGGGGGCCGTTACTAGTTATCGTTGCTAAGTAGGGCCCCCGCCACTCCTCAGGTCCTATCTTTGGAGGAGTTCAGATCTTTATGGCCTCATTAGGGCCACAGTTTCCCAGCTTCTCATCCACACATAACACACACTGGGGTGTCTCTATTCTTGTCTTTCCCTTTCACACAATTTACTACTAGAATACAGAGCATACAGAATATGATTGAAATTTCCACTCATGATTGATCACATGTAGGTGCCAAAACAATTTTTAATCAACAGTGTTCAAGCATTTAGAAAGACTTTCAGTAACCCAAAGACAACAGTAAGAGTGAGTACCATGAAAGCCTGTGAAGTACCAAAACACCATGTGTGTAGCTTTTAAAACGAGCGTGTGCTAGGCAGGACAAGGTACAGCCCCACCTTGCTATCAGTCAGGTCAAAGATTTTCTGGCTGACATAGGTGACATCGGGCTTGGGCTCATCGAACATAGCCCGCCGGGGAATGTTGTGGTTGGGTTTGGATAGCCGCAGGGTGGGGCCCTCCAAGCGCACAAACACAGAGTGGGTTAAGGTGGCATGGTACGTCTCCGGGTCATAGCTGTGGATCTCGTTCATCCAGCCCTTGATGAGAAAAGCCATAGCAAAATGTAACGGTGACAGTGCCATATTATGGTGCCTCATCAAAAGCATCCTCAACATCCTCATCAACCGCTCAAAATCATCATCAAAATCATCGCCTTACTTGACAAAACCTGGACTAGAAGTATTCTTATCAAGACAATCAATATCTTAAACACAATTCCATAACCGAAGACCACCCAAGAACACTCACCTTGAAGATGCCTGGCTCCTGGATGTCTAAGGGAGCCACTTTCCACAGTCTGTCATCCTGTTTACGGCAGCGGGCGCGACCGGGGGCAGCCAGCCACATCATGAAGGTAGTCAGCATGAAGCCAGCAGCCACACCTAGCAGAGCTCCCACCAAATATGGGGGCAGGGGCAAGACCAGGCATCCGTAGACCAGCACGGCAAGAGCAAACAGTGGGCTATGGGGGACGTGAGAGACTGTTTCGTCTCCTTTCTCCTCATCGTGCTCCTTCACCTCCCCTTCCTTCTTGCTCTCGCTTTGGGGAGCTCTGTGGTCTGTCCCCTGGGCTGCGTTCTCCTGTGGCTCCCTGTCAGTCTCAGCGTCCGCCTCTCTCATCTCCGCATCCTGGCCGTACAGTTGCCGGAGCTCCAGGAGCTGCTGGCGAGCCAGGGCAGACATGGAGCAGCCATCCAGGACCAGTGCCAACCTCCCTGGGGTGTCCTGGGTGCAGCTGCTCTCCAGATGGCCGTTCGAGCCGAGCTCCTGTGCACTGGAGGACAGAGACCTGGGCCTGCTAGAGGCACTGGCAGAGCGGCCTTCGTCAACCCGAAACCTGCTGAGGAGCTGCAGGGGCTCGCACGTGACCTCTGACAGCCACCGTCGAGAGTCATCCAGGCACATCTCCACTTCCTGTGAGAAGGGCAGGGGGGAGCAGGGGGCGGTTCTGGAGTCACTGTTGGTTGGGCCCTCGCCTGAAAGCTCCGGCTCTTGCTGGGATGTTTCCATAGACAGGGACTTCACCAGGGACTTCACCAGTTGTCGGTGGAGCTTGGTAGGAGGCGGGGCTTCCGCCTCCGTGGAGAGGGACCGCGCCAGACTCAGTAAGGGTTTGGAAGAAACGGTCGTTGACTTGGAGGGGGAGGAGCCTGACGAGACAGGGATGTGATTGGTGGAGGAGCTGGGAGCTGCGCAGGAAGAAGAGGAGGAGATGACTGGGTTGGGTTTAGACACAGATGAGAGTGGAGGGTTTGGCAGATGTGCCAAGGGCACACCAGAATGTGAAGCCACCTCTGCAGCCACCAGATCAGTGCCTTTAAAGTGCACCTCATCACTGGATTCAACTGTCTTGCTGCTTAGATGATCACGCTTTACAGAACGAGAGGAAAAGGATAGCGTGGCTGGGCTGTATGCTTCCTCTTCCTCCTCCCCATCCTCTGTTCCGACAGCTGAGAAATGGATGGTGATGGTGTCCCGGGACAGGGAGCGTTGGACCTGCAGCTTGGGCATGCTCCCGGCTCCTTCAGCTCGTCCACGGCTCTGGCTGGTCATGGCGACTCTTTGAAGGACCACTAGTCTGTGGGAGGTGGGCAGTGCAGATGCACACCTATAGGTAAACACAGACGAGTTACCAGCACCCTTTAGATGAAGAGTCCTCACGAGGCCGGTTTAACAAGCTAAAGCTCGAGAGACATGGGAACTAAAGAAGCTCCTCAGACAGACCTAGGAACCTAGCAGCCCAAATCTGAATGACTTTACACTCCACCCTCCACTGCCAGACTCGCTGTCTTGGTGACATAGTCACTGACTCCATGAGGGGAAGATGTGCTATGGGGTGATTCCTTTGATGCCAAGGGTTCCATAAATACTCACTACTTTTGCTTGGAGGGAAAACAAACACGCATGAACATGCTTAAATATAAAGAATGACAAATGAGCACACAGACACACACAGTAAAGTCTCTCTGTCTCCAGGGGGTGCGGCATCGAGGACTGTTTTAACACTCAGGTAAACAACCTGTTTCTCTTTGGAAAATTACAAATGCGAAACAACATAAGAACAAGCAAACAACAATTAAAAACGTAACATGCACATCTACCAGCTAAATTAATGTTTCTAATACAGGTTAATGAAAAAACAAGCGATAGCAGTTTTTTTTTCCCCAAAAATCAGCTGTGAAAATGAAACACAAATTCAGGCTTCTTGAAATACAAGTTTTTATAGTTAATATCTGAGCTAATTACATTTCTGTCAGGCACAGAAATACTACTAAAACAATAAAAAATTCAGTGGGTGAATGACAGAAATAAATTCTAAAGCACAACTCACATTCACCTGAGGTTCACCAAAAATCTCATTAAGAACCAGCAATGCAGTTGCCATGCCGACTGATTTCCACTCTCTGACCTCCACTTCAAAAACTCACCTACACCCACACCTGTTCTGCCCCGCAAAAATCCAATTTTGTTGCTATGGTAATGTTACGTCTGACAAAAAAAAAAAAAAAATCTGCAGCAAGCAGGGGATATGGACTGCCTGTCATATCTTGTGACATACTTTTAGGGGTACCAGAATCTCACCTTGGGCTGAAGCAGCTGTGGAAACTGGGGCTCTAACCACTGGACCCGTCATCCACCATGTTCATTCCAGCTGTACACAAATATCAATAAGCACGATAAGTAGATGAAGACTTTACAACATACAGGCCTTCCAACTTCACGACCGCACATCACGAGTTTCATACTGAGATAAAAATACATGGAACGGCAGATCTTAGGAGCTACAAAACCCAGTGAGGAAAAACAGAACCCATGTAGGTCATGCAAATTTTAAATGAGACATAAATAAGTCTGTGATTCATCGCAAACGGAGCTCCAATTGTGATTAAAGACAACGCATTAAACGTGCTGCATGAAACCAATTAGCAGGTCCCCGTGAATACAGCTGACAGACCAGTGCTGAACATGGGATGCATTCACAAGACTGCAGGCTTGGGAAGGGGAAGCCTGACCCTGATGAACAGGAATGCCTCCTTCCTGAATACTGTGAACCACTCTCCAACCCATTTAGCAACCTGGGAAGTTCAGTCCAGCTTTGACCCCCAACACGAGTGACAGCGGAAAAGCTGACTGTAAAGCATGCTAAAGTGAACCAGCGCCCTGGACGAGTACGGACACGGAGGCTCTCCCCGCACATGCTCAGAGAGGCTGACTGGCTTCGACTGTTACATGACTACATCGCCACCCTCGCTTCCCTGCCAGAGAAAGGGCCACAGTAATAATGTTTCAACAATCGCAAGCCATTAAAAAAGCAAACTGTAGCACAAGGTGATTTTTGGCATGGGAATATCTGTAAATGAATGCCACTGACATGATGGCACACTGGCAGGGCTGATGCACACACGCCAGCGAGGGCGTTAGGGTTGTACGGTTGGAAGGACACATTGGCTGTCGGTGTGAATGGGACGCTGCTGAACGCTGAATGGAAGACAGTGACAAGGGAAGGACACGTTTGTTAAAAGGCAGTGGCAGCAGCAATCGGGTGACAGGCTGCCAGTGATGAAGTGGCCTCGATGGCCACGGACGGCACAGCAAGCCAACCTGATCCTTGTGTGGAAACAGGAAAGGAAGGTGAATGAATGAGGCTTTTTATCAGCCAAAAAACAGCAATCTGTAGACTGGGCTACACTGCTTACACTGACCTTTTACAGTCAGCGTCTACCATCAACCAGAAATAAAACAGCTTCTTTCTGCTGGCGTTTGGGAAAAACCACTTGGAAGTCACTCTTCTTAAAATGGACGGCGGGTTACAACCCAAGGGGATCGTGGAGCTCAACATCGATCAGCGCTGAAAGGCAGGTCAAAGATCATCATCATCTGACAGGGACTACGGAAAAGTCCGGAATCATGTGACGGGGCTGCCGTTGGTTCTAGGGGGAAAGTGTTAACATGGGCGGAGTCAGCAAGCAGTTTGTATGATGTACGAGTTTATCGAGTTAGCGATAACCAGTTGCTTTACTCTCTTCCTCCACTGTAATGTACTTCCTAACTGCAGTATCCCCATAAACAGTTTGTCAATGCATAGAAAATACAATGTGGGGCAGCACCATGTTCATCAGAAGTATGGAAGCATAAAGGCGAGTGGAGCCAAATGAACACAGAGCTAGACTGTCAGACATTACAGTCATTCTGCATTAATTTAAAAACCCAGACACCCCCTGTGGACCCCCTGCAGTACACCATCTTTCATGATGCCTGCTCCCCTGTTCATGTAACATGTTAAACGGAGCACATGCAACTGGAACGCCACAGAGACCTGGCCATTACTTCATATGTCATTTAACCATACGGCTGGCATTGTAGCTACTGGTGGGTGGTCTTCTGTATCCCACCCTCCTTCCTCTTTTAGCTCCGACTGTATTACTCTGTCACCCGCCCCACTCCTGGCACAGTGTGCACAGACAGAGATGACACTGATGACGTGTGACGCCCTCCCCGAAATATCATACAATCATCAATGATGTACAGCTTCAAGCACGTGTAAATGTATCATATGTATGTATATTACACTACATTTTTAGCGATGTCAGCGTTCCTCCCTGATAGCTTTATCGTTACCACATGGTCACATGGCTAATTTGGCTCACCCTCATAGGAGCTGAGGATAGTTCAGTTTTCCACCAGCTTCGTTTTGTCAGGTATGAGCAGGACCAGCCAGCCAGGAGAAGGTACAATTAAGGGCCTTGTTCAAGAGCCAAATAGTGATATAATGACTCCCCCCGCTACGGGCTTTAAACCCACAACCTTCTGGACGTGGGCACAGATCCATAACACAGGGAACACGCACAATAGACAGCTTGGAGATGTCAGTTAATCTAACTGTATGTCTTCATACTACACAAGGAAACCAGAGTACCAGGAACACGCTCTATGACACGTGGTGAACATGTCACTTCCACACACTCCTGTTGTGTGCCTTAGGGCGACTGTGTTGTGAAAGGCACTATAAAATTAAATTAAAGTGAATTATTACAAAAGTCATCCTTTCTTATGGCTATGTAGAGTGCAAACTGAATTGCCTCAAAAACACCAATATTGCCACATCATTTTGCATTCACTGTTAAGGTAATGAAATGTTTTTGGATTTCAAGTAGTCATAAGAAGAAAACACTTAAAATATACCAATGTGTACAATATATCGACGGACGAGTGCTGCTCGATACATGCATTTGCTAAGATGATAATCTCAAGCTTTACAAGGAATATACTGAAATTAATTTTTACAGAATTAATAACATCTCACTGCACATATTCTATGAAGTTCTTATTGTGACAAAATTTAATTCATTACATGACTGATATGGAGAAATAAATCATATAACAGTAGGTGATTCTACATGTTGTTTGTATTTAACCAATAAAATTTTGAGGCTGTGATCTTTAATTTTACTATTAATATGCAAATGAACTGTACAATACACTTATTATGAACTGCACATCAGAAAGACTGGGCTAACCGCCTTTCTTCACACTTTTCAGAGCTCTTAATGCAATTCGATTACCTGCAGGACTGATTTACCTCAGAAACGTTTAATCAAATCACTCCTTATACCTGACACTTTCTTCCTCAGTCAATATTAACACTGCTTTGTGCGACTGAATAGATGAGTTTCCGTTGCAAAAAGTTCACATTGACAACATAGACTAATTTTAGTAAGGTAAGCCACATATACAATCAAAATGAGTATTTCTTTTTTTAAAAGTAGATTTGATAGTTTCCTCTTCACTTGTTATAACTCGGTCCAGTGTTTTGCTTATACGGAAGCCATTATTTTAAATAAATAAAAGGTTTTCCTTCCACAAATAGATCACTGTAACATTCTAAAAAGCCGTTCACCGTCTGCCCCATTTACTGTAGATGTTGTATTCTATAAACAAAAATAGCCAATCACAGCCCTTTAAAGGTGCACGGTGAGCTTATTATGGATGGCTGGGATTGGCCACTTTATTTCCAAAACACACCCACAAGAGCCCTCAAGGGAGACCCCTTTTCCCCTAGCGTCTCATTTAGCTGTGCCCCCATTTGCTGCCATCTGCTGCTGTGACTCCCTGAACAGGACACCTCGTACCCAACTGTGGTAGAGAACCCCTCCGCACACTCTAAAGCAGAAAGAGATGATGGATAGACAGACGGACAGACTGACTGACTGACCCCCAAAGGGAAATGAAGGTGCGATACTGAGATAAGGCATAAGCAATACATGGGCAACTGCTTAGAGACGGCTGCCTTATGGGAATCATGGCTGGACACCTGGATGCTGACTGCAGTGTCTTTCTAACGTAAAAGGCTTCACAGGACTCTGGGGGGAGGGGTGAGGGGGAGACTCGTTTCAGACACCCCACTGAGACCTACACCGTGGGTGGCTGAGTGAACCGCACCTGTTGCCTAGCATTGAGGAAGAGGATCCAGCAGCTAGACTGTATTGCTGGGAACCAGGAGGCACACACAGGGAAATGAGTGTAACATGGTGGGACAGAGTACACCAGATAGCACAGAGAAAAAGTGATGGGACAAATGAGGCTTCAAAACCTGAGGTGGGTGGGAGTATCCTGAATGACCAGTTGATGCTAGCAATAGAATTGAACCACTACAGATAGACGAAGAAGCACAGAAAGGGTTAAAAGCACCAGCTTATAGATTCGGCCCAGTAAAGCCCCTGGATTCTTTCAAGCTTTTGAAAGGCATGAAGGCTGTAACTCCAACCTAAAATGAATGAATTTATGCCAAGACGCCTCTACCACAGTACATGAGGAGCCCATCACACCCTGTTCTGAGGAACAGACCACCTCACTCCCCTCCCCCCCATCTCAGATATACTACATCACAGCCACTGGCAAGCACCGCCCTTTAAGATGAACTTCATAGCCATTTTTCTAATTAGTATTTAGGGAAAAAAATACTTGAGGCGATGGCTGGCAGTGAGCACAGCACAATCACACTCAGAATGGAAGGGCTTTTTATTACACCGAGGTCACTTTGTTTACTTAAGGTCTCAGGAAGCGGTTATGAGAGTTTGTACCTGCTGACTGTCTGAGTTTTGTTAGGCACAATACAGTCACCTCACCCTGGGTCTCACAGCCATTAGGAAGAGAATGAGAGTAAGCACGAGACATTCTATGTAACCCCCCCCCCCCCCGAATGTGTCCGCTGTCAGCTGATCCCCCGGCTCAGCACAGGGACCAGTTCAGGCTATTGCCCAGGAAGCTTACTTAGAAGCTTAAGTGGTATTCAGTCTCCCATGGCAACAGGGTCTACACCACCTGTCACGTCATGATCCAAGTTTGCCTGCAGAAGCAAGGAAAGACAAGAAAAGCGTCAAACAGAGAAAGGTCACGTGACCATGCACCCCTGTAGCTAGCAGACCACCTCGAATATCATAGACAACTTTTAAGTATGACAAGTCAACGCAGTTTCTAAGAATGTTATAAATTACAATAAAGCATCAGCCAAATACACATCAGGTAAAGTGCGGCTGTAGTACAAAGTGAGATTTCTGTCTTGCTTCACAGTGACAGCTCTGTATTGATAATGTGTCCTTTAGTTTGTTGGTTCTATTGGTGCAAGGAGGAAATTTAAGTAGGAAAAAACACTCCGTGAACCACAAAATCTCAAAGCAATACATACAACTGCTTTATCTGAAAAGGCGCATTGTATTATACTGAATGGAGAAATCAGATGGAAGCGGTGACATAACATAGATCAGTTTGTAGCAAAGCAATGGTCCTGAATTATTGGTCAGAATATCCTATGCATTTCAAACATCCATTTTTATAGATGATCATCGTTTAGAACAATATAAATACAATGGTAACATAATACATTTCCCAATCAACTGAAAAACCTAAATATAATCCGATTTCATAAGCTTCCCTGATTACATAAACACCGGCGCTGTTTATCCGGCTGCCTACTTTTCAATGCTTAGGTGATGAGATCTCGTTCCTGCGTTTCCATCCAGGAATACCGCTGATGCCAAGAGAAAAATCATTAAATATACCACGTCTTTCTGACCCGAAACAACGTAGTAGTTACAAATCTGCGATCGCTTACCTCACGTCCAACCAAATAAAGTGCAATTGTGGTACACTGAGCAAGACACGCCAAAGCCAGCTGTTAAGGTTACATCCCACCGCCTATAAGGGAACTTAATGCCAAAGGCTGTTCCGCTACAAATAAATCATATTGACAGCATGCTGGCTGCTATTGAAACCATATTCCAATGTGCACACTAATTTATAAGGAAGCCTGTCTGGACGGTAACGTGCAGAAACATCATATATAATTAAGTATTCACATAGCTGGGGGCTTATAAAATGATTAACTCTTACCGGATCTACTGTTCATCTTCAGCACTGAAACCGCGATGTACACCGACAAACACGCAGGTATCTGCGGGATTTACTCCGGCTATGGAAGCCGTCAGTCCCCACAGGCGCAGGCAGACGCTCAGCTGCAGTGGCCCGCACCTATACGAAATGTCACTAGCAGGTCCCGATTGAGCAAAAGACGAGATTCAATTTTCAAAGGCTAGAGCAATCAACACAGATACGTCGGCGTAGCTCCGGACCCCTCCGGGCAGCCATCCAGCCATGCATCCAGGCATGCATCCAGGCATTAAGTTAACATGCTGGCGCTCGGCACTAGCGGGCACCGCTGCCTTTAGCCGAATTAAATTCAGGGTCTCAGGCTACGCCCTTATCAATCAAACTAAGTTCCGAGCTGATCCTCGTCTTTGAGTTACAATATTTCATTAAACCACTCTGCCGAATTGGTTCAGATTTCAGAATCAGGTGGAATGTGACCAGATTGACGATGAAATTTGATGCAACTGCAGATATAGAAACAAAAAAATAATAATAATACTGACATTTTGACTTGTTTAGTAAGGTGAAAAGGTGTATTTTTGAGCCGTTTCATGCTCGTAATGATGTCCGGGTTGTTATAAGTACAGTGGGTAGCGCTGTTGCCCTATAGCTCCACAGCTGTGGGTTCGAGTCCCATCAGCGCTCTGTGCAGGTGAAGATTGCGCCTTCTCTCCTTCAGCAGATCGAAGACATACAATCAGGATAATGCACGTCTCGAAATTGTCCATAGTATGTGATTGTGTGTGCTTTGTGGTGGCTAACATCCCATCCAGGTCGTACCCCAAGCGGTCTGGCATGGACTCCAGGCGCGACCCTGACCGGGACAAGCACTTAGACTGTGGATGGATGGTTTCATGGAACACGATGCAAACGCTATCTTCACAGTGCTCTTACAACATTTTTACGATAAGACATTATATAGCTCACTTAACTGCAGAGCCGTGTATAAATTATTTACTAAAACTGATATTACAGAAAATCATTACAATATGTAGTTGGTAACGTGTCTTCCAAGTTAAATGCGGGCAATAGAATTTAAGGGGTGTAAACTCAAATTTGAATTAATTATACAGTATAGGCAAGATGTGGCGTACGGTCGTATTTGTAAAACTTATTGTGATTTTATATTCTTACATTAAAGCAGCGCGTTATTCGGAATATTTACAACTGCCTGCACTCCTCCCATTTCGCCAATAGATGGCAGCCTATATGAAGAAAATATTTTTCACGGTCGATTCATCTTTTATTACGATAGCACCACTCGATTTTAGGACCACGAGAACGGATTAGATAGACGGGTGACTGCCCAAATGTTTTAGGAAGAAGAATGACTTTAAGAAGTCATTATTCTAAATTAAGTACTACAACTTCGTTTTTGGATAACCTGCAAAATTCACGTCATATATGTAGTTTTGTGGAAATTCGGCAGGAAGTATACAAGGAATAAAGTAAGAATGTCAACCAACATCTGAATGTGACAAAGGAAACAATGCGAAGAGGAGTTAATTGGTGTCGTCATGCTCCCAGTGTCAGCCCGAACAGCTCCCACTATCTTTGCAAAGACATTTAGCTATGCTTCAGATGAAAGACACTGGGACTCCTGCTGCTAACCTGAAATGCATGACTGGCTATCCGTCTTCCTTACTCTAATAATATCCTCTTTATGAAGTTAATCAGCCGCACACTGTAGTCAAACTATACCATTACAGATGACATAGGAAGCTAATAACTTAAAAGCAGGAATTACCTCCCCCTTTGGCTTTGAACTAAACAACATTCTGTCGAGAGCGGGGCATCAGTCCTGGGGGACACGCACATCAAAGCTTTGTCGCAATGTGGCGAAACCATGAGGTCTGCACACAATAACACTTCAGCCGACAGTAAACGGCAGCATTAATGATGCTGGCCTTATCAATCTGGGATAGGGGCTTCCATCATCCCCCCGCGAGGCTGTCAGAAGATCCCCAGTGAAGGCCTTAGACACTGAAAGAAATATTCAGTGGTACAAGCCTTTTTCACGGAGCGTTTTGCTTATTGATAACATTCTACTTGAATCCATATAGCTGATTTTGTCCGTCCCTGTGAATTTGACATCTTGTGAACGGCATCTTTTCTAGTTTCCGTTACCCTTCAATGTGATTTGGCTTTCTGCTCGGGTGTGAAACGGAGTTATTTGCTTCTGTGGTACAATTTTGATTATGACAACTTGTTTGAAGTGCACGGCTAATGTCTGAACGAAAGAAAGAAAATGAACATATCAGAAATACCGGAGTAGACCTGGCTATTTAAAAACCACAGCTGGGCAAAGTGGCTATGGGGTTTTCAAGAGCCAAAACAGAGAAGAGCACGTTTAAAATAATTCATGATAACTTCTGCTGCTGTTCCAAATGTATAAACTAATTGAGATGCTGACAAAATCATCAGTATACGTTATCATACATAAATGAATACAAATATTTAGTTATTGATATGTAATTGTGGTGGCAAGAAGTATAAAATCGGCTAGTTTCAGAATTATCCCAAAATACTTGAAGTTATGTCTGAAGAACCCAGTGAGTGCAAACTGTCACACAAGTTGCCCAGATAAAATCACTATATTGACCCTCTAACCAAGGCATTTCCATAATTTGTAGAACAGAGCAGGTTCATCTGGATGAAACTGGTTATAGAACTGACCAAATACATATGGCACAGGATTGTTTCAAGGTGGGGAAACTCACTTATTTGCAGCAGAACAGTTTCCAGAGCAGTGCATATGAGGAACCTGGGGCAGTGGTGCTTTTTTCTGGGTGGAATGTGGAAGGAGCCACAGCTGGATCTGGTCAGCAATCAGCAGCTTCATGGCATAAAGGAACATAATCAAGCCAGAGAGGGGAGAAGGCAACTTTGGGCCCATGCAGGACAACCTGCTGGGGCAGGCTGGACAGTGGCATTGATGAGAGAGCCCACTGCCTGCTAAAGGGAACAACCATCTCCCAGGACTGTGCAACGCTGCCTGGTCATGCCATGATGTCCACCTGCTCTGTATGTGGTGTTTGTCCTGCTGTAACTTCTAATAAATACAACTCCTTTTTGGAGTTGGAGCCGTAACTCTGATGGTCTGTGTCTGTCCCATGACAGTACTGTAAGAAAAATACTGAAATTTTGTACTGGTTTTTGTGGAACAGGCCTGTACATTTGATAGCTCCCATTAGCATACTGCTGCAAAGTGCTTTTTATTGACTTACTGTTAGAGATTAGTGTATCAAATCACTATAAAATACCCTTGAAAAATCATTATGCAAATTCCTCTTTGCTTTTCTTATTCTATTTGTCTCTCTAAGGTACAATAAGTTAGAATGGTTAGTGTTGTCCTGAACCAGCTTAACTTGCACTGAATTTGTCTTATTGAACATATATAAAATCAGTCGCTAATGTTTATACTCGATTAACACATACCCCACGTTAATATTACTCATGCCAAATTCACTAGGCTAGTTAGTAAACTTTATCTGCAGGTAATTTGGCGTACTTGATGGAAAACATTAATTTATAGGATGAAGACGTTATTGTTAACGTTATTTGCATTTTGGCGGGAAGAATTAAGGTTCGTCCAGGTGGGCAATCTAGAAATGGGTTGTCTTTAATGCGCACACACTAAACGTTACCTAGATAAGTAGCCTACTAAAAGCCAGTGCTGCAGCTATTAGAGCATTGTGGTCATTATGAAAGGTAAAAGCAAGGTAAAAGAAAATATATCTTCGCCGCATTCGTTATAAAAAGTGTTCGTCTAGGGTGTGTATTCAGCTCACCTCGCTGGCAGTGGCAGCTCGGGGGGTATTATGGGTTCAGTTTATTTGTTGGATGAGCACATATGAGATAAAAGCTTTCCATTGCCACCAATCATATTACAAGTTAATAAAGCAAGCTATCATCTGGGGGAAAGGGTACACGGATAACATAAATTGCCGAAATGTTCGGATGACGATTCAGATCATGTATGCTTAAAATGAGTTTTACAGTTTCCCCTACAACGACAAATCAAGGAATGCTCCTCGACATGGATGGAACTTGAATATTTGTCTCTTTTTGTCGGACGAAATTCGCACCGATAGCAAAAATGCCACAAGCTGGAAAGGAACTTTTAGAAGATGGGTGGTCAAATCATTTATGCTTTTAGAGTGTGTCGGGATGCCATTCTGGAGCCTGCTGGCCCAGTTTAACACCTGTTCGTTAGAACGACAATGTAAAGGAGAGGATCCATGAGCCCAAACTCAGCACCTTGAAATTAAGATGTCTTAAATTACGTTCCTGAGGAGAGCTTTGCTGGGTTTGAAACTTGAGAATTTGTGAAGAACTATTTCTGCTGGTGCTGAATTTGCCAGCTTTTCTGATGATCCCAACTCTGCGGAGCTGTCAGACAGCAGTGTCAATTAATTTACATTGTGCGGTTTATCACCAAGATCTAATCTAACAATTTTTGTCTTTGGACATTCAAGTTATTTGTGTGAATATGTCATGTTAGAAGAAATTTCGTTTTGGAAAAAAAAAAATTGCCCCCTACATTTAGGTTGTCAAGTGTATCCTGACACTTTGCTCCGATGTTTGAGAGCTGACTGACAGGTTGTCATCTTCCCATATTCCTGGGCAGATTATAAATATACATCAAAACTGTCTGCTCAGCTTCTCACACGTTTCCAGAAACCTAAAATGAGTTTTAGTGGATGGTAGGTGTTTTTCATACTCTTCATACTCACTCTCAGGAGGAACAGCTTTGCCCAATGGTTCTCAATCCAGTCCTGTCTCTCTCTCTCTCTCCATCTGTCTATGTCTGCATCTCTCTCTCTTGCACTCCTCCAATCAAACGTGCAAACGTAAACACATGCACATATTCACACATGCTCACCAATGTCTTGTTTACCATTTAGCTCCCCTAATTGTGCCCATACCCTTTCCATACTCTATGAACATGAGTCAGGGCTCCACTCCATCTTTCTCCTCCCATTTCCCCCATACTCTCTCTCCCACAGTATGAAGCCTATTTCTTTGTGTAGCTAGAGCACCTGTGACAGCTGTGTGTGTGTGTGTGTGTGTGTGTGTGTGTGTGTGTGTGTGTGTGTGTAAGCATATACTTACAAAAAACATTAATGTTCAGGTTCTTTCCCCAGCCTGGAAAACAGCAGTTTTCATGACACATTTCTCCTTTTTTCTCTGTCAGTGCCTATCCATCTGTTATGCCTGCCTTTTAATTCAGCATCTTACTTCGCATCTCTCCCTACTCCTCGCTTTTATCCTGCACAGGAATTTCAGCCGACAAGTGATCAGAGGTGTGCTGCAGGATGCCAAATGCAGCCTGGCTTTGTGGCAGCAGACACAGAGACACACCGCTTGTGTTTGTCTCGGATAAAGGCTTCTTTCCCTCTGATGTGTTCCTGTCCTACTTCTCCATGGCAAACAAATAGCGGGAACCTCGAACTTGGAGCCACAATATGGGTATATGGATTCTCACTTAAATGAAATGCTAACTGACAGCCAGTAAACCTGCAGTTTAAATTGTTGGGTATAAGTGGTTTATTATTCCATCTCTAGCCACAAATTACTCTGCATGCTGAGCAGAGAGACAGAAAAAAGCCAAAAGCAAGGGCATGCAATGTGGTTTTATACATCTTTTTTTAATGATTTGCTGACAAGTCATTGATTTTGGCTTTAAAAATTTACCGTGAGAGACTGTGAGTTTCCAATGGAAACACTCATAGAAGGAATACGTGTGTACAGACACGACGAAAAGAACTGGCTTCATTCTTCCTGAGCATCATTCTGCCTGCCATTATTGAAGTTAAAAAATCTTTTGTCATCCAGATGTGTTTTTCTTCAGTTGACCATGGGACAAAACCAAAAACCCGTGAAAAGAACTTGATTTCTGCTTATTCTACAAAGATATGTAAAAATGGCCTGCATAACATCATTGACGCTCCATAGAAGTTGTTAAAAATAATTGTATTATAGTGATACTTCAAGTAGCCTGTTCACTTTGAATTAGTATCACAGGCGTCTTTGATCATATAATTGCTCATTTAGCCAGTTTAAATGGAGAAAAGTACTCAATGTTGATTTGTGTCACTGTGTGTATCACACTCAGCATGAAAAAGAGGAGGAGCAGCAGAGAGCTGTCCAAGGAGGTTAGAGATGGCTAAGCATGGCCAATGAAAAGTCTACAAGACCATCTCTAATGAGCTTGAAATTCCTGTGAGCACCGTTACTAACTTTATCAAGAAGTCTACAACCCATGGGACTGTGGCAAACATGCCAGGATGTGGCTTCAAGAGGAAAACTGGTCCAAGATTGAAGATAAAGATTGTCTGAATGGGGCACAAAGAACCAAGGAAAACTTCACGACAGATCCGAGCTGACCTTCAAGCAGCAGTTCCAAGTCATATTGTCCATCGCTGTCTGAATGAAAATGGGCTCCATGGTAGACGAAATGGGGTTTTTCTGGGCAGAAGACTCAAAAAGACCTAATTTCTTAAAATAAGCTTAACTGGAGCATGCCAAGATGCAGAATGACAAGCCACAGTCCTTCTGGGAGAATGCCTATCAGGCTGACGAAAAAAAAAAATTAGTTTTTTGGTAAATCACAACAACTTTGTTCACAAAAAATAAAACAAAGCTTTCAATAATGACTTGGCTCAGGGAAATTGATGAGATTTTGGAAAAAAGTACGAGGGTAGCAATATTTTTGGCTGCATCTGTATCATATGTAATTTAAGCAAATATGATAACTTTAAGGAGGATTCTGTACTTTTGCAAGCCAATGTAAATGGCTAAATGGGTAAAATGTTACTGTTAAATATAATTGTACAAATAAACTCAAATAAATTAATGACCATTGTATTCCATCTCATTTCAGAAGCTTTAAAGTTATGTGCTTCTTTTCTTTTATGATAAAACATTATGATCTGTCATTTTGTTTCATTGTCAGCCTAAATACTGGAATTGCAGTAGCATTTGGACAAATCATAGCTGTGCCATTTGTCATATTGCTTTGGGTTTATTATGCAGTGAGAGACTAACAGGCCCATCAAATAAAATATGCCGCAACCCATTTATCTGGGGACTCCTTGTGTCAACTGGCTTCAAAACAATAGGTCTTTAAACACTTTCTGTGGCTGAAACATCCTGATTGGAGAGGAGATCACAAACTTTGTGATGACAATAACAGTAGAAAAACACAGACATAAAGCCTCTTTCTACAGATAGAGCTGGATATAAACCATCAATCATCTTTGTTTTTGTTGTTTTGATGCCCTGAAATGAAAGGTCTGTAGTCACTATATTTGCATTTCCCGTGTATTCTATATGTCTGTATACAGTGCTGTGAAAAAGTAGTTGCTCCCTTCCTGAGTTCCTCTGTTTTTGTTTATTAACAATGCTTAATTGTTTCTGATCTCCAAGCAAATTTAGTGTAAGACAAAAGACAACCTGAGTAAGCACAATACACAGTTGTCAAGTGATCTTATGATTTATTGAAGAACAAAAACTCCCCAAAACCTATATCAGCCATGTGAAAAAGTAATTTCCCCTTAGTCACTCAATGAACCAAATTTAATCGACAAAAGGTTTCAACTAGACTAGCCACACCCAAGATTCATTGCTGCCAGCCCTTTTGAATCTAGACATTAAATACAACCTTTCCAACAACGTGAAGTTTCCTAAAAACCTCATCAAACAGCACACTATGCTTCAATCAAAGGAAATTCCAGAAGATCTGAGAAATATATCAGTCAGGAAATGGTTACAAATCAATCTCTCAAACTCTGGGATTCCAGCGAACCACTGTGAGAGCCATCATCTCTAAATGGAGAAAACATGGAGCAATGGTAAATCTGCCCAGGGGTGGCAGAACTAACAAAATTACTTCAAGAGTGCATAGAAAACTCATCCAAGAAGTCACAGAAGACCCCAGAAGAACATCTAGGGTGCTGCAGGCCTCTCTTAGCTCAGTTAATGTCAGTGTTCATGATTCCACCATCAGAAAGACTCTGGGCAAAAATGGTATGCATGGGAGAGCTGCAAGGCGAAAACCACTGATAAGCAAGAGGAACATAAAGGTTCGTAGAACATTTGCCAAAAAAAACACCTTGATTACACCCAAAACTTTGGAGATAATGTTCTATGGACTGATGAGTCAAAAGTGGAACTTTTTGGAAGACCTGGGTCCTGTTGCATCAGGCGTAAAGACAATACAGCTTTCCATAATAAGAACATCATGCCCACAGTCAAACACAGTGGTGGTAGTGTGATGGTGTGGGGATGCTTTGCTGCTTCAGGGTCTGGAAGACTTGTCACAATTGAAGGAAGGATGAATTCAGCTCTCTACCAAAAAGTATTAAAGGAGAATGTCCAGTCATCAGTCCATGATATGAAGCTCAAGCGTAATTGGTTTATGCAGCAGGACAATGATCTGAAGCACAAGAGCAAGTCCACTTCTGAATGGCTGAAAAAAACAAAATAAAATTTTGGAGTGGCCAAGTCAGAGTCCTGACCTGAACCCCATTTAGATGTTGTGGCAGGACCTGAAAAGGGCAGTTCATAGTTGAAAACCCTCCAATGTAACTGAATTAAAACAATTTTGTAGAGAAGAGTGGGCCAAAATTTCTCCACAGTGATATGAAAGACATTTAATTGCAATTGTTGCTGCTGAAGGTGGCTCAACCAAGTATTAAGCTTAGGGAGCAATTACTTTTTCACATGGGTGATATAGATTTTGGGGAGTTTTTGTTCTTCAATAAATCATAAGATCACTTGACAACTGTGTATTGTGCTTACTCAGGTTGTCTTTTGTCTTACACTAAATTTGTTTGGGGATCAGAAACAATTAAGTGCTGCTAATAAACAAAAATAGAGGAACTCAGGAAGGGGGCAAATACTTTTTCACGACACTGTATATGTGCTTCTGTAGAGTCAGAAACATCGGCTCCTCTGTCCTGCTGAAGAAACAGGCAAAGCCCTTGGAGCCAAACTAATTAAGGCTTCCTCAGACTCAGTGCAGGGAGGAGCGGAGGAGGATTCAGGCCCACCGGGGTCCCTGCTGTGATTAATCTGGAAGGCTGTCCCTGGGTGTCACTAACATTCTCTGCCACGGTTCCCCAGACTTCAAAGCACATCAGGTCGCCGTTAGCGTGTTTAATCAGTGGCCAAGGTGACCCCCAGGTGCATACTGGCAACTCTTTCTTTGGTACACACAGCTTCTGTCCAGGGAGGTGCTTCACCAGTCCCACCTGGAAATGGCCAGAAAACCGAAGTTTTTCTCCTGTACCTGGAAAGTCAAAATAGCTCATGCCGGTGAGTCCAACCTGCACCGAACAGGTAGCAAAATCCAAGACGTGAGTACTTTGGTGCCTCACATGGTGGGAGGATGTTTGGTATCTCCACTGATGGTATGGTCTTCACCAGAATTTCTCACTCGACCACACCACCCTTGTTTCCTGATTTACGTCTCTGTACCCCATGCCTGTTTCATTCAAAGCGTACTGGGTGAAACAATCTTTTCAAATATGCATAAATGACAGTTTATGAATAGCTTAAAATAAAACCAGTTTGCTATTTCTGGCGTAAAATAGGATGCATCTAAGACGGGTTGCACTCTACTTTGTTTACACGCAAATGCAGCATTACTGCCTGACCACACAACACTGTCAGATATTGCCGTTATATGAACTGTCTTATTTCTTCAGCGTTTTGTCTACATTAGTCCTGCATATGCAGTCGTCGTGATTGCAGCCGTATCCTAGAAGAGGACGTCACAGACCCTCGCCGAATAATGAGCGATGGTAATGGAATGGGAGGGCCACTTGACACAATTAAAGCGAAGACGGCAACGGGAGACAGTGCCGTCGACCGTGTCACTGATGGAGACGGCGGGCGGTTCATTAGCCCCAAGCCCTACACGATAAGAAACACCGCCAAGACGAAAGGGAAGCGAGCGAGCAGACGGGTACACGTAATCCGATAAGGACGCCTGCATCGCTTAAAGTACTTTCTCACCTGTGAAGTTTGACAAATGTTTTCTTTTGATCATTGTGTCTTGTTTTTTTAGAGTAATAACAATGAAGGAACAAGCTTGTGTGTGTGTCTCGGTTCATGTTTGAAGACCCAAGCTGAAAGATTCAAAACTATGGGAGTATGAAAGGCAAGGGGTATCATTCAAGTTAAATTGCAGTCCAAATGCAGTTGTACTATGAGGAAAATAGCAGTTAAAGCCTGGCCTGCAAGAAAACTCCAGAAAAAACTCCCCAATTCTGTGGCACATGAACTAGGGATACTGTCGCCGCTGTGGCTAATAATATAACTGCTGAATAAATACATGGAAAACTGACCTGCCTTAAAATAAAGGGACGGCGTGTGTTTATTAAGGCAGCCAAATATGAAAGAACCAGGTCTGTCACAGAGTGCTTCGAGGAGCCTCGAGTCCCCATTCTCCTTCCTTTGAAGTGGCCAAGACCGGAAAATTTAAACTTTAACCCAAAATAGCCGAGCTTCACAGAACCGGAATTCATGCAACTTCAACAGGTTCCCGGAACTGGAACTATTTCAGCAGTGTCCTGTGACTGGAACAGTACTTCAACAGGCCACTGGGACTGGAATAGTACTTCAACAGGCTCCCGGGACTGGAACTGTACTTCAACAGGCCCCTGGGACTGGAACTGTACTTGCAGAGAGGCAGAATGTTGAGAGTCATGCAGCTGATGCTCTGCTTTGCTACACAATGTTTGATTTTTGTACTGTAAGTATTTATTTTCTGAGAAACGTTCCTGGGGTGTTTAACCACCGAAATTCTGGCATGGACATAAAAAATTATTTGAGACTATTCAAAAACTATAAAGTGAAACACCAAGGCGACAACAACTGTACATTTCAAAGTAGTCAGGACAGAAAAGAGTCCTACAGAGTGAGGCTAAAATGGGCATTTAGCTCTTCCCGGTCTGACCCCATTGCAGTCTTTCTCCTAGATGTACTGGCACCACGTTGGCCCCTCCAACTTTGTAGGGAATGGAGCTTCACCGAAGTCAGTCATTAGTGCCTCTGATCTCTTTGAGCGAGGTACCGTCGACATTTAAGCGCCACCCCCCCCTTTCTTTCCCCTCCGCGCCTAAAGCTTTGAATTAGCGCTAACGGCATCTCCTTCGATCAAAGAACAGCCTCGTCATTTGAATTTTTTTAAAATCTTGACGTCATCGGCTTTTGTACACGTTTGAGGTTTTTAAAGAAAGCCGTGCCAAATGTTTCTGTTTACTGAATTAACCATTTTTTTGTTGTTGTTGTTTATCCTGTGCCTCCAATTAACCCACTACATTTGCAGTTACTAAGGAGGTCACATGGCATCCTTTCTTTTTATGACCTCAGAAATAGGAACTGTAGTGCCAGCCTTGTGAGAACTTCACAAAATCTTACATGTGAAAGGAATCTTGGCTCTCAGTTCTATCATTACTTGGAACTTAATCTTTTTGATTACTTGTTATTACTTGAATCTTAACTTACTGCACCTGGTGTCTCACTCACCAATAGCAATCACGTCACTTGTTGAAATATTACTTGTTGTAGGACCAGAGCCATCCTGCTTATGAACAGCTTATTGCAGTTAATGGCCAGTGTTTTCTCTAAGAATAACTTCTTCCACAGTGGACCCATTTAAAATGAAATCTAACCTCCATAGACTATTAAAACTAGCACCTTCTGCCATACTATAGACCTAAAACGGCTCCACACCAAGTAATCAAGGACAAATCTGAGCCATACTATTAAAATGCACCAGTGTCTCAATCTGGTTATATATCTTTTTCTCATGTTGGTTTTTTCATGTTATTCCCTGTATTGCTCATGGAACATCAGCTTAGAGCAAAAACGAATGTTGTTTTCAGCTGAGAACTTTCATGGTTGACGAGATCAAAAGCGAGTGAACGCTCTTGGTTTGTTTACCCCGGCCTACACCCAAGCCTGAGAGGCTCAGCTAATTTTCCATTTGTGTGTTTTCCACTTGGCTCTGACTCCGCCCTCCCCCACACGTCTCTCGGGCACCCTCTGCTCCTCCCGTTCCCTGATCCCTACTGAAGAACATAGAAGAACATCTTGAATGGGGGTGGGGGGAGTCAAATTTGACCAGGAAGTCCAGTACCATCCCCTCCCCACAGCTCAGCAGGCTGGACTCTGGCAGTACTTGTGGACACAAGAAAGCCAAACCTAGATGTCCACTGAGGGACAGATGAGAAGAACGGGTACCCTGATGCAGGGAAGAAAATAAAGGAGTGAAAACACCTAAAACAATATTGACAATGGCAGCCCAATTTAGGCTTCTTTGTTGTGTGGCAACCAGGCTGGTCTGATTTTTGATTAGACAAACAAGAGAGGCCCACATGATAATGCCTACAGAGTTATGGCGTGAAGTACATTATGACTCCCATAAACCTATCAACCCAGCATGACCATTACCTAAACTCCCACTGACCCCCATGTGCCTTGTGAGCACAGCAGACTGGCTCCCCTGGAAAGTGAAGCCGGTTGGGGTTCTTACTCCAGGTGGTGTCTCCTCCCCATCTTCTTTCAAAGAATTAAATGAGCAGTTCCATTTAAGCTCCCTCAGCCCCCACCTCACCGAAACAAGAACCACACGGGAAGCATGGAAACAGAGAAGGTCAGTAATGAATACCAGAATCTGCCTTTCTTCTTCCAAGGGCATCACTAGGCTTGTTTCTGG
Source organism: Gymnarchus niloticus (assembly GCA_009936485.2). Lineage (NCBI taxonomy): Eukaryota > Metazoa > Chordata > Actinopteri > Osteoglossiformes > Gymnarchidae > Gymnarchus > Gymnarchus niloticus. Next base: position 2,589,629 of record JAACJT020000037.1, read on the forward strand.
GGGGGCTTTAGTCCACCCCAAATATATATGTTACACATATGTCAATTGTTTGACCTTGTGACCAGCCCCCCCCTTAAGGAAACTTCAAGGAAAAAAATGTAAATGAAAGGTAAGCAAAGGACAAGTGAATGACCTGTGAAGCTTTGTATAATAATCTCAATGGTCTACATGTAACAATGCCCGAGTAGCGACACAAGGGCAGGATGGAGTTTCCCATGGTGCTTACATGGCCCACGTGCTATAAAGATCATGTGTGTTTTTCCCCGTGATGGACTAGCATCTTATCCCATTTATCCCTAGCCTCACAGGCTGGGAGAAACGGCAGTCTCACCGCAATCCAGTAGTGAGTACGCAGCTGGAAGATGAACGCACAACTGGATAAAATAATGTGTATTATATTGTCACTCATATGGAATGAGCTGTACCCAGCCTTTACAAGAGGCAGGTGTTTGGGACGTTTTCACAGCACACAACAAAAATGCGATCCATACGAGAGCAGCTTTCATATAGACTAATGGATGGTAGGTGACATTTGCTCAGGCCTCTGACAGTGGTTGAGTGTGGCTTTTGGGGGGCTGGGAATGTGAGATCTTGACTGTGTTTTGGAGTAGGGAGGTGCGAAGTATACAAACAACCAGGACGTTCCAAACACACACTTAGAATAGCTGCCCTTAGGCCGGTCCGGCGATAGTCACATGAGCTGCCCTCATAGAACTAAGGCCAATCCTGAACTTTCACATGAAATGTGCTGCATCAGGTTGGATATACTGGCACCTGTGTATTTAAGCGCTTTGTGACCACACGCCGTGTTAAAAGCGCTATACAAATAAAATTGAATATTTCAGCATGTACGGCTTCAAACATACAGTCTGTCCACCCCCCCGTGTTTCAGCTGTGCATCTGTCCATACACATCAGTGTAGTTGTAGGTTTTGGCTATATAGAGACTTATTTTATATTCAGTTGTAATTTTAATGTGTCTTGTTTTATTAGGGTATGTGTTGGTTGTATTGACGTCTACCTGCAAATCAAATTGCCCCTCGGGGCCAATAAAGCTTGTCAATCAATCAGTGCTGATGCTTCCCACTGCACCACTGTATACATTTGTAACAAACAGAATTGCTACACGTCAGTGCCGCTTGTTCTCATGCTCTTTGTACATCCATGTATTTGCTAAAGCGATGCTTTAGAGCACAAAAACACAAGGTGGGGAATTGTGGGTAAATACACATTTCAAAGAAGAAAGCCAGGGCCTTTGAAAAATATAAAAATTTTAATAAAAGGCTACATCTCTTAATTACAATAGTGGTACCAAGTATATTTAAGATGGAACTTTATAATGCATAATTTAGATTCAAAGGCATGCCACCCTGGGAAAAAAAAAAAAAAACCCCATGAACATGATGATCAACACAAACAGGGTTACAACTATTAAAAACATTTAAAATCTCTTCCCGCATAAAAACCCTTTGAAAAAACAAGGGAATATCAAACCCTGAGACAGGGTAAAACATGGTAACCCATGCAGGCACAGGATCAGACTAGTTTAACCGTAGCCACCAGCCAGTTCTTTCCTAGTCATTTGCGATGCATAATCAAAAGTATCCAACAATTACTTGTCCCTGCACCCCATGCGATGGCACCTGACAAACGTATAGAAAGAGATCAAACGCGTCGAATGGCGATCACGAGCCGTGCCGATTTTGCCTCATTGGCACCTCCCAGGATCGTTCAGGAGAGCTACAGCTGCAGCCAGTATTGCAAGAGTACGAGATGCAGGAGACTGCGACCGAAACCTGCGGTCGCAGACCACGGGAAACGGCGTCTCGCTGCCAGCCATTCCTGCACCCCTGCCGCCTCAACCCACCTTTGAAAGGGTCTCTTCTAGGGTGAGCATCCGGCTCTCCATCACTGCATGTGCAGCACCGCAACTAAAATGTTCTGGAAACCTCTGAAGCAGCTTATCCATCTTCTGGATGTTGGGCAAGACACAAGTTTAATAAATACAAGGAAAAAAGAAACCCCCAACACTAAACAATTCATACCAATGCACACATACAATGTGTGCACATAACACCTAGAACTTCGCCCTCTTTTGGGCTCCTCTTCAGCTGGAGAACAGGCCAAGTCACATGACGCTGGTTGATGTCATGTGCTTCATTCCCTTTCCTCGGTCCATCCATGGCTTCCCACGTCGCTGTCGTCCCATAGGTGAAGTTGAGCGTGCCGGTGCTTGACAGACTGGTGCCCTCAGTCCATCCTCTCTACCTTGCCCAGGATCTTGCCCTCATACATAGGCAGGACCGCCCCATCCTCCCAAACCTCCTCAAACACAGCCCCGCATTCAAATTCATCACTGGCCTTCTTGAAGTAGTACCTGCAAGGGAACAGAGACGGCTCAGCTTAAGTTGACCCGTGAGGCGGCAGGTCCAAGCCCCAACCCATAACTGAACTGCCATTTCAAATTAACACCGAAAAGTAGCCAAGGAAGACACCCGTCTGAACTCCAGGTCCCCAATCCCTGCTTGTCCTCCATCGTCACCTATGGTCATTTACTCAAGTCAGCGTGGCGCCTCAAATGTGCTATAATCAAGCATTGAAACAAAGAACCACTGGTTAACATTTTGGGGTCAAAGGTCAATTGCAGACCTTCCTTTTTTGGGGGGGGCTCCCCCCACACACACACACACACACACACACACACACACACAATGATCCTTCTTGCATTAACTCAAAGGCTCCCAATTAAAAATAGCCACCCCCAAGAGCCTCTCCCTGTCCAAAACCTCTGAGGGCCGCTGGGTCCTCATCCTAAATTAGAGGCTCTCTTGCATGCCCTCTTTCTGTCACCCCGCTCCTCTGTCTAGGGGCTTATAATTAGCCCCCGGTGCCAGATGAAGGGCTTCCATTCAGAAAGGCTCACATTTTTGGGTGCCTCCCAGTCTACTCCCATCCCGTTTGCTCACGAGGACATGTGCACAGGCACACTTGTCTAAAGGCACCCCATCGTTTAACGGGAGAGGGGCTCCACCCTGAGTGGGCGGTGAGGATCACAGAGCAAAGAACAGAAAGAACTGGGGGCTGGTGAGTAGTTAGGGACCGTTGGGAATTACCTTCATGCTAGGACCTCCGATCCCATGCTGGGAGTTGTGTAGTGTGACAAGTGTGTACACACACACACACACACACACACACACACACACACACACACACACAC
>JAACJT020000037.1:2607581-2622011 GCA_009936485.2 Gymnarchus niloticus
GGGGGGGGGGGCGCCGGGACGGGGGGCGGCGGAGTGGGGGGGCGCGGGCGCCCGGGGGGCGCGCGCGCCCGGGTCGACGGGCGGGCGAGCTGGGCGGGGGGGACTGTGCTTATGACAGTTATCAAAGAATAGCAAGTGAGGAGACGAGTGAATGCCCATTTCAGGCACAGATGAGATGATGGAAAAAGAAAGGCACAATAGCTTTTGTTTCATGTTTTGTAAACACTGAAGAAAATAATAGCCAGACCCAAAACTGGAGTGACCGCTGCCCAGCAGACACCATTAGGGTGACATAGGAAGCGAGGAGAGACGTGATGACAGGGGAGATGGGAAACGGGCCTGTCAGCAGAAGTAGTTGCCATGCACACAGCGGGGTGACCACACAATTAAAGTGTGCTGCTAAGATGCACTTTGAAGTTGGACATGGTGGATAACACCCTTAAAAAAAAAAAAAAACTACACACTTCATCAGCCTGTTAGGGCTGGTTAGGGGCATTGCATTAATTTTGAGCAAAGCAGCAAAGAAAGTTAAATAAACCGTTTAAAGTGGATTTCCAAAGTTTTGAAAATTTGTGGCTGGCTAAAGGGCTGAAGCCACTTTGTACGTTTTGTCTGAGTTCTGTCCACGTGCAAAGTGGTCAGAGTGGGTTTTAATGACCTTGCTGATCAATGGTCCTTTTTTCTGGGTTAGTGAATGTATATCATTCTCAAACGCCCTGACCCATCAATAAAATATTCATTTGAATGGCTTGTCACACAGCACATTGGGGTGTCTGCTTACAAGGTTTAAACAGCACAGGAGAGAGCAGGAAGGCGTCTGTCATCTGTCTTTCCTATGTGCACTTTCACAAGGAGGTGTGGTTTACCAGAGAAGTGGGCTTACTTCATTAATTAGCCACCAAGCAGCTGATTCAATGCTTTACGCATAGGAACTTACAGAGTGTGCAGTTTTACAACACATGTACTACTTAGTACCATATGAAGTTAACTTAATTTAAGGGTACAACAGCTTGTCCCCATTTGGGATTCAGGCATAGGTCAAAATATTACCCACTATGCATAACATGTGGTGCATTCCTCCAAAGGAATGAAGCAGAATGGGACACAGTGGAAAGATGGGTCTTATTGATTGACCCTGTATGGAAGACATCAGGAGTGCTTAATACTGGCCCAACAGCAGTGCCGAAAGTGGCAGAGGTGAGGAAAAGGTCAGGCACCTGGTGATAGTTAGCTGACATCCATGATTAATAAGTAAGTAAGTAAATAATAACAAAATCAGAGCCCGCACCATTTAAAGCTGGACAAACAACAATGCACCCACCCACCTGGCTGATCAAGCATTCGTTTTAAAGTGTATATCAGCTGATCAGTGATCAGTCAGCAATGATCAGACCCTGTAAAAGCCCACATGAAAGGAGAGCAAAGACAGGGCTCATTTCCTGCTGTGACCTTCTCACCCCCAGACTGATCCACACACCGTGTGAATGTGGTGGGACAGCCCATGCTGGTCAGCACTGATTCCAGGAAACACCTGGAGGAACACCAGGCACAGGCAATGCTGTCTTCTGTCTAAAAAAGACTGCTGTCAAAATGCTGTTATTGCTTCATTTGGTTCTTAATGTAACAATGAACTGTCCAGCTGAGTCTCTGTTTCAAGCCCACCACAGACTAGCGAGGAGCTTAAAATCTGTCCCACTATGGTGTGTCTTCAGAAAAATATTTGACTTTATGACTAAGATCTGACTGAGATGTTCAGCATCAGAAGCTGAGGGAAAATCAGCTGTTCCAACAAACACAGCATAAGCTACATGTGTACCTGTTTCTGTGTTGTACCCACTGTATCAGTCGCATTAACTTGGTGGTACAGTAGGGGAGAAAACAATTCAATAAAAAAATTACAAGTTAATAAAATGTATTCAGTATCTGAAAACTTGTTTTTTTATACAGCTTCTATGAAAGGTCGTTGGTTACATCATGACCAAAGGACAACGGCATAAATACAAAATACTGGCAGATGGTCACAACACATTATGCAAAATTACTTGTAAATAAATAAATATGGAGACACACAACAGATTAAGAAAAAGAAAAGAGCAACATCATTAACACAAATGGGGAGGAAGACTCTGGGCCCGATCTCCATGACTGGGATGCCGGATGAAGGTTATGGACACAGACTCTCGAGGCTTCTTGCAGGGAGATTCATCTCCGCATGTTCAAATGAACTGAGGCCAACCAGAATAGGTCACCTGAGAATGTCAGCAAAACACAAACACACGGACAAAAGAAATCCATAAAAAATACAGAAAAGAAAATGCAGCAAGCATGGTACAGGTACAAACTGCAAGCCATGCTGAAATTGACTCGACAATTGAAATGTTGTACTTAAATATTCAGCTGCACTACTGGATAATCCTACAAGCTATGAGAATCAGACTGAACGTCATCAGGTATGTCCGTGATAAGATTTTGTTCTGTCTGTGTGAGTGTGGGCTGTTATGTGACCTAGGAGGATTTCAATTTCCCCTCCAGCTGACGATGTCGAACTGGAGCGCGATCCACGAGTCCGGAATGATGACAAAGACACCGCTGTGCCAAGTGGTCTTTCAGCTGTCCAATGTCAGCGCAGTCCATAAACAAACAGGAAGACATAAAGGGATGTCAAGTCTGAGGGTGGGAGGGGGCAACAGGGGAGGGTGTCAGCCAACAGCCAGGGTAACAATGTCGGATTGCTTTCCTTGTGGAAAGATCAGTTTCACACCTGGCGGATGGAGGCAGGCAATGGACACAGATGGGGTGGAAGACTCTCTCAACCCAGGTGGGAGCCTTCTCAGGTGCGTGGACCTGCTGAGGATCTAAAAATGGCTTGGGAAGGTCCACACCGATGCATAATGTGTATGAAGATGGCAGAGTGATGTGTTTGGTTGTGGAATCAGATGCACACTTGGTGTTTTAGTGAGCCCACAAACAGTATGATGTTCAGTAACAATAAAATGGTGTGAGAGATTTTAGTCAAGGGAGGGATCCCACTTAATCTGCTCCTGGTGTGAGTGTGACTGTGTCTGGAAATGGTATTTATTACAGAGGGATAGATTTTCTGAGGAATGTAGAGTGATATATAACGAGACAGTAACTCATTTTGGAGCATCTCCTGCACAAAACATCCATATCAGGCTTTTTCACCGTGGAATTGGGATTCTGTAATACATAAAGGTGAGCTGTCCCGCCTGACAAACAGCAGACGTGAGTGTGGGTGTACCTGGACAAGTCAAATCTTTCTAATCAGCCTCTTTAGCTTGGTTTGAGATCTGCAGCACGTAGCTCTAGGTATCTCCCCGTAAAGCCTCATTCATACTTCACTTTTCTGTGGTCTGCCACGGTCCACGGACAGTGCACGTGATGTAAATTTCATCATCGCGATGTTCGTTTGGACTGTGCACGTGCAGCCCAGATTTTGTATCCAGTGGACATTTTGCTCATCGTCTGCACATGTGCAAGGATTTTGAAAGAACTGATGTTGATGAAGGAGGAGTAGAAGAAGAGAGTGCTGGTCATGCATGTCCTCAATGAGCAGCTACATGTGAAGAAGTGCGGAGGTACCCACACATTTACAACACGTCTTAAGAAAACCGAACAGAAGCCAAAGCAGATCGCTCACAGTCGCCATTGTGTATGGGTGTTGCATGCTCCAGGCTGCGAGGACAGCATGTGCCCTCTGGTGGTTTGGTGGAATATCATCGCCGCTGACCACAAATTTACACGTACGCTGACAAATGTAATACGGGCACAAAGGCCAGCACACTCAACTGTACGTGGACCGTGACATAGCAGGGAAAAGTGAAGTATGAACTAGGCTTAACTCTTCATTGATGCCCCACCCCCAGTCACTCTCACCTCCTGCTGCGATGTGCTTCCAGCTCCTGTTGCTGCAACGCTGCTCTCTTCTGAAGGAATCCCACCTGCAGTCCAGAAACACAGCTATCAATTCATCTTCCAGGCCAACAGGGGGAGCACTGATTAGACAATACGTGTATAAGTGAAGTGTTTCGCTTTGCCAGGTCTGTTCAGAGGAGACAGTGTTATTTTAACTCCATGGAGAACCAAGGTGAGAGCCCACCCCTGGTCATTGCTGCCCACAAAAATTAGGCATCAGTCCCTTCATTCCATAGCATTGCCCCAGTGACCAGGAAGAGTGATCCACATCTTAAACAGCCTATCATGGGGACAGCAAATAATGGCATGTGGCTGAGCATCAAATCCAGTGTTTCCCTTTACTCCGTAGTAACTGTTATCAAGTGAATTCACCAGAATTACAGTATTGATTATATTTGTCTTAGTTTAGCTGGGTGAGGAAAAATGAAGCTGATTATTTCTAAGTTAGAAGTGAACTTTAGTTTATTACTAATCCGCATCAGTTCCAGTACCAACACCCACCATTTTCTGTACTGTAGACCACACTGATATTAAATTATATATTCACCAAAGTTTCTTCCTAGTAGATGCAGTGGGTAGACATCCCACTAAATACGACATAAGGCTGTATTCATTGACTGGCCTCGCGAAAGAAATGCAGGAGAGGAACATCTAATGTTCTGACACGATTGTGCCAGAGTCGATGGATTTGAAGGATATTCTTCAGTAAACCTCAGCTGAACTCTACAATTTCACTTACTGTAAACATAAGTACTTCTTTAGGGGGATGTGAAAAACAAACTCTTGTCAAATTCCAGAAGTAACTGCAGACTTTGCTTTAAAAAAAAAAAAACAAAAAAACAAAAAAAAATAATAGATTGTGATATGTAAAAAGTAACGTCTCATGACAGCTCTGGAGAATATTCACAGAGAAGTACACAGGTACAGCTGTGTGCCTGCACTGCTGGCTTTCTGAAATATTTCCCTTAGACTCTAAAGCCTTATTCACGTAGCTTTGGAGCGACTGTCAGACCTGCTGAAGTGTCCTAGGACATCATACTGTCAGCCACATTAAGGTCGTTTTGGTGGAGTACAGCCTGCACCAAATTGTTCTTGACAAAAACAGAACTGACAAACAGAGAACAAATTTGTCTAAGGTTAATCACAAGTAATCACTAATTATTCTAATACTTCATTCTCACATAAGTATTTAGGGAAACACAACTGTGTATGTGGCTTATTTATGGCTTGTTATATTAACATAATTATGTTTCTTAGCTTAGAATTTTGCCCATTCATGCATGCATATATTTTTCCTTAATAATCCAAGTTGTGCCCAAGGGTAATGACAGAAGAGAGGGCGCCTCTCTCGAGTCTTGATCCAGCAATGTTCTGGGTGCCGACTGCGGGCGTGCTGCTGACCTGCGAGCGGAGCGAGGCGATGGTGTCCTCCAGCTCCTCCCTCAGCGACACTGGCATTAGTCCCTTGATCTTCAGCTCACACTCCTGCCGGACCTGAGTGACCTGAGTGGGGGACGAGGCACAGACAGACACGTGTCACATGCAGACGCAGCCCCAGTGCTTCCTGTCTGCTATCTAACGACTCAGCTCAGGGCACTGGTTCGACCCCACATGGTTAGAAGTCCCCTAGATCATGTTACACGCTGACAGCCATTATCGCTCTACAAACACTGCTCTCTGCCAACGCCATGGATACTCAGCTTTCTGAGCATCCACTAAGGACGTCCTTCCGTTACCCACGTGACAGGGATCTCTGCTCAACACGTCACCTTTCGGAAGTGCCGATGTTTTAAACCTTAGTCAGAGCAGGGCCAGGACAGAAGGACAGCACAGACGGCCTCTCTTCCTAAAATAATTTTCCTGTTGTGGATTTAAGCGATTGTTCCGCCCTTTCTGTAATTAATCTTTAGGGTACAATGAGCGTACTGGGAAACACATCAAAGAGGCAAAGTACAAGCAACGTAAGCAGAGTCATCCAAGCTCAAGGGCAGCTGTGTGCCGCTCCGACACTGCTACTAACCACCACCCAGCACATATCGCAAACAAAAAACACAATATTCATTAATCCTCCCGTTCATTCTTTCATCTATCTTTAGACTAAAGTTAGGCTGTATTAAAACTGGTTTTCCTCCCTACACGTTTCAAGCACACATTTGGAAGGACACCTGTGCGAAAATCCCCTGTCGCGATGCTAGCACCCGCAATTCGTGTGAGAGCTCCGCTGATATTGGCCCTACGAAGGGACCCAGAGAACAGCCAGTTAACATGGGGGGGAGTCAGGCTCACTGGGATATCATTCCCATGGCTCCTAGGCTTCCCTGACACTGTCTTCTCATGACCTCTTAGCATGTATGAGTACCTTAGTAAAGGTAAGGCAGCACGACGTAGCATGTGCTATTTTAGAGAATTTTACGGCATCGCGAGAGGGGGTGCAAAATCTTTGCTGTGCAGGATAGCATGGGGCCTCTGAACCGTTGACCAGAAATACAGTAAGTCTTTAACAGGTTTCTTTTAAAAAATGTGCTTATTCCATGTTTGCGGCCGTTCTGTGCCTTCATACCAAACGCTGCTTCTGAAAAACGACACTTGTGCCTTTTTCTACGTACGCCTTCGACGTGATTTATTTGAGGCAGGCACGGCGAACACATTTCCGCAGACGGATGCTGAAAGGTTCTGACTGGTCCGGGCTTCTCCGTAAGAAGGGGTTGATTTTGCACACAGCGCCGTGCTGTAAACAGCTTCACACACGAAGCTTGTCGCTTTTGACGTGATGCAACAGAGCGTAAACTCCCTGAAAACTGTCACCAAAAAAAGATAGATAAAAAATGCAACCTCTTAAAAATGAAACAGTGATTACTCAAAAGGAAGCTTTTACATCTACAGATTAAATCTTTTCTTCCTTAAGGTTTTTTCATTCCTCCAGATAAAGCTGTTTCTTTCTCTTTAGAAAAAAAAAAAAGTGACATTTCAGCCAAACAGAGATGCCGCGCTTGGATTTGTCGCCTCCTTATGCTTCTTGTGTTGCATTGGTGGTTTTGGCTGCCAGCAGAAAGCAGGTCTTGATGTTGCAATAAGTCAAACAAAATTCTGTCACATTGCAAGCAGCCTGATGCAGGAGGCAGGAGGAGAGACGGCAGCCTTGCAGGATGGCGACACCACGAGGGCTCGATGAGACCCACGAAGAACATCAACATGTCGGCATTGCCTCTCAAAACGACAAGTGACAAGGCAGGCAGGTGAAACACACTCTCCATTCCAAATGGAGTGACAGTTTCCTATCTATCGTATCTATTGCCTCATCTTCCAAAGCGTGCTCTGGAATGTGTCCGCGACGTGTTGGAGGGCCGGAAGGTGTCTGGCATTACGAATCACGCAACGGTTCTAGTGGTCTGGATCAGCTGCCCCCTGAGTTCCTACCACATGCGGGAGAGGCCCTCCTCTGCTTACCTGCTCTTGATTCTCCAGCTCCTTGTTTAACAGCTGCTTCTCGGCATTGTGAAGCTGCCTCTGCAGGTTCTCCAGCTTCTCCTGAAGAGACTGAAGAGAAGGAAGGGGAGTGACAGAGAGAGACGCTGTTAATCAGCAATGAATAGAAGCCAACTGTGCTAAAAAGCATCAGAAAGGGGCTTGTTGGGAAATGTGGCAATAAACAAACAAATATGGAGCTCTACTCAGAGACACATTCTAATGAGTACAAGGGAAAGTAGATTCCATAGAGTTCTTCTATAGAGTTCATAGATCTGACACAGTATGGAGTTGTGAAAAGCGCCTGTTAAATGCTGAACTAGCATGCTTTGGTCATCATTCAGCCCTCCAGGACCACTGGAGCCGGAGTCCCGCCCTCCACCAACCTCCAGCCATCTAGTATGTCCATCAAAACAGGTCCAGATGTTAGAACACTACAGTCTTTATCTCCAGTAGACAGTGGATTGGGTCACAATGGGCCAGAAATGAATCACTAGATTATTACAAAAACAATGTCAACACACACGTGTTCTCCTCCGCTCACTGCATGCAGACCTTCAAAGTTGACACTCTGGGTGGTCCGTGCGTGAAGACGAGTGAAGCAGTGAAATGTGGGTAAGTAAAAGCTATGTGTTTGGGGAGCTCATTTTCAAATTCCTGGCTTTGTTTGGTTAGTGCTACAAACGCTTGATGTGGAGCTCTATTTACGGCACCACAGGGAAAGATTTACAAGCCTTAAACATCAGATTAAAGAGATCCCCTTTAATGATCACTGGTTAGGAGCAAGACAAACTCAAGCCTTATGACCTAGCAGTAGGACCCTACTGCTAGTGTGACAGCATGTCTTCACACTGAACCAGCAAAAAGCCCCCCACCCCCACAGGATGGCTGTTTGGGCTGGAAATGAAAACAAAGACCCCACCCCCTTCTACGTTAATCCCAGTTCTTCAGATTTTGCTGCTGACGTCTGAGGCTTGGCAAGTAGCCTGACGGAGTGATTTATTGCTCGACTGTAGATCTCCATCTTACGTCATCCCAGGCTGGTGGAGAAGCATTAATTACTCAGTTTAGTTGACTCTGTTTTCATTGCCCCTTTGATGTGATCTTCAGGTTGGTCGAACCACGGTAAAAACGCTTCATTTTTCCTTCACTTACGGAGAAACAGAGAATGAGAAGTTGAGTGAGAGGAGATTTAGGAAAATGAAAATGTAGTTTTTAGTTAGGGATTATATTTTTTTGGAGAGTAAAACAAACTTAATTTCCCTTGATGCTTTTATCTAAATAAATGGCTGCTTTTGCAGCCCTCATACCTGTTGCATTCCTTTCACTGCCCAAAACATCAATCCTAATCCATCCAAGACGTATAATACAGGGAATCATTCTTAACTTCAATGACCTCCTCAATTTTAGTTAAACTCTATTTCTGAGGACAGAGACCAAGCACTGAAGACTAGTGGAACTGAGTAATCATGCACACACACAGAATGCTAGTAGGCACAGCCCATATGACTCTCACTCATCGTTGTGTGACGGTGATGTTCGGATTGCTAGTCCCAGCGTTGTGAGTAGTGCGGCCATTGTAAGAGGGATTATGGGAGCTCAGAGTGAAGGGTTACGACATCCGGGGCAGGATGGTCAGACAGACAGTACAAAAAGCTCGCTTAATGCAGGGGGTGGGGGGCACTAATTGTATCCCATAAGGCATCCTGCTGACAGTAACCCACAACAAAAGGCCGTCTGGCCACCTTCAAAGCCTGTTATCGCTTGGGAAATTTAGCTTCGTGAAGGGATGGGGAAATTAAAACTTCTGGGGAAATTCACTTTGAGACTTTGATGTTGGAAATTAAAATTAAAAAAAAAAAAAAAAAAAAAATTGACCAGTAGCTCTCCCAGCCAAAGAAACCCTTCGTGTTGATCGTCACGAGTGGGAAGGAGGACTGAAAAACAAGGGATGGATGTAAACAATCAACTGGCAAGAGCAGAGGCATACAGTGCACAGTGGAACACACCTGCCTCACCGAAGGGGGGGGGGGGGGGTGTTCTGGGGGAGAAAAATTAAGGGGAACAGGGGGTTGTTGTTGTGTATTGATTTTTTGGTGGAAAAAAAAAGGGTGGGGCAGAGGGGAAAAATAACACCACAGTTTAACCTTAACTAAGCAGGCAAAAGGGAAATCCGATATAAAAGAGAGAGCACAATGAGGACAACTGTGCTGGAAATACGGTGATAAACGTCCCATGCTTTGATGTCTTTCATCCTTCAGCTTTCATAATGTGCCTTTGATGTGAGTGTGTGACAAAGTCACTGCAGCAGACCAAAGACCAACGCTGCCTCATTCGGCCGTCACCTCCGGCGATACCTTTTCCCGTATGAATCTGTTCTCGAATCAACAAGTCGGCCAGTCATTAGGCTGACTTCAGCCGCCGGTCCGCCACGGCGAGGATGGGGACTCTAAAAGCGATGGGCCACAGAGGAAACACCTGGCTGAGGTTCCATGTGCAAATGGTGGTTTGGTAGAGTTGGAAGATGAGGTGACAGATATTTAGAAGGAATCCAATACTTAAACCTTGGAGTCAGGATATTTTAATTTGTTCTACAGGTAATCCGGTACATTTGAGTTAAACTCCACCCATTGTGTACCAAAATCAATTTATCCGAGTTAATTTCCTCAGGGGTTAAAAAAATTAAAATGCAATTAAATAGTGCTCCCCCACCTTGCTGTTCATATCTGCATTGCGGATGAGCATCCGCCTCTCTGCCTCCCAGCGTGACTCCGCCTCCTGGCGCTGGTGCTCTGCATCTTGGCGCTGGTGTCGACTCTCCTCCTGAACTGCCTGGATGCTGGCCTGTAGGTCTGCGATCACCTGCACGAGCAAGTGTGACGTTACCATCTGCTTAATCTGTCAGTTGGCAGGTGAGATGAAGCTAAACACCGAAATGAAAAGCCGGCCGACAGAGCTGGTGGTAAACACCGAAATGAAAAGCCGGCCGACAGAGCTGGTGGTAAACACCGAAATGAAAAGCCGGCCGACAGAGCTGGTGGTAAACACTGAAATGAAAAGGAATGCAATATCTAATATTGGAAACTGTCTGCAGTTTGAAAAAACAATTTTTGGTGAAATGGATAACTGCTCACAGAAACCAGGAATACATGCTTCTTTGGAATTCATTTGCTACAGGTCGGTTTGAAATGGTTCTGCCATTGGATTAGGGATACTTGATCCATAGCTGGCCAAATTATTACAGAATCACTTTTATCAATTAATTATTTGCTATATTTACCACAGAGGAAAAACAAAATAAGCTCTTTGCACTACATCATTACTATATAAATATGGGGGGAAAAAGCCCAAAACAAAAATGATGCCTTATTCTGGTGGTATTCAGAGCCAAACCCCGGAGAACCTGACAAATCCAAGTGATAAGTGGTCAAAAGACAAATCAATGAAAAATCTTCAAGCTAGCCAGAGATGTTCCTCAGACAACAAAGTGTAGGCTGATGGCTGAGATACACTCAACAGTCTGTAATAGCTGAGTCATGCATACAAAATGCATGAACTACATTATTAAAGGTGTTCCTGAGGAAGACTCAGTCTCTTTCACCCAAGAGGTTAAAAAAGGATGAACATTCTAACAGAAGAGCTGATTACAGCATCTCATTTAAATGGGGGTTTGAGTTCCATCTGTTTCATTAAAAGCAGCATGTGAGCACCTCAAACTGTAACAGAAATATGCAGGATTGTTTCAGTTAATGGCACTTAGTATGGAATTATTCTATACCATGAAAAGCATCAAGAAGACCACCCGTGTAAGAATCATTGCTATAAGAATGACCCTTAGAACAGCAGTACTTATGACTGAGAGTATCCATTGATTGTCTGAACCTCCAGGATCAATAAAGTACCATCCATCCATCCATCCATCCATCCATCCATCCATCCATCCATCCATCGACAGTGGCTGTCTGTTGCAGTGATGACAGTATGACTTTGATGAAGGTGACAATAACGATAAGTCGTAGTGAACTTTCGATTTGTGCCCAGCTAGGTTGTGTGTGTAAGGAGACGTCGGCACGGGAACCAAGTAACTGCAACAGTGATTAGCAGGTTGCAGCTTTCTTGTACTTATTTCTACATGTTGCTCTTTCTTGTATTCTCTTCCTGTGCTACTGGACAAAGAAATACTGCCCCAGGGATCAATAAAATTTCATCTTATCTTATCTACTTCAGACAGACACCAAAACGCTTCAGTGAAATTTCCACCAATCACAAACCAGAAAAGTGTATAATGTAAAATCCCACCTATATGCAAAATTTTACTCCTACAGATTAACCATCTAATAATCATGTAATTTTCCCAGCATCTTTCATACTGTATCCTCAAGGGGGAATAAATTATGATGATAAAAAAATTAAATCACCTGAGCTGATTTGGAGAGCTTCTGGGTAAACTCCTTCTCCATCTGCTTTAGCCTGTTGTTGGTCTGAAAAGGGAAAAAAAAAAAAAAAATCAAAGTGAAACTGCCAACGGGGATGAAAACTGCACTGACGCACATTTGGAGGCCTCATAGTTCACCTTTGACCTGGCCCGGCGTCACCAGGAATATTGGCTGTGCGTCAGGCTGAGCCCCCCCGCTCCGCTCCAGCACAGAGCGGCAGAGCGACCTGCTTTTCATATGCTGTCAACTATTCATCACTTAGAAAGAGAGAGAGGCAAGAAAAACGACCACTGTTGCCAATTATTTGAAGAACAGACTTCTGTAAAGAAAAAGAAAATATTTATGCAGGATAAAAAATGCATTTCTGAATAACTCACACAAAGTAGATTTTCGACCAAGCCTACAAATCTAACAATGGAAATGTTTTCTCTTTCTTTTAGCCTAACTGCGCTGCCGTCTCCCGACAGGAGAGGTGCCAAACACAAGTTCACATTCTGTTTACATTGTTCTTATCTGTAGTGCCAGTGTGCACGGATGAGCTGGGACAGGGTTAAAAGACAGGATGGAGGAATATACGTCTGCTGGCCTTTCGTGTTTGCGAAACGGAAAAACAAGTTGAGGGTCCTTCACTTCTTAATTTACTGTTGCTGAAAAGGTGGAGCCGAGTTCTGTCAGCAGTCTACAGTTATGAACCCACATCTTTAATTGCTGCACTCTTTCAGCCCAGTAATGTGTATGATGTACGTTCACCCCAAGCATCTGTGCCTGGAACCCTGCTTTCCAATGATTGCCAAAATGAACAGAGAAATTGTGATTTTAGTCACCTGCGCATGACTAAAAAGAAAACTTGGCCAGCAATTAAATCTTAGTCAGTAAGGGTGTGTTTAATAATATTAATGTATGTTTGTGATGGTACACACCTTCATTCAAGTGTCAGTCAGTACTCAGGCAGTAACATTTTACAGTGACATTCTGTCATATTACAGGGAATAGCCGTCGACCTGCTATGCCCTCTCAATCTCCATATCCAGGGTATTTTACACCTAACGCATAACTTCAATTTTTTCCCCGCCTACTAATCCAGTTTAGTGTTCTTTAATGAAACTTTATTTGAATGACGACAGATATTAAATCATTAGTTGTAATACCAATTCCAGACTGTGAAAAAAGGCTTGATAAAAAAAACTAGAATCTGGCCAGTGAAGAAGGTGATCATCTTATTTCTATCCAGCATTCAGAGGCTTTTCTCCAAAGGAAAGCACCGGAATTGATCGAAAAAGCATCGCATACAGCCGACATCAGAAGCAAAATAAGCCAAACAATATTTACATTTGGAACGCAGGACGCAGACCATTTTGGAGAGAGATGCTAAAAGATGATAGGAAGGTGCTCCAGGACAAACTAAGGTGGCACCTGCAGGAGGCTGCATCCGGTGCAGGGGGCTGGATAACCCCACTGTAACGGGAAAAGGCCAAACATAGGGTATAGCCTAATTCAACAATGGCCAGCATCCCGCCAAAAAACAGTCTTGAGTCATAACAGGGTGGAAGAAAGAGAAAGGGAGAAATGGAAGAAAAAAACAAACATGAGAAGACACACTGGCATGAGCTTTGTCCTGTATTCAGTCTTAGGATTCATTAAAACCCAGCAAAGCTAGATGGCGTGGAGGAGAAACATGGGGGGGCTCAGTTGGTCGAAAGACAGGCTCACACCACCACTTTCTGTAGTTTTCATTAAATAAATAAATCTGTCCGGTTTAAAAAAAAAATAGACAACTTTCATCTTGGAGAAGAAGCCGGGCAGAAATCTGCGCATCCATCCACAAGGCCAGACTGTGCAAATCTGATTTTCTGCAAATGAGCGAACCCCTTGTTCTGGCACTCGGAGGTGGCTGTCAAACTACTTTGATCTTTTTTTCCCCCCACCTCCCCCCAACACATATTGCGCCGTGTAATCCGTGTCAGGAAAAAATAATGTGATTTAGTATATCTCTAAACGGCAGAAAGCAGCTGACGGAAACTAATAATTTGTAACAAGAAAAAAAAAAGAAAGTGAAAACAACAACAAAAACCTTTGGCAGCAAAATAAACAAACGTTTATGAAGCAGGTGTTGCGTTTTCAGTGAAACACTCAGAGAAGCAGGGCTGAGGTGTAACACTGAAATTCTCTATTGCTGTCCACTGCATGCTCCGGATTTCAATTTTGGTGACCCTGCACGATTTTACACAGATCAGGCTGATCTGTTACAGTAGCAGACATTACCAGACACTTACAGACCTTGTCAAGAGATGCGGTGCATGTACAATAGGTTACACCTATAGGCATTATTAGTAGGCGAGGAGCGTATCCATTAGCCTACACCTACATGCATTAGCAGTAGGCGAGGAGCGTATCCATTAGCCTATACCTACACGCATTAGCTGCAGGCGAGGAGCGTATCCATTAGCCTACACCTACATGCATTAGCAGTAGGCGAGGAGCGTATCCATTAGCCTACACCTACATGCATTAGCAGTAGGCGAGGAGCGTATCCATTAGCCTACACCTACATGCATTAGCAGTAGGCGAGGAGCGTATCCATTAGCCTACACCTACA
>JAACJT020000037.1:2622111-2634375 GCA_009936485.2 Gymnarchus niloticus
TTAGCCTACACCTACATGCATTAGCAGTAGGCGAGGAGCGTATCCATTAGCCTACACCTACATGCATTAGCAGTAGGTGAGAAGCGTATCCATTAGCAGTATCCTAGAAGAGGCATTAGTATCAGATATGGAAAGTGTCCATTAGCCTACACCTTCAGTCCTTAAAAGTACGCTGTTGCATGAAGGACAACACACTGTTTAGACCTACCACATTAGCTTTCTGAAACCTGACTGCTTTCCACTAAGACGGCAAACAGCTGAATCAGTCAAAAAGAAGATGAAAGTCAACCAGAGGCCTGAAAATATGAGGTGTGCAAGTCAGTTTAGCATAAGAGCAAGGAGAACTGACGCCACCGGCTGCAGATGCATGAAGGACTGCTCCAGCATATGCTGATGTGTGGTGGGCTATGATTGTGGCCCGTTGCCAGGCGGCCCCCGCTGCAGATGGAGGAAACATGGCCAGCTGCTGCCACTTAACAAAGCGTCCCCAGCCACCCCCCGTCCCTTTTCTGTTTCTCCTCCTCTTCTCTGTCTCTTTGTTATCCCTGCCATTCCCAGTGCTTGGGTACATAAAAACATGTACATCAGTGGCACGTGGTAGACAAGGTTGCCATGGCGATTAGCACGCTGAGAAGGAGGAGGGAGCATCTGCTGCGGTTGCCGGTCAGGCTCAGACAGTGGGTCCACATGGGAAAACAGGATGAAGATCCATTCTTGAGCCCGCAGTCACAGCTTTGGCTCTTTGACCTTCCACATCCAGGTGAACAGGATTATGGGAGATGGCAGAAGTTGCCAGGTTCATTTAAGAGAGGCTCCCGTGACAAGGCCAGCAGACTGAAGCGTTTAAGGAGAACTGCCAGTGTTCAGCCTTTGTCACCTCTGATCATAAACCTTTTGGCCTTTATTAGATGCCCTTTTTGGGTTGTGAGAGGGTGGGGCGGCACATTGTCTTTGATGGTGCTGGGGGAGTAAGTAGCTCTTTCATCTAGGGGAGTTCCCCAGGGCCCTCAGCTCGGGGGCAGATGGGGAGCAGCCAGGAACAGCCGGCGCCCATGTGAAACCTTCACAATCACGCAGCATTTTTGTCTGCCTTGCCAAAATGAGAATGAGGACAAATCAGGTTGTTTTTCTATTACGGGCAGGAATAAGGGCTGAGACAGACACTGCGACGCTGATGTAGTTAAATGTCTGGTTAAGACGATTCATTTCCATAGTTATAATCTCACCAGCAGAGAGCTAAAAACAACAACAAACAGCCTTGACATGAGAAACAGCATAAGCATCAGCTATACTTAGAAGTTAGCTAATTCAGATTATCTATACTGAAAGCAGCCCAACTACCCCACTCCCTTGGCTGACCCCAAGCAAAAAGCTTCCCATTTTTTATTCACAAATTACACACCACTGACTAACTATAATGGTGACAAATGCCAGGTCTGCAGACTACAAACAAAAACACTTCTGTGTGGACTGGTGACTCATAAACACCTTTCTGTAACTCTAAGCTGTCGACTGCTCAGACACGGTGCCGGTATGAGCCATTAGCTTGGATGGTGACCCCGATGGTTCTCGACACGGCATTAGAACCAAACGGTTCTTGCTGTGTCGCGACAAAGATATTAAGGGACACACAAAATTCAAGGTATGTCACGGTATGGCCTGACAGTAAGAGTTAGACCAGCGCCTCCACCAGCCTTCCCTACGGTCTAGAAGAAAACCTCCTGCCATTGCACGGATTCTGATCTCACAGTCCAGCTTCCAGTCTGATCAAGAATTCTGGAATTCCAACCCATTTACACACATATTTAGATAACATCTTGATTCAGTGCTGCACAAAACCATTCTGAGAAATTGGGCCATACAGCTACAATGTGTAAATGCTGCACCCAAAGTGAGGTATCGCACAATGGCTGCATTATCGCTTTAAACAATAAATGCTAACAGAGTCATGCTATGTTTCTGCCTTTCCTGCATGTTGCTTGTGAAAGCTGTGTGTAGTGCTAGCCAATGAAAGAGAAGACTTTGTATTCAGAGGACTGGGTACGATCAATCTTAAGAGCCCATGACAAAGGGTGAAAACGTCACATGGAACCTCCTGCTGAGGTCTGTTTGCCGTTCCCACCCTCAGGTGTAATAATAGTTACGATAGCAGTCTTGTGCTGTTATCAAGCTAAATGCTAAAGCTAAGTACCTAAACAAAAGTGGTCTTCTGTACCTGTGGCTCTTTAAAATGTAATTGTTTCTCAGAAGTGGGAGAAAAAAAAAAAAAAAAAAACTTGATACAGACCTAAGATCACGTAAGTGGTATTTGCTGTTACGCAGTCTAAGAAACACAACTAGATTTGCATCTCCCATCGAGTAGCATGGATCAGAAGAGGAAATGACCCCCTCCACAGTCCAGTCTCTGCCTCTTTCCGTCCATCTTCATTGGAGAGACTCACAGATTGGAGCCTTTGGCCAGTAGAATCCTCTCTTGCCATAATCAGTTTCCCTTCCACAGTCACTTAAAACACCCTCCTTTAAAGAGAATCCAGGTCTTGATTAACTGGATGTCTCCCCTCACAACAAGTCCCATAAATATACTGAAATTTGGCAGTAACTTCTAAAGCTCTGCTGGCTACAGAGTAGAGAGTGTTTTTGTCCCTCTCAAAGGATTTATTGGAGCTTACGAATTCTACTGAGATCACAAAATTAAATATCAAAAAATAATATCAACAAACACCTAGATCAGCAAGGTGTTCTGAAGAAAGAGCCGGCAGTAGGCTCTGTTACGCTGGGTAAGACTCATCACCTTCTCCACAGTCAGCTCCTTTTCGGCGGCATGGCTCCTCTCTAGGTCTAGCCGGGCGCGGTCCATCTCGGCACGCAGGCGGCTCAGCACGGCCTCCTGGTCCCGGGTGGCCCTCTGACGCTCTTCCTCGCGCAGCAGGCCGAGCTCCACCAGTTGCTGCTTCTTCTGGGTGTGGGCCTGCCGCAGCTCCTCCCGCAGGGCCTCCACCTGAGCCTCCAGGGCCACCAGGCTCTGTGCGGGTTGATGGGGAAGACACACCGCCCCAGCAGCCGTTAGCCAGACAGACAAAGAGCCGGCACTAGTGGACAGTCAGCAGTTACTTGGTCATCTTTCTTTAGTATCCTTGCAAATATTCCCCCAGAATGCCGCAGAAATAAAACAAGAAATACAACAGCATTACAACAGATGACAAAAAATAGGGTCAAAGGTTAACAGCCTAGGGGGTGATTCCTTCATATAAGAAACAAATGATCAGTCCTCTGGCAGGTCAACTACTGATGGCAACGTCTGCCTGACAGCCACAAAGGCTGTATGTGGACACCCATATTAATCAGTGGAATAAGCTAATTAAGCCACACCCATTGCTGGCACGGGTGCATAATTAAGCACACAGCCATTCTTCTCCAGCAACAAACCTGTGGCAGCACAATGAGTCATGCTGAAGAGGTTAGGCTATGTTCACATTACCAGGCTGAAGGGACTCAAATCTGATTTTTTGCCTTAATGTGACACAGATCTGATTTTTTTCAGGGCTGTGTAAACACAGAAATTCAGTATTTTCAAATAAGATTTAGTGATTTTCAATGTGGCACCATTATAGAATGCCCATTTTCCAACAAATCAGCTTGTCAAATATTTGCCCTGGTTAACTGCAACTGAAGGGATGGTGAATTGAGTTCATCTACAAAGTGAAGTTGTAGATCACACAAACAAAGAGATGACTGGCCAACATAACACAAACCCTAAAGCTGTTATGGCTGAATGGCAGCAAATCCCACCAATAATATCCCAACATCTAATGGAAAGCCTTCCCAATAGAGTGTAGGACATTATAGCAGCCAAAGGAGGACCAACTTCTTGTTTATATACCCTTGGTTCTGCAATGACATGTTGCACGTATAGGGGTCCAGATATTTTTGACTATAATTAACTCATATTAATGATTTGTATTAATGACTTGAATTAAATGTCCCGTGACCTGCGAGGCCTGGCCTAAAGTCAACAACATATCCATCACAGGGTCATGCCTTGTTTCTGAAGTGTTGGCCAGCGTTTGTTCCCGACTAATGCGTACTGCTAACCTGTGTCACTGAGAAGAACAGTTTCCATGGCTGTTTTTTAATGAGGAGTCATAAAGAAGGCATGAAGATCAGTAACCAACACCCCGGTGACCTGCTCTGCCTGGCCATTGACCTTACTGCTGCTGCATTTCAGTTCTGCTCATTTACACTCTCTTAGCTTAAAGGCATGCTGCTTAATCGAACCCGAACCTTCAACAGGATGAGACGACAGCAGGTGTCCACGAAACACTGCTGAAGCAGACAGGAACAAGACAGAAGGAAGACAGGTCTATTATTGCAGTCTGTTGTTTTTTCATGACAGTTCGTTAAAGGATGGAAAAAAAAGAAACGGGAAAGAGCCGTAATCTCCACTACCACAGAGTGAGTCTCTCATTCTGTATGTCTTAATTACTGGCTTCTGAGGAGGAATCTCTCAGAGTCCGAAGCTGTCATCTCGTTGCTAACCATAACGAGAGAAGAGCGAGCTGGTGCCGTATCCTCTTATGATGCAGCTCTCCCCCCAGCTATTTTCAGTCTACATGACGACTGTTTTGGCGTACGGAATAACATGTTTTCGACAGGGAAAATGAAGTGGAACGGAATGAGGAGGTAAAAACCATTTTACATCCGAGATTCTGAAACAAACACGATATATGCATGACAATAATTTGCAGCTACAAACTTCCAGTAGTTGAACTTAATAGGTCCTAAGATAGTATTGGGATTTTTCTGCTACAACCCAATTCAAGATCTTGCTTATAAAGTCACTTGTACAATCGGTCAGTCAGACAGACAATCCATCCAAGTCAGAATCATGGGGCAACCTGGAGCCAATCTCAGGCAGCCTCATTTAGCAGCAGCATTGTTGGGTTAGTTCAGGATATTCCCACCCACCATGGGTTTTGAAGCCTCATTTAGCTCCAGTATTGTTTGTTTAGCTCAGGGTACTCCCACCTCCCATGGGTTTCGAATCCTCATTTAGAGCCACCATTGTTTGGTTAGTTCAAGATACTCCCACTCACCATGGGTTTTGAAGCCTCGTTTAATGCCAGCATTGTTTTGGCTAGTTCAGGGTTCTCCCACACATCACAGGTTTTAAAGCTTCATTTAGTGCCATCATTGACAGGATAGTTCAGGATACTCCTACCCACCACGGGTTTCAAAGCCTCATTTGTCCCATCAGTAGTATGTACCAGACAGGAGGCAGCACCCATTGAGTTGTGCAGTGTTACTGAACCGTGTTCACGGGAGCAGTAACTGGCAAAGGAGACGCTCCATCCACACCACAAGTCGAGTTGTGCTGTCTTCCTTCTTACTTTGAAACCGGGGCAGTGTAGCTGATAACAGAAGTAAGAGGGTGGCCCCTTTCATTCTGCGTATCAGCGCCATCATCCAGTTCGATGATCAAGCAGGCTCTCTTCTCCTCACCTGTCTTGATTTCTGCCGTCTCTTACTAAGTGCTAACCACCAAGTCAGCGAGATTACGGGAGGAGAATGTCTGGGGAAAAAGCACCGACAGCTCATTGGACAGGTTCAGTAAAAGATGTGAAAGGTGTTAATGTGAGAATGGACCAATGCTTTTGAGGCAGGCATAAAGATCTGATGATTGACAGCAAGACCCATCTTGCCCCCATGTCGGAGCACGAGTGTACAGACGGTGCATTGCTTGCTCTCTGCTTTGCTCTCAATCCGATCTTTCATCTATAAAGAAGATGGTGAAGAAATTGCACACCTGGGGGGCCAACTCTGCCAGAAAAGCAGTCGGCTAACCTATCAGACTGCAGTGGAACTGAGAAAACGAGCCAAAGCACCCACTTCGACAGGGCTCCTCCATTCAAATGCGAGACGTCAAAGAATTGCCGTCTGGGCGGCAGGTTGAAGGTACTGCAAACAGACGCTTGAGCTCGTTTTAAAAGACAGCAGAGCAAGAGCAGATGCAAAGTCATCTCTGGTATTGCTCATCCTCCTTGACCAGATGAAAAAACCCAGACTAGATGCCAGAATCATACACGACCCATTCGTTATTGTTCTTCTGAGACCTTAGACTTGAACCTAAAGTAATGACTGCCCACATCAAGGGATGAGTCTGAATTCTGCCTGCACCAGCAGACTCTTACTCATCTTCACCAAGACACTGTTATCCGGTTCTAAGCGGCTCTGGAGCAGAACCATCTTGTCGAGGTTGGGCACTTCCCATGTGCACACAAGCCGAGGTCTTGTTCCCGGCAGTCAGACCAATATATTTAACAGTATTTTTTTTTAGCTGTTACTGTTGACAGGGTTTGAAAGACAGCTTGCATGCAACAACTTAATGCCTCTGAATATTCCTCGTTCACTTCAAAGGCTCTTTGGCTTTGAATTCGAAAAATTACTGACGTTGCGAAAAGAAATTCCAGTAAAATGATTACTACCATGCCTGGAATTAAGTGCTTGTTTTCATACTTTTGGGCCGGAATGTTCTCTCATCTGTTGTCTTTGAGAATGCCATGTTTTTCTTGTACATAATATTTCAAAGCATGGAATTTAACTTAACAAGCCTTGCAAAAGTATTAAAAGGAAATATTTCCTTTTATAAAAGTACAGCCTGCGAGTACTGATCATCTAACACCATGTTTAAAGTGTTTTTTTTTTTTTTATCAAATCCATCCATCATTTATTTGTCTGCTCCAAGTGATGGTAGGTATTTCACAAGTCCTCTTTAGTCTAAGTACTGCTCCACAGACTCCAGGCAGTTGTGCAATCGGTCTGCCTGTCTCAAAACTCCTTTCTTTTCTGAACGTCAGCAGCCTGAGGAGAGTCTGTTTTCTCTTGTGAGTGACAGATCTGTCCTGAGTCTGTCACCTACCTCTTGGCGAGGCGGGGAAGGAATGACACAGTTAGGATCCAGGAAGAATGGACAAATTTAGATGCTTTTGGAGACACTCAGGCGCTGACCCTCCTAGGTACACGTCTTGCTGAGGGCCACTTTCAATTATGCAGATTAAGATTCTGCTGGAAGGTTTCTGGAGGGGGGGAGGGGGGGGGCAGCATAAAGCAGGATAGGCACACCTTGGCCGGGATAACACTCTATTACAGGGCACACACACACACAATCACACTCTATAGGCAATTTAAAGGCACCAAATGGGAGGACACTAAAGTACACCAAGCGTATATAATGTGAAACTATAACTATAGTTCTACAATGGACTGGAATCCCATCAAGTGGCTCCCAGCCTGAACTACAGGCTTACCATCACAATATATATTAACAACATGGAATGGAAAATGACTGCCTTCACATTGACTCAATATTTGTCTTTATTCGGCATTTAACAGTTACACTCAACTTTTTAACTGTAGTCTGAAGGTTGCGTTGCAGTTAACCCAGACTTGTAAGTCCAGCAACAGCTTGTGCAACGGTTTGAGAATACAAAGCTTCTTTTCAAAGCTGGTGAAGGGTCATAGAGTCCAACGCATTTTCCCTCCGTGATCGTATCTTCAACACAGTGCCAGGGTTTACGAACAGATCAGACCACAAAGGCCACTACACTAGCAAGTGGAATCACCCGCACTCTGGCTGCCAATATTTCAGTTATTTTACTTCCGCCTCACCAGCTTCCTCCTTGGGATGAAGCACCCAATGAAACGAGCTTGGAGCACAATGACCGAAGTGCGAGATCGGTTCAGCACCAGATGAGCGGCAGATTATTTGTACTGATGCTGCAGGTGTGAAAACGACTTGGAAACTTGAGTACGAGAAAAAGAGGAAATATCAGACAGCCGACAAAAGAAAAGTATCTGTCATACAGTCATGCATAATTAATAAACAGATTATGAATGAAGAGCCCTTAAAGGGAATCCTCTGCTGCCTCTCCTCTGCTTTTCGACCTGCTGCTGCCACTTAAACTCCAGCCTTTAGCCCAGTATCCTGTCTGTTGGGATTCAATGCTGACCTCATTTTATCGAAGAGTGGAAAGCCACTTTTAAGGTTTTATTACGCAGCTATAGGGGGTTGGGCTCTGTACGACAACTCCACCCATTTCAGGTGTTACATCTGCGGACTCTCCAGCACTGGAGAGGCTGAGGCGAGGTCAGCGGAAAACAAAAAAGCAAGCGTACAAATAAAGAATGCAGTCAAAACAGCCAGCTAATCACCTGGTCATTGTCAAGGAGAACGAGAAAGGAACTTAGGGTGGTTGCCAGACAAAGGCCACGGCAAACGTATGAAATGTTTTGGGCATGGCAAAAAAATCATCACTGCGTGACCCACAGACTGACTTTATATGCTGGCGCATTTTCAGATTCACACAAAGCGAGCCGTGTGCTTTGAAGCCCGTGTGACCTTACGGCAAGGATGCTGTCACACACATGAGAGCTCCGCCCTCTGCCGCGACCTGGGCAGCCATCCCACGTGTGAGCCTGCACCTCACGGGACAGCAGAGAGAAATACAGCCCTGGGTTAGGAATAAAAGGCCAAAAACATAATGAGAGTGGACTACTTCAGGCTCCATCTGGGAACCCGAGAGGCTACCAGTCAATTTACTTTCCTTAAAAATGTATTACCTTCAATTTTGCTGCAAAGTAGACAAAATTGTGTAAGGCTGCAACAATTTTCAAATAATTTTTAAAAATTTGGGCTTTTTTAGAGGCTTCACCAAAATAAAATGTGAATAAAAACGTGAAATTAAAACAACATTTTTTCAACCAAAAGTCACCTCCTCCTTATGTGATTCGTACGTATGCGTGACACCTCCTCACATATGCATTTTGGGAGAACAAAATATGACTGGCAAGCGCACGGAGACCTGGATGGCGAAGGACCTGCCGGCAGCCCCCCTACCTCACTGTCCCGCTTCCTTAGCTCCTTGGTCTGCGTCTCATGCTGGAGGATGGCTGCCCTGGACCGCTTCTCCAGGTCGCCGATCTCCCACTGGTGGTCTTGGACCAGGCTGTCCTTTTCCGCGTTGTGCTGCTGGAAGAGGTGCGTCCTCTCCTGTTCGTGTTGCAGCTTCAGCTCCATGATCTGATTGGACAACACAGAGGAGCGAGACTTCATCAGCGGAACATCCCCCTGTCGTCATGACAACTCGCCCATAGCCACAAAAAAAAGTTCAGGTCCCCCCCCCCCCAAAAAACCTAATATGACAACTGAAAGATTTTACGCCAATAGTTCCCTTTGGCTAATTCATTAAACTTTACAAAACAATCGCTGTCAGCTAATATTTTTCTAAGATACTTTATTCTTAGAGCACGGCTTCCCTTAAGGAAAGGCACATCTCTTAAGGAATTGGGTTTACTGCCTCAAAACAGAAGTCACCCTTACTTTTTCACTATTTCATGCTCTATTTTGAGTTGGAATGCATTCATTTTTCCCCTTTGTACAACTCTTTATTCAGGTCTATTTATACTCTTGTCCTTCACCTGTATTGTTTCTTATACATTTAATCTATCCAGGATTCAAATAGCCCCTTTCTTGGGAAAAGGCTTCCATTTTTAAAATGTAAAATATTTGTGAAGATTATCAACAATAAAAAGAATGAGAAGGAGGAATCACAGCCGAAAGGCCCTGACTGTAGCATTGTTGGGGCTGTGTCGCCTCAGCAGGGACAGATGCATGCCACCGGCAGACAGGCGGACACCCACTGGGGCACAACCAAGCCGGGGGATTGCCGAGCCCGCTTGGGCCCATGGACCCCAGCTGAAAGGGGGGCCTGCCTGAGAAGGCAACGTCGCCCAGCCTTTGACGCTAATCCTCCTGCCATTGTTACCCGTGGCACCCTACCTGACACATGCTGGTGGTGGCAGGTGGTTAATGGAGCTCTCTGATTGGGGGGGCAATTACTCACTTGGCAGACGGATCTCCAAAGAGCCTCAAGAGTCTTCAGTTGGGCTAAGGCTACCCCCAGTCGTAGACAGCCCACGGAACTGATTTTCCCCAACTCTTGTAAAAGTATACATACTTTATATGCCTGTATTTCTAAAATTTACAGAATGCATCACAGACTCATTTACAACAGGCTCCCCAAAGAACTCCTTCGTCTTTGGAATATCACAAAAAATGAAGATTACTACTTCAGTAGTATTCCTTTGGTTATTTTGCACTATGACAGGTAATAACCCATGCACATCATCTTATGCTCTGTCATAAACCTGCCATCAGGGCTGTTGTTCAAATCCGAAACGCAAACTGTCATGAAGCGTATGGACAGGTAATTCCCCAGGTGCTGGAGCGCCATGCCATACAGCACTGAGGTGCACAGAGAAGCTGAAGTGTCCCATTACAAGGCTGGTTCACTAACATCCCATCAGAGAAAAGCATCGGAGAACAGCTGGGAAGCAGACATGGCCATCTCACTCAAGGCCCAGAGAGGAGATGACGCCAAGCTCGAGACTGGAGGGAATTACTAGGCAAACAGAGTTGGTAGTAACATGAAGCCCAGATGAAGGCAGTTTGATCTTTGTGGGGGGGTGGGGGGTGGGAAGACAGTCTTGTCTTGCTACCCATGAACCTGTCATTCGTTACAAGACAAAGAACATATGAATGAGTAAATACACTGTGGATTAATTTATGGATGAATGTGTTTGAAGAGTAAAGCAAGAGAGACAGAAGCAGACAGAATGGGGGGAGAGAGAAAGAGAGAGAGAGAGAGAGAGAGAGAGAGACCCGGCAGAGAAGGCACATTCTTGGAAACAGACCTGCTCGTCATATCTCTGCTTGAGCTCCTCCAGCTGACAAGCAAACTCCTTGGCCTGCTTCTCACGGAGTGACCGGGACCGCGTCAGGTCAGCCTCCACCTTCTCCATCTGACAAACGACAGATAAATGTGACTGTCGCTCCCAAGCTGGTTCTCCTTTATGGTGACTGGGGTCCACAGTGGGGTATTCTGGCTTATGACAGGCCTTCCAACCCCTGCACCAACCTGCTGCTTCATGTCGGCGTAGGCCTTTTCCGAGCTCAGTTCCGCCTCCCTCTTCAGCTGCTCCAGGGCACTCTCTGCCTGCAGGGCCTGCTGCTTCTGTCTCTCCCACAGCTGCAACAGATGCTCCTCCTTCTCCCTGTAATGCACAGGGTTGGCCAAGAAGGGGCACAGTGGTTAGAGAACTGTACTCAAATACAACTGGTAAACTCCCTGCCATGTAAGCACCCCATCACCCCCCAGTGGAATTTTTTTACATTTTTAATTTTCTTTTTAAAGCACTCTAAACAGCCAGTAACAATAACAGGAAATAAAGCCGAACTAAATAGAGAGAGAATAACATATAAGGCCTTTCTCTTTATAATACATTCTTTTTCTTTGTAATTTTGGTCTCTCTCATGGTGCACATCAAAGATTGAAAAAATGTTTTCCCCAGCGTCGTGCCCTTTGTAATTATTAGGCTGCCTCTGTATATGCCTGCCCTCGGGGTGGCCGCAGACACAAAAGGACCTGCGGAGGGACCCGCGACGAGGAGGAACACACGCGGAAAGGACTGGTGCAGAGAAAACCACACTGCAGAAATAGACGTGCCACACAGCTCTGACAACAGCTTCCAAACTTTGAAAAGTGGGGAGGGAAGATGATGAGAAAAAAAAAATCTTTGTGTTAAGAATCTGAAAGACAGGAATGGGTCTATAGGGAGCCCAGATATTTTTTCTCTGAAAAACCCTCCCCCCTCACTCTGTCTCCTTGTGACACTGGTGTCTTTTTCAGGCTGTTGCCACTTCCGTCGCACAGCACTGTCTTTGCCATAAATAGGAACGCAGCGATGAAGAAGCGCGTCTGAGGGGTGAGCTGGGAAGGATGAGGCTGGTGTGAGCCTCGTTTTGCACCGACAAGAACGAGAGCATGCAGCCCTGCAGTGTTCACCCATGTGCTGATGTGGCTTTGAACAGCTGACAGCAGGACAAAGAAAGAAAAGCAGCCTGAGAATGGAAGGCAAAGGAGAGAGTGCTTTTTAGGGATGGGCTAAATGAGAGTGCTAGCCAGCACTTATGGGATAGTTCAGGACACTCCAACCCACCATGAGTTTTGAAGCCTCATTTAACACCAGCAATGATTGGTAGGTCTGGATACTGCCACCCACCACGAGTTTTGAAGCCTCATTCAACACCAGCAGTGATTGGTAGGTCTGGATACTGCCACCCACCACGAGTTTTGAAGCCTCATTTAACACCAGCAGTGATTGGTAGGTCTGGATACTGCCACCCACCACGAGTTTTGAAGCCTCATT
>JAACJT020000037.1:2634475-2647700 GCA_009936485.2 Gymnarchus niloticus
TTGAAGCCTCATTTAACACCAGCAGTGATTGGTAGGTCTGGATACTGCCACCCACCACGAGTTTTGAAGCCTCATTTGCCCTATCTCTAGTGCTTTCACCTGCAGACTGTCATTTACAGCGATTATCCACGTTTGCTGGGGTGGCAGCGTATCACAACATATGGCACGTTTTACACATGCTTATCCGCACAGCATATTACATATAAACACACTACATGCGGAAGTGGGTATGTTACAGCATATTACACAGTTTTTCATACGTGGTCATTTGTATCACATTACATTCGCATTTAATTAGCAGACACTTTTGTGCGACATTCAAACAAGGCCGATGATACGCAACAAACACACAGCTGTCAAGGAGCCGACTTAGATGTGAGTGCTGTCAGGCCGAGCTTCCAGTGAGGGACCGGTAACAAGTGCAGGATGTGTGTGGGAACAAGAGTTAAGCAAGAGCCTATCCTCAGAAAAGCTATTAAAAGAAATAATGCCAGGAGAATCTAGCCGGAACTAAGCATGGAAAAGGAGGCAGGCTTGGGAGTCTGTGCTGGGGATCTGGGTGATGAGACTGCAGAGGCACAGTTTGTTTTGAAATGGTTAAAATACTCACCGGCAGATTCCATGCTGTCTCACCAGATCAGAGACTGAAAAACTGACTGCCCTCCCCCGCAAGGAGTTTTATTTATTTTTCTGTTTGTTTACAAGGTGACAGATGACACAGGCCCTCCGCCTTGCTGCACTGATCCCCTCTAAGCTTCAAAAAAGAGAGAAGTTGAGTTTTTGTGGTTCTTCGTGTTGCTACCATATCGCCGTCAAAGAGGGAGACTGGTCTCTGACTCATGTGTTCGAAAGCGCCAGAGACTAGGAGATGTGTGAAGGGAATGAAGCTGACGTAGATTAAAGACTCCTCAGCTTCTTGTCTCATCTGGAGGACACCCTCACCTCAGAGCTTCCTCCAAATTGGAGATCTTCCTCCTGGCCTCAGCTTGGTCTCTCTCCATGGAGCGCACCTACAGAACATCATAGACACAGGCCTTCAAAACGACCGCCAACACGGTCTACACCTTCATCTCCACCCTCCATCCTTCGGCGTACACGATGAGACATCGTGTCGACCCATCTGCAGCCAAGCCCATAAAGAGCAGGTCAGGATAGGGAGGGACCACTGAACTGTCTGGACATGTACGGATGACAGCCTTCGTGAGCTGGCCGACAAAAAACCAGATGTTCACCTGCCCATTAAAGGCACCTCCATGCATTCACCTGGTTTAGCAGATTAGGCCTAATTTATTAGGCGTTTACTGCCCCCCGTTTTATAACACGCCAAGGCTGTGAAGTACCCCTATGGTGTTTGATCTTAACGAGCAATACCATCCCTACTCAGAAACACATCCTGCCCGGCCCTCGGTTTATTTGACCACAAACCCCAAGGCCCAGTGGAGTGAGACACCTGTTCTG
Source organism: Gymnarchus niloticus (assembly GCA_009936485.2). NCBI lineage: Eukaryota > Metazoa > Chordata > Actinopteri > Osteoglossiformes > Gymnarchidae > Gymnarchus > Gymnarchus niloticus. The sequence continues at coordinate 2,635,934 of JAACJT020000037.1, forward strand.
GAATGTACCTGTCAGGATGCGGCTCGGAGCGTTTGGCCTTGTGAAGGACAGTTGCTTTTACCTCAACTCCGATATTACGGAAGGAAACACAAAGTCTGCATGTAACTAACTCCAGACCTTCCGGGGAAGACATTTTAACTTCAGGGTTTAAAGGAAAAAAGGGTAAGAATGAATTGAATAAACACTCAAATCCTACTTTTTTCTCACTGGCCTGCTGAAGGTTTGCCTTTTCCTGCAGAAACGCACTTTCTTGATCCTAGGAAGAAACCAGCTGGTGAGGCAAACGTTGCTGAGTAAAAAAACGAAAGGGAGACAAACCGTCTGGCATGTTGGCGCCGATATTATATAGCGCCTTAAACATGACAGTTATTATTCTGCCCATCTGTGGTATATGAAAGTGCAATCACCGCCCACATCCCAGACAAGAGAGGAGGGTGGAGCATTAGAGAGGTGCGGCAAGGATCGCTTGAATGTGCTGAGGTCTTACCCTGAGCTGCTCTCTGAGCTGGCAGACAGACTGCTCCAGCTCCTCAGTCACTCGAGATGCCTGAAAAGACTTCCCAGTTACTCCCAGTTTGCTTTATCTGAAACAGCACTCACAGAGGATCAGGACAGGGCAGCTTTGACCGCAATACGCGTGGCTCCCTCCTATTCAAACTCACCGTGGCAGTTAGGTCACTGTACTGTGAGGTCAAACAAGTAGCATCAATTATGACATAATCCGTTTATTTCAAATTAAAATCTAATTAGAGGTTAAAAAAAACCCCATATTTTTGGCAGGACTCAGAGAAACATTTAATAGGGTCTGTCACTTCCAGCTGATCAAATCTGAGCACGAAAACCCTCAAAGGCCGTTTGGCGCCCGTATCCGAACGAGGTCAAGTCTCCATAATGACGCGACGAGCCTCGCGCACACACACCAATGTTCTTTATTCTGGTAGAGGAGGTGGTTTCTGATGCTCGAATGACTGGAAATGGCTCAGGATGTCACACCACCCTCAGAGCCTGAGCCTGTTCCCGTTATTCTGTGCCTCTCACATGTGGCTTACTGGCTCATACCCCACTTCCAGCCAATAAGAACGCACGTGTGACTTCACATCTGGAAGGGCTATCATTTCTGGGACTTTTTTAAAAAGTTTAAGTCTGATGGAAATGGCCAACGTTTTTGAGTGTGTTACCTTGGTGGAGGACAGGAGGTACTCCTGCTGGTGGCGGTGTATGTCCGCATCATGTTTGGCCTGCATCTCCTGCAGCATCTGCGCATGCTGCTCGTTGAGTTGCTCTTTCTCTCGGGCCATGGACACACACCTGGGGAGCAGAGACAAGGTCACTTTCTGTTAGGCTCACAAGCTTGGCAGATGCGGCAATTTTTCAGAATGATTCGTTCAGAAAATATGAGAGGAGTGGACCTGAGGGAGAGCAGGGGGGTCCTAAGAGAGAACGTGGAAAGGATAACGGGAGAGGACCTGAGTGAGAGCAGGGAGATCCCAAGAGAGAATATGAAAGGCATAAAGGGAGAGGACCTGAGGGAGAGCAGTGAGGTCCTAAGACAGAATATGGAAGAGATAAAGGGAAAGGATCTGAGGGAGAGCTGGGAGGTCCTAAGGGAGAATACGAGAGGACCTGAGGGAGAGCAGGGAGGCCCTTACAGAGAATATGGAAGAGATAAATGGTGAGGACCTGAGGGAGAGCAGGCACTGCCCTCACCTGCGGTTGGCCTCTTGCAACTCAGAGCTAATTGCAGTGATCTGCAGCTCCAGGTCAGCTTTCTCCTGGGCTACTTTCAGTCGCAGACTGTTGCTGTGCTCCACCTCCACGGAGAGCTGCTTCACCCGTGCCTCCAGTTCCTTCACTACCTTCTCCTGAGGGGAAACACACACAGGTCCTTCAGAGCACCTTTGTGAGAGCGTGCTGATCAGCGATTAAACGGTTTGGAAGACATCACCTCTGCCCAGAATTGGTCAGGGTTACTTTGTTTCTTTAGAATTTGATACAAGTTTACCCATAAAGACAAAAGGATGTTTTACTAGGGAAATTTAACCTTACTCAGAAATACAGCAGCGTAACCTTCTATGGATTTGAATTTACAACATCTTGGTCACAGTTCTCTAAATAAAATTCACGAGGAGCATCTGAGACCACAAGAGATCAGAGAACTTGCATGGTAACCTTTACCCTCCACTGTTTCTCAGACTCTAAGGACATGCTTTCAAATAGAATCTAGACCCTAATGCTAGTGATGGAACAAATGAGGCTTCACAATCCTTGGTTAGTGGGAGCATCCTGAACTACCAATTAATGCTGAGTTTTGAAGCCTCATTTGTCCCATCACTACCTAATGCTCTTCCTTTTACACAGAGGTTTTTGCTTATAGGTCACTGCTTACAGGAGTAACATCAGACATAATTTAAATACAAGTGCTAACCTATACAAAGCCCAAATAATGACAGTTACAGAAGCTCCTCAATTTGTACATCGGTGATTACCACTGCAGCACACAGGCAGTCTTGAAAAGAAATCCCCATTTAAGGTTCTGACAAGCCCAGTTACTGCAAACCTTCTCAATTTTAAAAGAGAAAAAAAAATTCGTTTTGAAACAATTCTGTACAGTGAGCCTGTGTCGCACTCAGTGGTGTATGCAGCTCCAGATCCAGATCCAGCTCCAGGTTCGAGCAGCCTTTGCAGCATTGCTTGGCAGGCCTTCAAGATTACATCCGACGTTCCCTTTCGAAATGTCGTCTTTGATGTTGCTACAAATCGCTTGTTCAACACAAAACACAAATGCTGAAATGAAGTTTTCGGAAGACTGACTGTGCCTGAAATAATCTCCATAGTATTCCATCCCTATAAGCTCTGTAATGTATTTTGTGTTTGTTGTTTTGTTTCCATTGTCTTCACATGCAAGAAAAAACGCCTTGAGATTGTGAAGACAACAACAGGAGGAGTGAATGTGCCGATTTTTGAATGCTCGCATATGTGAATTCAAACACTGTAGTGAAATTAGGGGATCTCACTAGTGACAGGAGTGTTGAAAATTGAACCTCTCTTTTCCATAGCTAATAAAAACAAACAACGGCAGCAAGAGGTCCCAGACATGGCTTATTTGTTTTACTACAGTCAACTGAGATTGCGAAAATACAGTGTTGACGGAAGCATGCATTGAGAAACATAAAAACCATTACAGTACGCATTTATTTAAATGGAGTACAAAGAACTTCTCCCATGGAAAAGATGTGAACTCAAGCGTGCTACAGTGTGTCAGTGTTGGATAATACTGAGCGCTGCAACCTGCTGATGGTTATGGATAAAGACACAGAAGGGCCAGAAAATGTTACAATTTCATCTTTCAGTCTGAAGGAGATGGACAGATGGGTCCAGCAGCATGAACAAAAGCCAAACAAACTTTTGAGCCGAGTGATTTTAAACGTGATGTGAGACGTTCATGTGTTGGAAAATGTCAATGTGATCATAAGTCACAGGAGAGACGCCCCACAGTGAGATGAAGAAAGCAGTCAGTTTGTCTGACACGTTTCCTTAACGTTCTGCTTTGGCTGAGGCCAGCTGTAGCAGTTACCTTCAAAGCGCTGCGCTTACAGATAAAAGGATTCTGTGCTCTTATCTCCACGGCCTTCATCACAGTGTTCTGAGCTCACAGACAGACACATTCCTGAAGGGGGGACGGGACTCGCACAAATGTACTCTGTCCCCCGAACACGGGGCGCCACGCCAGCATCCGAACGTACGCTTGTTACCCAACATGGTCAACGTTCCGGTTTCTGCAGGAATTTTGCGCAAGTGAACAAATGAAGAGCTCTAAACCCACGAGCCTATGAACTAAATCCTGACTACTGTGCCAAGCTCTGCTTTAGCCTCCTGTGAATCTGAATAACTACCACTTCAGACTACATTTCTAAAATCTTACTTCTGTCAGATCAAAGTGTTCCACTGATCATCCTGGGAACAGACCAACTTAGGTTCTGTAAAGAATGGCCACCCCATATATACCTGGTGTGTTGCCATACTCACTGTGGCCTGCATCTGCATGGCGTACTCGGACTCCATCTTTGCCAGTCGCTGGTTCGTGTCTTCCAGAAGCTCCTGGATGCTCTGCGTGTGCCTCTTCTGCAGCTCAATCTTCTCCTGCTCCATCTCTGCCACTGATGCATGCAGCTGGGTAGACAGGGCAGATACCTGTGCCATGCGGCCTACGGCCCGATAGACCCCAACGACGGGAGCAGCTGAACAAGTGATGACAGCTGTATCTTCACCCCCGCAGAGGTTACTGGAATGTCTTCCCTGCCTGCGGCAGCCTCGTCATCAGAAATGATCCTCCACAGCAGGAACAAGATCCTACCTTTTTCTCACATTCATTCCTCAGGGATTCCACACTCTGCTCAGACAGCTTCTTTAGCTCAGCAATCTGCTTCTCTTTGCTCTGCCGGATGACCTGCGACTCCTGCACCAAGCTCTGGACTGCGGAACAGAAACAGGCCCGGCAGGACGGCTAGGTCATTTACCCTCGAACCTCAGGCACACTGACGGTAGGAATGACGGGATGCAGGCTGTTATCAAGCTGACTTCCTCCCCAAAGCCCACTCCTGGCCTCTTCGGTCCACCTTCATCACCTATTCCGAATCTTCACATGCTCCATCGTGGACAGGACCACCCACCTTTTTTCTCCAGCTTGCGTATGGTCTCCTCAGAGTCCTTCAGCTTGTTCCTGTACATTGTTTTCAGCTCCTCGATCTCACCGTTCTTCCTGTCCAAAATCTTCAAAGGGCGAAAGAAGCAATTCCATCATGTCCGTGTGCAAAAACGAGGAATCTGATACAGACAGTCATGTGAAGCCGGCTTTCCACAGAATCCAAAACAGCAAAAGTAAGACTGCATTGGGACAGTGAGGAACAGAAGGTCAGACCTCGACCTGAAGGACATGTTTGCAGACACCAGACTGTGTTCAAGCAAACTTCAGAGCACAGAGATGTATGCCCCCCCCCAGAGTCAACAGAAACAACACAGGGAATGTTTTTCACGCCATGGTCAGAGGTACCCTCTGTTCCAAGATGAAAGGCACTGAAAGGAGGTAAAGGGAAGTTAATTGGCTGAAGAAAGGGGGGGTGGGGGGAACGATAGACAATTTTGCCATTGTGCATTTTGGTCACACAGAGTTAAAAATTGTGAATCAAAGGTAGGATCCAAGGAGACTATACTCCAGGGAGGGGGGCCGGGGGTTCTGGGGGATCATTTGAGGCTTTTAAGGGATGTCGTTGGCAAACAACCCCTGCCTGCAGGAGCTCCACAGGTCTCATCTACTCATACATCTCACGATTTTTAACCCAGTTTACTTCATTTCAGTTGTGTCTGCGGTGCTCGTAAGAAGCCATGCGAGAGAGCTGGTGCTGAATGCGGAAGAGGATTTCGCTCTGCTAGCAACCGACAGGCCCGGTTACCCAAGCAGAGAACTTCTTGGAAGCCCCTGGAGGGGAAGCGGGCCGTACCTTCTGCACATCCGCGTCGTGCTTCTGCTGCACCTTCAGCTTCTCCTCCTGATGTCGGGCCTCCTGCACCTTGGCCTTCATTTCAGCCTGCGGGCAGTGAGCGAGTGAGTCCCAGCACAGGCCGGCCACATGCTTTCAAAGGATGACAGGAGCAGGTTCTACAGCACCCCCCCCCCCCCCCCCATCTGACACTTAAAGAATGAATTTGATTAACAACAACATAACAGAAGACCAAAGCAGAGTAAGACGACGGGCAGACTCAGAAACCAGTCACGACATGATTAGAGCCCCATGGCAACATAAGGGACGTGATGCATAAATGTGGCAAAAAGGGCTTAGCTATTTGAGGTTAAGAGTGATGCTGGCTACCAGCTGCCACACTGGCAAAGCATCACCCCAAATCAGTCAATAGTATACATTATTTCACATTTTCTTCACCTATTGCTTGTCCTGACTAAGGACGCCTCATTTTGCCTCTAGACAACTACTCAGCTTCCAATTCAAGGTTCAGATTCATGTGCCCCAACAGTGTCTGCATTATGCTTAGATCGGTGAGGATGGGTAAATGCCTGCCCATCTACACAGCTCCAAAAGGTAGTCATGCCAAATCAGACCCAGTGACTAACTCTCAAACATCTGCCCTGGGATCTTGCAGCTGAAACAGTTTATAAGAAATAAATGAATAAAAAAAAGGTTGAATGTTCCTAAATTACCTCCCAATGACACTTCAAAAGAGCGACAGTCAAAGTAAGCTACATGCCAGAGCGAGGACATGGGTTCCATCTCAAATGAATCACGTTATCTGTGAAGAACTCTGTCAGCACCACCCCCCATCGCTCTGTATTGGTGCCTGCTGTCAGCCGGGTGTGTACACCCGACGACGCCTGCACCCCATGCAATGCAAAGAAGCCGGCTTCCTCAAGTGCATTCCAGTAGAAACGTGTGTCGGCCTTTGCCCTCCTTCAGGCGGTATGAGCCTGTTCTTTTTCCGCTTCTAAGCGGTGAGAACACAAGCCAAATTCCAGTTTTACCAGGCATGCTGAGTCAGGTTTTACGCATACCGACAGGAAATCAGAGGCCATCGAGAATCTAGCGGGAGCAGACTGAGTTAGCCTTCCAAGTCAGTTTGTTAGCTAAGCCAAAACGTCCTGAGCTTCTTGCATTTCTTCATGCGTGCATCTGGTAAGTGACCACATAAAGCACATCTCATATTTATCCATACCTGCCCCCAGTGTAGTGGTTAGTTTCACACTGAGATCATCAGGGTTCAAATGCCTACCTCAATCTCATGTGATTGACCATGTGGCCTGTTGTCATGGGAGGTGCTGTTTCTCCCTCGCCTTGATTTGAGGTAAATCTATGAAAGGACAAAAATCTAATCAAGTAGCCAAAGACAGCATGTGAAAATGACCCCCCTCGGCTGACAGCTTTAGGACAGCCCCATACTTACTGGAGAGAGTGGTATTGGGGTCTCACGCAAATACCTTGGATTCTCAATCTAAAGATAAAAACATAACATCTGCTCACTTATTTCGCATTGGCTACACCCCAAAATAGAGCAGGCCCAGGTATTAATCACACACCTTCTACAAACCATACCCCATAAATAAGGCCCAAAAAAAAGCCACACCCATAAAAAAACCACACCCTGTCACAAATCACACTCCTGCTGTAAAGCGAAAACTTATATTACATGCCATTCGGAAGAATTTGAGATACTCTTTCAGTTAAAACTGTTTAGTGTAAAACCATCTCTGATTGACTGATACTGTAATATTTAGCACAGTATCTCAGTGGGTCGTACTGTCATCACAACTCCAGGGGTGAGTGTTTGACTCCCACCTCCACAGTATACATATGGATTTTACATGTCCTTTCACAGTCCAGAGACATGCATTTAGGCTAACTGGAATCTGTAAGTTGTATGCAGTGTATGATTGTGTGCATGAGTGTGAGTATCCTGTAATGCTATCCCGTCCAAGGCCTACCCCAGCCTTGGGACCCTGTTCTACCTCGGAGAGGTTCCAGGTGACCCCGATCAGGATAAGCAGTTAGAAAAGGGATTTATATTTACCTACGGCTAAACAAATGAGGCAAACTTTATAACGCTAGCCAAGATCCCGGCCCTGTCAGGGTACTTGGCACAAAAGCTCAGTCTACTTGCAGACTTCTCAGATGTTGTGCTTCCATAAGTCATGCATGATACAATATCCAAAAGGTGAAAGACAACAGCTTACAGCTAAGACAGACGTGGGTATTATTAAAATGATTTAAATGTAATATGCCATCTGCTGGAGGTAATCCATATGACACTCACGCACACCTGATACAAAGGCGGGTCACCACACAAGACGACACAGACGTTTGACATGTCTAGGTGGTCTGTGAACGTCAACATGTTTTGGCCCATATGCAAGCGTGATGGAACAGGTAAATGCATGTGTCTGTAACTGCCATTGACTCTGCAGGTCAAAAAAAAACATATACGCCTTTGAATGAAACAAACTGCTTCGGTGTATCGCGATGCAGGCGCTAAACAGTGCAACTGCTAACTGACCTGAAAACAAAAGCCACCAAAGACATCGGCCTGTACGACTCATTTAGAGTATCTGGGGTGGGTCAGACCGATTGGCCTAAGCAATGGAGAAGCACCCACTGACACGTCCGACCGTAAAGCTGAGGTTGCGGGAAACCCCTTCCGTGCCCCCATTTACTCTTTCTATCTGAGTGAAATTAGCATGTAGGAGAAGCAAACTTCACCAGATCCTAATGCCTGACACAAAGAAAACTGGGTCACCTGTTTAATGGCTCACATTTACTGACGGTGTCTCAACAGCTCTGAGGCAGATCACACTTTAGCCCGGTGCTGTAGACAGCAGACACCAGATGATGCAGGGCCGGTTTTAGCATATGCCATATCCCACATTACTCTCCATATTCAGGCCAGAGCACACTGGACAGACTCCTAACCTGTAGAGCCACACACTGTGCCCCTGATGATAATTTCACGGTTAATAACAGGTCAGATGCACAAGAATTTCTCAGCACTGTCATTGTCAGAAATGTGTTCAGGTTTGGCATTTTTTAAACGTGTTTATAATATACAACAAAAAGAAAAAACAAATGCACCAGAAAAGTCTTTTTTTATTGAATCAAATGTCTAAACATACAGAACCCCCTTAGCTGTCACTTCCTGGAGTGTAAGGCTGTGGTGTCAGATAGCGTTCCCAGTCATGTGACCTGTGACTTGGCCTCAATAGCCAGAAAGTAGGCTTACAAAGGGAGAATAAACTCCAGCAGCATGGCATACGGAACAGCAATAATAGATGTTTATACAAACTCTCCCCCTCTGCTCCAGCTGTTATTAGGCCTAACAACTAATCCAATTACTAACTATGTACGTATTACGTTTGCAGTTCCACGGTCTGTGTGCACGCAGGACAAAATTAAAGACTCCCATCATACCCCAAGATTCCAGCTGCTGAGACGCAATTCAAGGTCAGTGTCGTCAGACGACGCCCCCAGCTTTTGGTGTCCGTGACTCTGGAGACAGACCAAGTGTGTGTGAGAACCTGCCTTTTTAAACCTGAACCCTTCCAGTCTCAAATCCAGCTCCTTAACTGCTGCAGCCGCTGCCTGGGTAAGAAAGGCTGGCTCCTGCTCCCAGATCCCACCAAGCCTCAACACACCATCACCTGACTCTGTGGCTCAGAAAGGATGCAGTAGATTAGTGAGAGACCCCCAGATTGCCTTCCTGGGGGGCTTCCACACATCACTGCCTTTCCTTTCATCACTAAAACAGACCTCCCGGGTCCTTATACACCACGGCACCACCTGCTAAGACCACTTTTTCAAGTATACTGGAGTTGATCCCACCCCCCAATACCCTCTAACTATTTGGTTTAAAAACAAAATCACAGAGACGGAAACTTTAAAATGCTAACAGCTTTCAAGACCATGAAGCTGAGCACAAGGCATGAGAAAATGGCCCCAGGACAAGTGCTGGAGAGAGTGGAGGAAAAGCTCTCACCTTGTGGCTCTCTCCATTGGCGACGTGCAGTGGTGTCGCTGACGGCAGCCTGTCTCCATACGTGTATCGTCTCCTGTACCCGAGGCACAAGCCAAGAAACGCTGGAAAGACAGCTAAGAACCAAGACATCCAAGACTCATTTGTTTGCACTTGGTAAATAAAAATTTTCCTTTATTTCTCAATGAAGGCAGCCAATCCCAAAGTGAGAGGGGACAAATTAACAGTCTGTCCGTCCATCCATCCATCCATCCATCCATCCATCCATCCATCCATCCATCCATCCATCGTTTCCAAAAGCTAAAGGTGAAGATAGAAATCAGACTAGTGCAGCTCGAACCAGCAACCTTCAGAAGTGCTTTTTCCTTTTTTACAAACCCTATCAGTATCTGAAAGCAGGCTCAGCCCAGGCTTGAGAACAATGATGTCAGACAGTCACTCAGCCACTGAAGTGTTTTTACACTTGGAGCACATCATAATCAACAGGGAATAGGAATGAGGGAATTTCACAGTGATGGCTCTCATCAGAGAGACTAAAGTCAAGATTACAAAAAACGTGGAGGTTTTGGTTAGAACATTAGACTATGTCATTTATCCAAACCACTCATTGAACTGCTCAGCTCCTTTTTGGGGAGGGTGTTATGACGATTTTAAAATCCACTATTCTTTTCCAGTGAACCCAGTAGACGGTGAGATATCACCTGTGATTTGCAGTTACTTTTCTTCCTACATGCAGCTTCACGCCAGGTTAAATCAGTGATATGCCAAACCACAGTTATGCACATCTACGTCTGTCCCATAAGCGGCATGTAAGCTTTGCCAAAGCTGCACTGAACAATCCCATTAACCCAGTAGCTCTGCTCATTTTCCCACCCTATTCTTTTCCCACGGAAGTCCCCAGGAGACATGGAAGTACTAGCCCAAGGAAAAGGCGCCATCTAGTGTTAAATCCTGAAACCTGCAACCTGCTATATTTTCTATATTTTAACTCTTCTACAACGTTTGAGTAATTTTTAACCCATTTCTGAATTTCAAGTCGATGTAATTAAACTTAAAACTTCATCCTCAACAGGGGTGACTTAAACATGGATAAAATTAATGAATTCAAGTGTTTGTAAACAAAAATAATGACCCTGTGCATGCAACATACAGGACAAGGCTGAAAAATGCCAAAACAGTCGCAAAAATAAATAAATAAATGAACCCTAGCTGAAAATAAAATTTCTATAGACACAGTCACAACTGGAAACCCATACACACAAACAATCACACTGACACAAACACGCAGCTTTCTTTTTCTTAAACAGAACAAACACATTGCCATTGTTTGTGATTATTTTGGAATATTGCAGATTAAATTTAGCAGATAAAATACAATAGTTTTTCGTCAAAGAGTATTGGATATAAATGCTTTAGTATGGGAAAACTAAAATATATAAATATGGAATGCAAAAGGGAGGTGTCCAATACATATATAAAAGAGTTTGCACAAATGAGGACCAAATTAATACTTCTGTTCTTCTTACTGAAATAGTCAGTTTGTTTTTAATAAATGTATAAGGTGTCAACCCCCAAATCTCAGCTTATAAATGGCATTTTTCACATTGTTTGGAAGTTGTACAAATAAATGTCCAATGTAATATGTTAGCGGACGTGTTATGTATGATCGACTTAATATGTTAGCGGACGTGTTATGTATGATCGATTCTTAGGGCATCTGAAATGCTAACTTTGTTGCACAGGGACTTTTCCACCAAGTGAAAATTTACCCACCGTCTGAAAGGGGCAAAAGCCTTTTGGGGGGAGGGAGGAGACAAGGACTTTTTCCACAATCCCCATAATGGCACGTTCCCCTATGCCCTGTTACCCAACTGAAACTGGAGAAACAGCTCCAATAGCAAGACTTCAAAAACCAATACTCATTATTTCTTATGAGGAAAATGACGAGTCATTCCAGGGCCATCTAAAAAAACTCAGCTCATCCTCCCAAAATATCCCTAACATTCAACAATACTTAGCATGATAAAGCAACATTAAACACCAGTGACCATACAGTTAATGAAGACACCTATGATTTGTGTCATTACATGCAGTCATCTTTGTAAGCACCTTGTTGTTGTTGTTTAGTCACGCAGTCGTTTCCGACTCTTCGCGACTCCATGGATCACAGCACGCCAGGCCGCCCTGTCCTCCACCGCCTCTCGAAGCCTGCCCAAACTCATGTTCATTGCTTCCACTACAC
>JAACJT020000037.1:2647800-2661209 GCA_009936485.2 Gymnarchus niloticus
TGCCGTCCCCTCTTCCTTTTGCCTTCAACCTTTCCCAACATTAGCGTCTTCTCCAGTGACTCCTGTCTTCTCATTATATGCCCAAAATATTTGAGCTTCATCTTCATTATTTGTCCTTCTAATGAACAGTCATGTAAGCACCTTATATTACCTTTTTTTAGTAATAGCAATGGACATTTAAATTTAAATAGGTGCATTCATATAAAAAATCAATCCATCCATCCATCCATCCATCCATCCATCGCTTATCCTGGTGAAGGTGACGAGGTGTTAAAAAAAAATAATAATAAAATAAAATGTAAAAAGCAGTGCTGCCATCTAGCGTCTCCCTCGTATCCGGGCAAATTTCGAATATTCCTCTGAAGTGCGTCACCTGCACCAAGACGGTCCTCGCGGTGCAAATTACCTCAAGGCAGTAATTCGAATACCAGGGTACAGGTGTACCTGGAAGTGATTTTACCATGCTTTGTCAATGAAAGTTCATTTGGAATAGATAGTTCCTATGGGTGAAGGTTTCAGCTTTACAGCATATGGAAAAGAAAAGAAATCACTGGCACTGAATTCTTTAGTTGGATAACTTGAAGGGTAGAAAAGTGGATGGTGTGGAAGCGTCACACCTCTGGGCTGAGGAGCATGAAGTCCTCGCTACTCTGCATGTGTGGGGAGATTGTTCGTAAATAACCCTTGTTTTACACAGGTTTACTCTGAGCATGTGTGTGTTCTGTGACAGGCTGGCTTACTGTCCAGCATGTCCTATGCTACCAAAACCCCCATCCCTAGCAACCCTGTTCTAGACTGGTAGACGGACAGATATTGGTTCATAGTTCATTCCATTCTGATTAAATCAACAGACTACAAAAACAGGTCGCCAAGTGTGGGAAGATTTTTCTTTTTTTTTTTTTTCTACGAGCCATAAATTAATTTCCTTTAAGCAGTAACACAACCTAGTCGCTGCACAAATATGGCGGATGCTTGGCACTTCCAATGAAACTTCCACAGAAACTGGAGGGTAGAGATTCACCTGTGCAAGCGTGGAGATGATGCGGACGGGATGGCTCTCTCCTTCTCCTGGGAAGGCCAGGGGCTGTCAGTGATGCCCAGCTCACCAGAAACCCACGAGGGCACGTCAGTCGCACTCTGGTCATGGAACTCCACACCAAGCGGCCCGTCAAAGTAGATGGACTGGCAAGAGAGCAGAGGTGGTGAACGTCCCCTCAGCAGAAAACTAAATGAAATGCCCCTGAGCTGTGAGTGGAAAAGAACAGGGAAACTCACAAATTTCCCACAGACACAACTATGGAGATGACCATTGCTATCGTTCCTCGAATTTCACTGTAAAACCACAACGTATCATTTCTCCACAGACTTAATCTGAAGATGCCAAAAACAGTTTGTCTGTTGACAAAACCAGTGGGGTGTACTACAAAGCAAGTTAACTGGCTTAGCAAGGTTTATGAGGCTGCCTTCTAAGTTTTGGGAGCTAAGAATCGCAGCTGGATTACATTCTACTGTCATGTATAATAATGTCTTGCCTCCCAGTTTAGCCAGTTTTTATCCTACAGTGGACTCCATGTCCTGTATTGCTGTGAAATGTTACACTTTTGCCACATCTCTAATTGTTCAGTGGTTCGGAACCCATGGCATTTCACAGCCCACCCACACAAGCACAAAAGGCCCACCATTAAAATCAATTACAACCGGACTGGTACTTGGCCGATGCCCTGTTGTATCTAAGCGGCCCCTCTGAAAACCGTTGGTCTAGATGTTTTAAGCACTATAACTAAATCTCCATTGCAGGTGGAGGTCACCTATACAAAACAAATGGTACTTGATAATTATTTCAAAAGAAATTATTTGATATGTGTTTGCAGTCGACAGGGATCTATGCAAGGCTGTGCAAGACGGGCACCTGTCCAGGGTGGCACTGCTCCAGGGACACCACAGGAAGCTCAGATCGTGGCTTCATGTGACAGCCCTCTCAGTCTCCTCATATTGGTTTTACTAATTTTATCGTCACCCACTATTTTTTTTTTTTTATTGGACTGGTTTCGCCCAGGGCATCAAGTAAGCCAGAACCACCAACGGCAGTACATAATAAATACTAAACGGCACTTACCATGTATGTTGGCAGTGTCTTAAGAGCACCAGGCTCTGGTTTGTGAGTGAAAGGTCCCTCCAGGAGTCCTCTTCTGAGCATATGCAGAAGCAGTTTGGCATACATGTTCCGGTTCTTTCTTCCCATGAGGCTGGAGCCAGCTGCCAGGGGCTCACACAGCTTCTTGATCCACAAGGCACATCGCTGCCGTTCTTCATGTTTTTAGACAGATAAGAACAAAATGTCAAATCATCACCTGGATTCTTTTCGGAAAACAGGCAACAACAGGAGCTGGAATGTTTGAACAGTTCAACACATTCAAATGTCAAGGGAGCAGCAAAGGGATTTCATACGGAAAACAGATGTCAAACAAAAATGACAGTGATTTTAGGGCAATATTCTAAAACTAGGACAACTTAATTCACAGTACCAAAGAGATGATATGAATTATTCATCTAACACAGTAGCGTTTATGAGAATGATTTAAATATTACCTGATTTGTGAGGAAGTTTCAGCACGTAGGGTTTCATATCGACAAGGTAATGATCAAATTCGGAGTCCAGATTTTCGTAAGTATCCTCCTTTAGTCTGTTCATTGTTACCTGCAATGAGCAAAATAAACAGTGCAGTGTCTGCATTATTTTTGCCCCCATAAAAAACGGAAATTAGCTTTTTTTCTGTATAAAACATTGAAGTTTGATTCATATAGATAGATCTAATCAAAACATATCAACACATAAAAATTCCTTAGCGTAACTGTACATTTAACTATAAAATGGAAAATAAACTTAAAATTGAAAATATGAACATGTCCATATCATTAGGAATGTAATCTGTCATGCTACTACTGCTAGCTATCAATAGCTAAAGTTTACAGCTATTATTCTACTTTTGGATTTTGTTACATAATTATCATCTTGAGCGGATTTAACAGAATAATTACCACGAGTATACTGATATAATCGTAGGAAATATATTTATTACTACATTAAATGACATTTACAGCGAACAGTTACTTGAGAGTTGCGCGGATTTCCTCTGTTGTCAGATTTAAACGGTTCAATCTTCGATGGGCATACACTATACGTCACTTCCGCTTCCTCTCGCAAAAGCGTCTAAAATCTCCATAGCAACGTTTCGGGAAACCAGCCAGCGATCTGCGAAAAAGGCTGCATTTGAGAACTAGGTCGCTTATAAAATCTCGAGCATACACAAGAAAGCACAGCTACTGTGCTGTATAATCGTTTAATAACAAAAGATTAATGAATCCACTAGCGTTTTCGTAACATTAAAGTTGGTTTGTGGAAATATGTCATTTAATATTTTAAATGTATGCTCCAGCATACATTTTTATTGCACTCAGATGTCCTAAGTATGCTGTATGTACAAGAGCTAGCAGACTTTGATGACCCGTTGACTCCACAAGTGTGTTCCGCAGGACCCTTCATATCATTATACGGTATAATATTGGTTGTCAATGTTCATCTTTCACTGATACGACCGCTGTATTATGAGCTGTAGCACAGCTGTATTCTTTGATTTATGAAAACTTGATTTTTTCGGCATTTTCAATGGTATTCTAGAGACAAATGTATTTCAACCAGCTTCCTGATTAATTTCTGGTCATTCTCAATGGGAAAAAACGACGTAGTTACTAACGTTCATATTTACTTAGACACGTTTGACGTTATATTCCGCGTAACATCCACTTGTTAATGTCCATCTCTCCAGTATGCAGTGAAGGAAAGGCAGTGTATTCTATATATAGCGGATAATAAATTTCTACACAAACGTCAGTGGGCTCTCATTAAGGCGTTCGGCTACGGTATCGTGTTTTCTTCGGCTTGATTTATTAATGTTTATTTGACGAACATAGCTCAGTTGTCTGCACCGTTTTCGCGTAGATCATCTTCCAGTGCGTCACCAAAACCTGTACACTCGAAGCAGAAACTCACTACTTCACCACTGACATGATGATGCCTCCCATAAAGAACGCATTTCTTGCCTATGATCCGCAGGACCGCGAAAAGTTCGGGAACGCGCTTATTTCGGGCGTTTCTCCACATCGCCGCACGGTGGCGTACCTCACTGACTTTTTTTTTTTAAGAAAGGAACAGTCATCGTTTGAGGGAATGAAGCTTATTGACGTCACACGGAGTGAAAGAAGGAACGACAGGAGGGGAAAGCCTACGGTATAATTAGTACTTCACCTTCAGTTAGACGGTCGACTCAGACAGCTTGAAAATCGGTGGAAGAGAAGCAGACAGACGCACACAAAGCTGTGGGCAACACTTCTCTTCTGATATGGCTGATGTCATACATTTCAACGAGACGTCTTCAGGTGGGATTGCCAAACGATTTGCCCGCAAAGGTGCACTCAGGCAGAAGAACATCCACGAAGTTAAGAACCACAAATTCACGGCGAGGTTTTTCAAGCAGCCGACTTTCTGTAGCCACTGCACGGACTTCATCTGGTAAGAGACACGCTCGACTACCTCTCTTGCAAGTGTGACCAAAAATAGCTTGTCAATTTCTAAACCCTCGTGAAACTTTTGTAATTCTTGTTAAACGGTGCATACATGGCTTTGGCTAGTCTGGTGAGAGAAATCGTGCGTTTAAGTGTTCCTGCCTTCAGGTAATCTAAAAATAGACTAAATGTTACACCTGCTTTATTAGCTGTCTTCAAAATGCTCAGTGAATTACCTGCCCGGTTCATCTTGGCTGTGCATGATGCCCAGGTCCCTGCAGTACTGTGACCGTTAGGTGGATGCTGACAACAATGCACAAGAAATGTAACAAATTTCCTTGACTTCCTTTATTTGACAAGTAATTTCCATGGAAAAGGATGACTGTTTAAAAATGTAGGTCCCCTGCAGCCAGTACTCCGCATGCAATTTCACAGCACTGCAGGCATCTATAAAATTGTTTTAGCTGAATCTTTAAAGATGCATATTAACCAATACCTCCAAAGCAAGACAGCATAGCCTTATGTAAGACAGAAAATACTCTGGAAAAGAAGTTTCTTTTTATTTGGCATGATTCTTACAAAAATGTCACATTGCTCCCTACAATAGCGCTGTTACATCGAATGAGGGGATTTATTCTTAGTCTTTGGGTTTAGGTATAGGGTTGGTCCAAAATTGATTGCATGATTGTGCCCCCTGGAAGACAGGAAGACGTAAAGAGTGCTCCCATCATATGGCCCACCGCCAGACTAAGGTGTACCCTGAGCACATGGTGATATTTCTTGACGACCACTGGTGACACCGTGTGCGTATGGAGCCCGGGTAATGTGGTCAGCGCGGCAGTAAAACCCCACGTTAAACACACCTGCCCGCTACATGAAAGTGTCATTTCAATTTTTTTATCGTAACTATTGAACAGCCGGCATGTCAAAGCACAAATTGTGACAGAGGTGGCACTTTCTGATAAGTGTAATAGCCCCTCTTACAGGGTCCCAGTCAGAATGAAGCACAGGAAGGTTTCTGCTTAGTTCTGGCGGGGTCCAGACGTGGGCATGTCCAAACAAGACTCAAATCCCAGTCTGGCCCGCCAAGCGCTGGACCGTCCTCCGTTATTATTTCTCCACTGTGATTTATTTAATTGCTTGTTTAATCTGAAACGTGTTATCCCGAGAGGTTTGCTATCTAATATCCAGCAACTGATGTGATTCAGGGTCTGGGCATGATTTTTTTTTTTTTTTTTTTTAAACGGTGAAGCAGTTTCTGTTGAAGCGCAATAATGTAATTAATTAGCCTGCTTGCTCTGTAAATAACTATACTGAGACTTCAGCATAACTGTATTCTTCTCACTGTTTTTACAGGGGTTTTGGGAAGCAAGGATTCCAGTGCCAAGGTAACTTTTAAAATGCTATTGATGTTTACAGCACTACACGTCATCTCCTGTCTGAAGTGTGACACTTATGCACCTCACCTTCATACTTTGTGAAAAGCCAGCTATCGTCTTGCAATAGTGCATGTTTTTTTTTTTTTTTTTACCTAAACAGTCTTGTGACGTGCCAATAACTGCTTGGCAAAAGCCAACCTTAATTCTGCTGAAGTTGTTGGCTTTCGCTTGAGGAGAATGCACCCTGTTCCACCCACAGTTTTTATGGTACTCAAACCACAGTAGCCTTCACTGCAGAACAACAGGAGAGGAATGAGGTCCGAGTGGGCGGATCCACCTGACGCAACGCGGGTGACGTTTTGCAACCTCTTGCCCTCCCTGGCTCAAACAGCCAACCTAAAATGATGGGTATTGGACATAGATCCCTGACTGCAGGATGCTTTCTGATAACGTTTTAAAAACGTACCCCGCCACGTTTGAACCAGGGAAAGCCTCCCAGGGAGCTTCTCGCTGTAGCTGACGAGTTTCTCGTCAGCCTCGGATCCCTGTCGAGATGCTTGATGGGGGTCATTTAAGGGAATAATGGTTTTCGTCACACTCCATGTTCCCAACATGATGCTACCGGGTATATTGGGTGATCAAACCCCAGAGTACTCTTGCAGTCAGGTTTACATGGGATATTCAAGCATTATGTACAATCATGAGCATTCTGGGAGGATCCAGTCGGGGCTGAATTAGCATGCACTGCCTTTGAGGGATTTCAGCACGCCGCAGACAAGCAGCAGGTGTTGGCCTGCCAGTCTGGGGTGAGTTAGTATCATTATTATGATGGAACCACATGGAAGTGACTGGGGAAAATGTGATCAAGAGTGATGGATGACTTCCTGTTGACCACCCTTTGGGTTAAAGCTCCTTTCTCTGTTACCTAGAAACCACAGGCAGTGTGCATTTCTTGTATGTTTAACTTCATTGCTTTGTTTTGTCTTGAGTAGCTATCTGATTTTCACCCTGGGAGCAGCACCACGGCATAGCGAGGTAAACTGGCCATCGGTCAGCATGCTAGGACCTCGCCGCAGCAAAGCTTCAGGCCGTGGTGGTGCGTTTTCCAACCCCTGCACACCGTGTGATCTCGTGGGCTGCTTTTCTTGTGGTGCGAAGGTGTGTGGTAGCACGCAAGGCTCGGAGATGTGGTCATGGTATGGTGTTTTTGAGCGGTCCTCCCCGGTCACTTCCAGAACATGCTCATGTAAGTGTGGCCCCCCCCCCCCCAAAGTCCTGTCTGGAGGAGATGGAGAGGTGGGGGCAGCCTGTCTTCCTACATTGGATGGATTTTCACCTTGCCTTGCTGGTTTTCCTGCTCTCCTTAAAACCATAACTTGAGTATGAGGTCAAAGGACCGGGAGCTGTTGCATTCATGACTGCTGCAGGCATAGCTCCAGTGTGTCGTCAACATTTTAGCCTCCCTTCCTATTTCCACTGGTAAATAACACTCACTGCCGTCGGTTGGACTCGTTCCCTTAGCCGGCGCTGGCAAACCAGCATGCGGGAATGGTCTGGTTCCAAATCGGAGCCTGAGACGCATCCTGCCGGCCTATCCGGACCCGTGGTGCTTAATGCCAATCTGTTGGGTAAGGAGAAGAGTGGTGCCCAGCAGATCACACGTTCAGGTGCAGCTGATGTCATATTTTTGCCCACTTCTTTTCTGATTCATTCATTCATTTCCACCATTTAATTTTAATTGCTATTTGCCCACCTAAACTGTATTTCTGATGAACAAAGGTGTTGATTAACTTTGACTGCCCAAAAAAAATGACTCTGCTTGTTTTTCTCCCCCTTAGGGATCTTAGGGTTCTTAGGGACTTTATGAAGATGAGGACAGATCTCTTTTGCTCTAAACATGCCCTTGGCCGTGGTGCCAGCAGTTCACTCAATTATTCCCCAGGAAGACAAACCTCTATGACATGGAAACATTCAGTGTGTACGTTTTGAGGGCTGAGCTGCCTAGGTAGTCCAAACAAGCCGGAGATTAGAAGTTCTGACTGTCTGTTCTGGTAGAGGCATGACTTGGGGAAGTGATCCAGGTGTCAGTATAATGGGACGAGAGGCTCTTGTGTGAGGAGATACTTCACTGCTGTTTACCTCTCTGTTGACAGAGGGCCCGGCGGTTAAGGACGTTTATGACAGAACTTGGCGCTCCTGCCCGTCTCGCGGTATGAATGACCCAGAGTGTGTCTCTTTTGTTCTGGCTCTTCCTCCCCATCCTTTGAAGTGGGCTGCCAGAGCTTGTGAGGATCTCTATGGAGCATTCGGCTAAAGCGTGCCTGCATGGTGTCAGCTTTGGAGGGGGTGGGGGTACGCTGTAAGGCAGTGGGCCGCTGGCTGATGCAGCGCCGCGCGTGACGTGAGGGAAACGAGAGCACTGTGGGGTGGGGGTAAGATGTACCTGCGTTCGCTGCTCTTATGGAAACAGCTTGTGAACACATCCCTCCTCACTTACGTGGCTCTCTGGCTGCTTGTGTTTTCTTTGCCCAGGAGCCCAGAAGCACGGGCGAGCCACATATGTATCGAGGCTGGCAGGGGTACCAGTTGGTTGAACGTGGCTGTTTTGGGTTAGCATCTGCTGAATTTCCACTAAGAACTGGATGCTGGTTTGGGCGTCTCCCTTAACTTTCTGTCGATGGCAAACAACATAATCCCCGACTCTTGGATTCGCATGGACCAACTTAGGCCGTATCTGTGTTGCTCTAAGCTACTCTAATCTACACGTGCTCTCCATCGCAATGCACGCCGCTTACCGTTTACTCCGTGTTAAACAGGTGTCGGCTCAACTGCAGCTGTCAAGCTACACGCTGTCGACCTTATGTTAGACGACGGCTCAAAGGAAGACTGTTGGCTGTATGTTTTGCGCTGGCTAGCTGTCATGAGTAGTGCATACGACACAAGGGATTTGAAAAGTAACCCGGGGGCAGAATGGAAAAAGAATGACCATGAGTTAAGTATAGTGACGTCCAGGCTGCGTGGAGTAGTTTTGTGAAGAATTACGAGTTGCGAAGCAGTGGAGTTAAGCATTTTTCGAGTCACCAGAATAAGAACCGGCTCATTGCCGTTACCATAGCAATGGCAGGCCCAGGCATTGGCATGATGAGAGCGATCTCTTTAGCATAACGTAGCCTGAGCCCCATCTTTGGTGTTAGCGCAGTAAGAACGTGCTGTTTACAATTGGAATTCACCAGGAGACTTGTAAACTATCAGTTTCATGGAGGTCTAAAGATGTCCTGGGGGCTGTGGAGATTCTGGCAAAAAACGGTTGTTGAGGAATGCTCTGACCGGGATGTGACAGGATGCGTATGTATGCAAGGACAAAGGTTCTCATCAGCGCAATACAAAATTGTGAATCTGCCCGAACTTCGTGTTTGTCCTGATGCCAGAGGGGAACCCATACGAACGTTGAGGAACAGTGTCAGGTCTTTACGCCGAGCTGGGGTCATATCCAGACTTGCGAGTCTGGAGGTGTATGGAGCCGCCATGCTGCCCTCATGCAAGGTCATTAATTGTTTGTTTGTACCCCGAGTAGTAATTCAGTTACTCATACAATGTCACTAGTGAGAGTTGTTCTCATCCAGTGGCTACTGGATGATGGGCCGACGCCTCCCAGTGTGTCCCTGCTGTGTTCGGAATGGCCTGAGCGCAGGACATGCACCCCTGTCTCACGGCATTTCCCCAAAATCTTGGAGCTCAGCTCTGTGTTTTGTTTCTACTTTTACGTTCCACTCGCATCGGCGCCGGCCCTCTCCTCCAGGCTTGTAATGCTGAATTTAATGATGCTGTAAAGTAGATGTAATGAGCGTCAGAGGCCTCCGTTCCTGGCTGTATGTACAGGAGACCCCAATTTCCTCTCAAAGGGCCAAGGAGGCAGAGCGTCACACGAAAGGATATTTATCTGTTCTGCCCTCTTAGTTAATGTGAGGAATTTTTCCACTGCCGCCTTTATCTGCTTGATGTCTTGGATTAGATAAGCATTCTTCCCAAAAGGCCGTGTGCCTTTTACATTTTAGTTGAATGCTTTGTATTTGTTGTGTTGTGGTTTCCATTAGGGGAGCGTGGTGTTTGTGTGTAGAGACAGGTGGAATTGAGTCATTGCATCTTCCTCGGATGAGACAGTTGTTTTGCCAGTCTGTTGTCTAATTTTCTCCCAAAACATGATGAGAATTTGCAGGTTTGGTTGCGCACTGTTTAATCCCCCCCAGTGTACCCAAAGCACTAAATATTCATAATTATGTCTACAATGTGTCATTTTTTTAAATGTTTAAATTTCCTTTGCTAGACCAGGCATTGTTTCAGTGATGTTTGTCATGGCTATTATAAATATTTCCTGTAAAGAAAGCAAGCTGCATCAGTTAGAATGTGGAGTGACGGATTTCCTGAAATGTTCCATATAAAATTTAAAATCCACTGATGGGAAAAATGGGGAGATTCTCGTATGTAGCATGTTTTGAATCCCGGTGGAAAATGAAATGAAGCGTAGCTCTGGGATGGTGAATCGAGTCCTGTGTCAGCTTGGCGTTCCTATCTAAAGCGGCCAAAGTGGGCGACTCGCGTGAAGTGGTTAGTCAGAGAAGCCAGCCTTGGCTCTGAAGCTGAAGCAGCACGAAGCAGCAGGCCTTCACTGGAAGCTGACCAACCGCTTGCTTCGGCCTGAGACCAAGTGCTAATCTTAGCACGGCTCCTGCTAGGCTCCGCGTGATCACCGGCACTGTGGAAGTTTAGCTTACCGTCCCTCCAAATTAGGAAGATCCACTGATTCACCCCGTAAGTCTTTCCGGTACCTCTGCAGGGCATCAATGCCTCATTTGATTTCATGCCCATGGCCTGTAATGATTTGATGGCCGTTGCCCATTTCCTTGCAGCTCCCAGCAGAAGAATATCATTTTCAGGTTCCTGTCGCAAGTTGGGATTATTCAGAAATGATTCTGCTCTGGGTGGAGTCCCTGGCTCTCACAGCCAGAAGATACTGTGCGTGGATCCCATTCTGCTGCTGACTTGTGTTAATCTCATGGTTTAATTGAATGTCGGCGTTGAAAACTCTTTCTTTGTTAGGCGTTGTGCCAGCAATCAATAACTGGTAAAAAGTTCTGGCTGTGATTCATGACATGGAAGAGATTATGCCATTCATAACTTCGTATTACAAACGTACATTGTGTATTTGTAAGTTTTTTTTGTTTTTTTTTTTTTTTGTGTCTGACAGGGTGACATGTTGATCCAAAATGCCGAGCAGTAGGTTGTGTCAAATCCCAGCATGAGAGTTTGTAAAACCTCACTACATGGCTGTAATTTGCTTTGGACAGCAGTGAATGAATATTAAAAGATATTTATTCATGAAGAGCGTCAGGCATTTCCAGAATGCGTAACAGCTCCTTTGGTAGACTTAAATGATGATGTGAACATGGTAACAGGGCTCCTTGTCAGTTCAATTTTATTTGTATTGCGCCTTTAACGAGGAGCATTGTCACAAAGCGCTTTACATAGTCCCAGGCCCAGGGTCCATAGAGAATGCCACTGTCACCTTTGGCTCAAGGAAAAACTCCCTCAGGAGGAAGAAACCTTGGAAGGAACCAGACTTAAGGGGGAAGCCCATCTTCTTCTGGCCGGCACCGGGCAGGACAAGTTCATTTATACAATATGGTGAACAACAGTAAGGTAGAACAATCAGATGGACAGCAGTGCATTGCAGGAGGCAACTTCAGAAACGCGGATTAGTCTGAACCACTGCCAAGTGCACGACCCAGTGCAAAGCTAATGGCTAAAAACAATTTACCTGTTTTTTGTGGTTAAGCTGAAAACCCAGACCTTCCTGAGGGGGTCTTTTGTGTACTAGTTGATGTATTTTTTTTGTTGTTTAGCCAATGTTACATTTCCTTCCATCTCCCCTCCTCTGTTTGTTTAGCTATAGCATGCTAACAGAGTCCAGAGAGACACGGGCCACCCTGAGAGAGTACAGGGATGAGTGTAATTATGCAGCTCGTTTGACTGACGACAGGCTTCACTTAATGTGATTAATGTCATTGAAGTCACACCAGTGCTCAGCTGAGGATGTCGGGGGGGGGGAGACAATTAAAATGGCACGGGGAATTCATGCTGGTGTTCAAATTCTTTCCTTTGTCCCATGAATTAATAAATAATGAGGATCGTATATTTGAACTGAAGGCTTCTGTGTGGCTAAAGTTCTGGTCTTCGTGTTGGGGGGGTAATGGGCCTGCTCGGTGCTCAGCCCAACGTGGGTCCTGTCACCATCAGTCCTGAGCAATGGAGGAGGGCCGGACTGGAGCTTCAGCTGGAGTGGACCTGATACCTCCTTCAAAACGTAATTAGATCGTCACCGCAGCAGATGCAACTCGGCATCCCTTTGCGGCAATGGCATGTTACGCTGGTGCCTTCTGCATGGCTAATCGGGATGAAAGGTGAACGGCGGTGGCCTGCACGCTGGGGACATTGATGAATATTCCCAGAGTTCCATACTTTGTGAGCAGAGTAGCTGTTGTGTGCCTGTCGTTTTATCTACATCACGGTATGCTCTCGTGTGATCCTAAAAAGCTTTGCTCAGCTCACACCGAAGATGTTTCCGAGAAGCAGCTTCTTTGAGAGACGTTCTGAGGAAGCACGACTTGCTGTTGGCAGGCAGCGAATCAGACTAGAAGTCCCCATTTAAAAAAAAAAAAAAGTCACCGCCATATATTTTTTATTGACAAGCCTTCCGTCCGGTGCCTCTTGTAACCAACCTGGTGCACATGACTAACTATACCTCTTCTCCCCTGTTTTGAAGATGGAAAGTGTGTAATGTGTTTACACAGCTTGTATTTGTCACATGTCCCCGACTTTGCTTACAAAAAAAAAAGCTAAACCTGTTGCTCTGAAACATGCTCGAGTTTGGTAGGTCTGCCTCAGGATTGAATTGTGTGTGTGTGTGTGTTTGTTTGTTTGTTTACACGCAAGTCCGTGTCTGTGAAGCAGGCCACAGATAAAGTGCTCTCAAGTGAGAAAAGTGGTATTTCCTTGTTGTTGGTCTATTTCCTTCCCACCCCTGCACATGGGTATAGGGTTGCTTCTGTCTGCTGTGTGTTGTACTGAGACAGAACCTCCTTTCATTTGGGGGTTAGATCTCAATGCAGCCGAGACTTTCGACAGATTCTCTCCCGGTGCCGTGCCGAGCCCTGACCTGATAACTGGCGGTTAGCTGCTGTTTCCCCATTCGGTGGTTCATTCTCCATCCCTCTCTCCCAAATGTCACATTGTACGTTACCTTCTCCCTGATCAGCTTTGAACTGGCCAGAAGCGGAAATGTAGCATTTATATCTGCCAAGAGTGCTGCCCTGAGACGTGTCCTTTTGTCTAGTACACCCCCTCACAGTGGGTGGGGGGGTGGGTGGGGGGGGACTTCTGTGATTATACAAAGAACAACGGATGCCTGGG
>JAACJT020000037.1:2670427-2694238 GCA_009936485.2 Gymnarchus niloticus
AGGGTTAGGGTTAGGGTTAGGGTTAGGGGTTAGGGTTAGGGGTGAGGGTGGGGGTGAGGGTTGGGGGTGGGGTTGGGGTGAGGGGGTGGGGGGGGGGGGGAGGGGGTGGGGGGTGGGGTGGGGGGGGGGGGGTGGGTGGGGGGGGGTGCGGGGGGGGGGAGGTGTGGGGGGCTGTTCTTCTGCCCCTAAGCTAAGTACCTTCGTAATCCTGGTAAAATATCCACGGTAATAAATGAGTTCCCACATTAAGATAGAAACTGTACAAGTCGCTTGGGATTAATTAAAGATTAGGTGCATTATTAAAATAATGATAGTGAGGACGGAGGCCTGTTATGTGGAAGTCCAGTGAGCTGAGGATCGTGGGTAGCCCAAGAAGAAGAGCAGTCTTTTTCTGAGCTCTGCTTCCCAAAATCCCCATTGTGACTCATCCTCTCCTCCTGCGTCTCTCCGCTGCCCTGAAGGTTCCACCCCCTGCATCCCATTTTCTGAGAGTGCGGCTTGGGCTACCTCTCTTCAGGACCCTGCCGGTAAAAGCATCTCTGAGGCGTGATCACGGTCTGGCCCCCATGATGCGGGTTCAAGGTGCTTTCGCTCACCATTCTGTGCTCTGTGCCGTGCTGGTGCGTTCGATATAAATCTTGCCAAATCACTCTGAGTAAGGCCATCTGGCAAATGCCAACAGCATATGAGTAATGTGAGAGTTGAGGCAGGACTGCAGTCCACGCATTTGCACATGCAGCCAGCCTCTGTTTTCTGGAATTCCCAAAAACAATTAACGAGCAAACGATAAAGCAGCCGAAATACTAAACAAAAAAGCTGCTATGATGTAGTGTAATTGTTTTTTGGTACCTAAGCTCAATGCACTTAATTAAAAGGTCGATTTTCTTTTACTTGGACAGAGAATAAATTGCATGTCCCAGGCACTATGTGCATTACGCCTTTTCTCCAAGATGGCTTTTGGGGGGGGGGCTTACAGATGTAACTATTCCATTATTTCAATCCAAATGCAAACATACCCGTGTCGGTTGTAAAGCTTTCTCAAATTATACACCTTCGTTTTAGGAAGGAGGCGTCTTGGCATTATGGTATGCCGAACATATCAGAAAGTGATTCAGTCTAGCATCTGCCTGATTGGTGTGAGATGCGATATTTTGGAGAGAATCAGCAGGAAAGATGGGGATTATGTGAATGCTGCCCTCATGGCCTCATCGGCATCAGGATTCCTGTGCTTGGTTTCGTTTGTCTCTTCTTCGTTTACGCAGGTCGAGGTATTTTAACAACCATAAGGGTGCCTTTTAAAGTGTCAGCTGAAAAAATGGGTATTTACGTATTAATGACTGTTTTCAAAGAGGGCTGATGCGATGGCACGGGCTGTGGTTGCTAAAGGCAGCTGTCTTTAACGGGCAACGCTAAGCATCGTGATGTCAGTGGGAATCAAAGACCCTTGTCTTTAACGGGCAACACTAAGCAACGTTGCTCCTTGTGTTTCATCTTATTACCTTTTCTGAAAAGAGTTCTGTAGCTGGTGATTGTCTGTGACTAAGCGTGAACTGCTATTAATCACACAGAGGACTTCTGTATGCGGTCGTTATGTCAACAGTGTTGTTTGGCTGTTTCCGCAACTGTTTGTACAACACGCCGCTCTTCATCCAGCCCGAGGACAGGACAGTGAAGTACGCCTCTTCTGCTGTGTTCTTGGTGGGGAATTGAAGAGAAAATGGTTACCACAGCAGAACCTCGGCGAGATCTTCAGGCTAAATTACAAGAATTGAATTGTGATTTACGTAGTTTGCGTAAGGTTTGTGCTTTAGTAGACTACTGTAGGCTAAATAGATTCGTATAACCACAGACTATTTATTTTATTTACTATAATTTCTTTTCGAGCGGCATTATTTAATTAATTAGTTTAGACCCGTCAATTATTTTTACGTCCTCCACGTAGAACATGTCACACACAGTCAGTGGAGAAGACCACTGCTGAATGTGTGTGTGTGTGTGTGTGTGTGTGTGTCTCTCTCTTCTCTCACTCGCTCGCCTTCACGCTGGTGAAAATCTTTTTCAGGAGCTTGTCCTAGCTGTGATGTTGGGCTCTGAATGAGATTTTTTTTGACGTGTGGACCCCCTGTAGAGTAACAGCAGCCGGAGTGCTTTTCATTTATTCACCAAAATAGTGAATGAAATGAAGGGACATTAGAAATGAGGCTCAGCTGTTCATGTGCTTGAAAACACTCGTGCTACGGGCCAGCAAAAAGGCTGTAAGACAAAGTTTTTGGTAGTTCGTGTATGCCACAGCTCAGCAGAGTGCTTTCTGATTGGTCATTTAGTTTGCGCTGCATGTAGCCCGCATCTGGATCAGCCAAAGGATGTGGAGTCGGGGAGTGGAGTGACCAACGGAAAGGTTTAAATACAGTGAGGGTGTCGTAAACATAATGCCTGAACTGCTGTAAAAGCACC
Organism: Gymnarchus niloticus; assembly: GCA_009936485.2. Taxonomy (NCBI): domain Eukaryota; kingdom Metazoa; phylum Chordata; class Actinopteri; order Osteoglossiformes; family Gymnarchidae; genus Gymnarchus; species Gymnarchus niloticus. The sequence goes on from JAACJT020000037.1 coordinate 2,672,882, forward strand.
GGGGGAATGACAACTGTTAATTGTTCCGTCCTCAGTGTCACCTGCCGGCTTGTACATAGTGCCTCTGGAAGCTGAAATTTTAAACTGCCATTAAACACATTTTTGTTTCTTTAACTGTAGCACTACTTTGTATCAACAAATGCAGAGACCCTGACTATCAGAGGAAAATGATATTGCAGCAGGAATTCAGCCTGAGATCCCACTCTGGAAAAAGTAGAGTGGTCTTTTGAGATCCCACCCAATGAAAGAAGGATTAAGGTAAAAACGATTCGGCTGAAGGTGGTGTACGAGCAGACTGACTTTGACGGGGTCACAGCTGAAGCAGGGCCTTTCAGAGGCTCTCTGAACAGTACAGGTCACCATCTCTCACACAAGGCGTTGCCTGGGAGACGCGAGTGGCCTGAATGACCCTTGACTGCCATAGGGATGCATTCACTGTCTTCTGAACTGGAACATAATTACAGTCACACCTGTTCCTACAGCAGGAAATTTTGTCAAAGTTCTTTATCTGTGTTTTTCAGTTGTTAAAAGTCTTACGAATTAAGCTGTACTCTTTTTTTTTTTTATTTTATTTTAAAAAAAAAAAAAAGGCTTTAATGATCTCATATCCTTGAGATAAATGCTGAATATTATTAATATTCTGAACAGGTCTGTAGTCAGAACCACCGAAGTTCATTCTCTAGGAAGTCCTCGCCTGCCGTCGTCAGCCAGTGATTTCATTTCGAGCGTCTTTGCTCACCGCTTCTTAGAATACCTGCGTGTGAGTGGTGCTGGCTGCCGCCGTTGCACGGTGCCGTTTATTTGGTCGTGTTTGGAAAGCAAACATATCACTAAGCATAGTCTAATGGAAGCAGCGGCTCTTGGCAGGAGTCTGGAGAAATCTGTCGGAGGAAATGAATAGTCGAGGTCGGCCGGGGTTTGGGGTTCCGAGTCATTATTTACAGCTGAGGGGCTCTCAAGGTGAATGACAGCCCCAGTTATGGTTTGGTGAGGCTGAGGCACCTTTGGATCCTCTCCGTCAGCTGGAGATTTACTGTCACTACCCACTGTCAGAAAAATCCCGTCTCCTTCTCCGCGTGCTGCGTGGCCTCCTGGTGCCGTCCCTCCTGTTTATCTCCCACCGCTGGCAGCTCTGGTTATGACGATGCTTCGATCGAGCGGAGGCTCGCTGACCCCTACGTCAGGGCGTCGGTGGTGTGGTGGTCGAGGCGTCGAACCCCTGACTCCAGTCAGAGAAGTTCATGGCCTGAATCGGTAGAAATGCTCCATATTGTTGGCAAGATGAAGACTTTTTTTTTTCTTTCATATGACAGTGCTTGTTAAGTGACAGGATGCTGAGCTGTTTTTGGTGTGTGTGTGTGTGTGTGTGTGTGTGTGTGTGTGTGTGTGCGCGCGCGCGCGCGGACAAGTCTAATTGTCATTCTCTGTCTCACCTTCCCCTGCAGTCTGCTGTTTTGTGGTTCACAAGCGATGCCATGAGTTTGTTACGTTCTCCTGCCCTGGAGCAGACAAGGGTCCTGATACAGATGTGAGTACCTGTTTCCCTTCACTCTCCATGATAATCTCATAACCAGATAATGGTCATCATCATTGGATTGGTCTCCAATCTGGCACATTTATACATTGACAGTTGAAATATTAAATTCCCTTTCCTTGACAGGTTAGTATGACTTAAGTACTCAATCTGACTTTGCTCATCTATACCCAGTAGACCCAGGACTTGAAACCCTCCAGCCCACTGGTGACAGTCAACAGCCTGAACCACTGCTCATCCTATTGGTGTATTGATTTGTGCTGCATGAAGAAAAGTGTGACAGGGTCCAGTTCATTCAAGTTCATTCCATGATTATTGTGGTTGGAGGGCTGGGATTGAAGTGCAATGCTGTAATGACTTGGTTTCACACACACACACACACACACACACAGATACAGCCAGCACTGAGAACATACACTGGGGGAGGGGTTCCAGATGGCAGCACCTCTCTGCCTAGGTTTCATGTCAGTGACCATGAGTCACCCATTGCTAGCCACACGGGTCTGAATCATGACCACTGCTGTCGCTGGGCCCTCCCCACCACATCATATCACATGACATCACGTAGTGCCCTTCTGCCCAAGGCTGTCGACGGTCCAGTGAATGGTATAACAGCCGTGTGAAGACGAGCAGGTTTGTTTCTTCTTGACAGCTTGACCCCTCTTCATGTGAGACTGCCACAGCTGTGGTCGCGTCTCTCTGCGAAGATGATCTCCGGGGTTCTCTCCTAACATGCATGCCAGTCATCCACTCCTTTAACCTGAAATACATCCAGAGTGTGAGCGTCCCGCTCCAGAGCATGCTGCACGCCTCTCTAAGTTTTATGTATTTCTTCATGGGTGAGGTCCATAGGGACCACTGTTGCCTCTCATCTCCAGTGTTGGTGGGGGTTCAAATCCCACCTCCACTCTGTGTGCATCGCTGTATGATTCATGGGTTTCCTCCTGCAGTCTGAAGACATGAGGTTAGCCTAACTGGCATCTCTAAGTTACCCACAGTTTACGACTGTGGATGTGATTGTATGCATATAACATTTTCTGTGATGGACTGGCATCCCTTCTAGGGTGTACCCCAGTCTCATGCAGTATGACAGCTGGGATTGGCTGCAAGTGCTCCTGTGACCTTGACTAGGATAAGCTGTTAGAAGGTGGATGGATGTTTTCCCAGGCCATTCGTTTTCCACTGCTAGCTGTTTACTAAACTGCTACCGATTAGTCTAAGAGCAGCTTTCTTAGCTGTGTTTCCCAGGCGAGTTTTCACCGGTTAACGTTCTGTACATAAAGTCTAACCCGCCATCAGATAACAGGCCAATACGTCGCCTCTCTTTTTCGCGATGTGGCTGGCTATTCTTTCCCTTTAGACAGACCCACAGGCAGATTGTCACGCCAACGACGGTCGATGCGTCGTGTCTGTCGGTGAAGGCTGACGCTGGGAGTGAGCCCCACCCGTGGAGCCCGCCTGGCTTTCAGCTGAGAGCGCCTAGAGGGCGAGATCACAAGGTGTTGACAAGTAAATCCACTCATAGTTGGCCACAGGACACAAGGGAAGATTGACCAAATTCATCTCCTTCCGTCGCCTGCAAATGAGTTTAGTTGTGCCGCCAGAGATTTTGCCGCTGTATGATTTCCGGGTAAGATTTATTTCTCCATATCAAATATCTAATTAAGCTTTAATAGCTAATTAGAAAGAAAGGTCAACCTAATTGCGCACAGGGAACTATGTAGAGATTATTAATATGGCATGGTTGATATTTGATGGTAAATGAACTGTTTAATGTGATTATCATAGTAGCAATGAGCTTATTGTCTGAATCTTACTACTTTGGGTTCACAGTTCTCGCATTTCCTGCGTACTTGCGTTGTCATCTCCTGGTAAGGTTTGTTTCTCTTTTATCTTGCATTCTCAGTTTAAAAAAAAAAAAAAAAGAAATTAAGGCAAAGTTCATTTGATCAGGTATCTGATTGTTCATACCGTCTGTGAAGGATTAGCAGTGTTATAAGAATTTGCTGCAATAACCATTTAACGAAACCTGTTTAATCAGCAGCCTGTCCACCGTCTGCAGCAGCACCTCGGAATGCGAAGAGAGATGCGGCTGACTGAATGCACATATGCAGTGGGAGTAATTAAGGGCAAACTCAAGCATCATTCACACAAGTGTTTACCGATCGATGAAAACAGGTTTTTACTAATACAGACATATTACAGCTTTACTGTGTTATTGAATGTTCCTGTTATGTTTTCATTTTTCTGAAATGCGCGCTGCTGCACCCAGGTGTCCGTATCTGTGTGACCGTTTCATATTCTTAAAGTTCTCGCACACCTGTACTGATGCTTGGCACGGGTTTTCATAAATACGTGGCCCATAAAAATGCAGTAGATTTCATGCACAGAGATTTCTTTTCCCTGAAGACATTAATGTAGCAGGTATTCCCTTAACTGTGTGATTTAGATGTTTAATGTACTGGCTCAGTGTTTATTTATATTAATGAGGTCCTGTGTGACTGTACATGCGTATGGTCTGAGAGGAGTCAGCAGAGCTTCAGACTGCAAACTTCAACAGTCTGAGGGCACGACGCGTAATGGAAGGGGCAGTTAGTCAGATCGCAGCGCACACTGGCACCACGCGCTCATGACATCGTGAGATACAGACGTGATTAAAGAACGACGCTCTGACAAGTGAAGGTGTACAAGACGCCGTTTTCCTCGAAAATGCTGACTGTTCCCTCTGTGAGCTGATGCATCATGCTGGCCATAACCGAAAACCCCGAAAATATCGCTGATTTTCTTTAAATGAATTTTATTTATTTTTGTTTTCCATTTTCACTGGACTGACACAGACTGGAAGAGGGGGTTGCTTTTGCCAGGGACTGTCCGTATTAAAGGATGCGTAGTGGTTTCTGTCGCCTTTTTGTTTTTATCCTCCTCGGCTGTTTTGTGGATGAAAACTACGTGGCTGCGGAACAGGTGGCAGAAAGGGGGGGGGGCAGTGGCGTGGGGGGGTAGAGTGGCGTTACATAAGAGCCGATGTCTCCCTCACGCTGTGGAGCTAAGCGAAAGTGACACATGGCGGCCATGAGACTGTTTACTGTGCCCACGGGGCAGAGCGGCATGTAGCATGTACTGGTGCTGTGGCATGATGATACCAGCAGGTAGCATGATGGTTAAGGGAGCAGACACCATGCAAGTAAATGCTGCCCCCTTTAGACAGATGTAGCTATCTGATATCACATGCTAACCAAAATAATCTTTGGTTTAGCCCACAATAAATTTAGTTGATCCTTATAGTAAAACATTAACTAGTCCTTCTCATTTCACAGAATATGACCAGTAGCTAAATAATAAAATGTTTTCTGTTTTGGGAGGAGTTATGTAGAGATTGTCTGACGGTCCCCCCCTAAGGATACCCAACTGGAAGACAGGAGAGCGGGATGAAGTGTGCAGTTGGGATCTTGGAGTCTAAACGGTTTCATTGAACGTCCTACTTATCGATTGGGCTTGACGGGTTTGAATAGCGAGAGCTGCTCTGTGAAGCCGGAGGGCTTTTTGGATCCCTGATCCCTGAATTTGGGGTCATGTCATAATCCTCCGCGTTAATGTTGCACAACGCTTGGCTACTTGTGCCAAGAAATGTCTCACACATTCCTCTGGGCTGTGAAAGTGAAACATGTTTGGGAGGGTCAAAAGGCTAGTGCTACGATATCCATGTGTGTGGGAAAATTGGGAAAACCGTAGGCTAGTGCCCCGTCGCCCCTTCCCACAGCAAACAGCAACCTGGTTCGCTGTGGATGGTTTGATCTGTTCGGAAGCCAGCCATCACTTTAAAAAAGCTGTACTGGCTGCTGCTAAAGGTGGCATCCATCATTAATGGAACTAGACAAATTCCTTTTTCATGTTTTTGTGGAGTAACTGCAACGTGTCATTTTCTGTTTATTTAGTCTGTGATGAACTTGGATGCCATCCAGATTTAGATTTATTTGGGAGGAGGGAATAGAATATTTGTGTGGGAATTTTTTTTTTTTTTTTTTTTTTTTCCTCTGACCGTGCCAGAGATATTTTGACAGGAATACAGCAAATGTTTGTTTAATAACCTGAAAGAGCATTGAGCCTAGGAGCTGTTGGCTTTTTCTGGGAAATGTTATTTGTAAACCGTTTTCATAACAGAGGCAGAGATTGGGAAAGCACAAAAAAAACACGCACGCACGCACGCACACAAGCACACATACAATGTGCTTTTGAGAGCACAGAAGACATGTGAGCCAGGAAGTTTTTCCTTGAGTCAAGGTTTCCTTGATTGTTGAGATGTAACACACAGAGCAGCATGTAGCCATCACCTCCCAAGGTCGTAACCCATCATGACTTCATGACATCATGACGAGTGTTGGTTGGTCTTGCTGGTTGTGAAAGGAGCACGGTCGCGGTGGGGTGGGGTGGGGGTGGAGAATGAGCGACAGATGGGTCTTGTTGGCGATGCAAAGCCTGTCTTCAGACACTTCCAAAGGCTCCCTTTCTACAGCCCATTTGTTTAACAGATCTTGAAATGTGGCCAGACTGTAAATTAGCCTGCAGTCCAGGACATTTACATCATCTTTAATTTTTTTTTATTTCTCTGTCTCCTCATCGTTAAGGAGACGCTGACAAGCAGAGTGTCATGAAAAGGGAAAGAGTGCCCAGCTAACTGAAACACTGTTCTGTGTATCGTCGACGCTTGTAAGAATGGCTCTGGTGGAAGAGCCATTAAAGAATGTCGTTTCCTGTTTTTAATGATGTCACTTCCTGTTTTCCTGCTTTGTAAAAATATTCTGAAGTTAACCCACCTACTATAGACATTCTAGTTTCCAAAAGACATCAAAATTTGGCTCTGGTCTGGGCAACATCTTTATAGCTACTTCAGGTTCTGGGGTAAAAACCAAGGGCCTGGTCACCCGACATGTGTTTGCATGTGTTCTTAAAAAAAAAAAAAAAAAAAAAAGCCAGAAGACATGCAGTAGCGGGTAGCTGCATGTTGCTCTCTGGTGACGATATCTAGTGTAACCAGAAGACTTGAGTGTAAATAAAACACCCTGCATTGTTCCTGTCACATTTCTGCATTAACGTCCGTCTGGCTCCAGATAGACTGATTCCTCTCCACTACAATTAGTCACAGCCCGGCCAGGTCTTATTTGGTACGGTGAGCTAGGACTCCCCATCAGGCTGCAGCACCGTGTGGCGAGTGTGCGTGTACGAGGCGATCCTCATAATGAGGAATCCCTCGTTCCTTAATGTCTGGAGGTGTACTCAGTGTTTACCTCGGAAATGACATATCTAAATAGTGATATTTAAAACAAAAAAAAGTCATCTTTACAGAGAAATCTTTGTATTTAGAAGAAATTGACAGCAAGTTGGAGAGTGCAGAGAACGTCCTTAGCCCTGTCCAGTTCTTCAGCTCCCACCACAAGCTCACTAAATGCCAACAATGATGACTTGTGTGTTAGCATCCTCAGTGGACCTTGAATGTAAACCGGTGAATCGGGTTAGATGATAAGCTTTTATTTTATGCACGTGTAGGTAAGCTATTGAATGGGTGAGTAAAACTAGGATGTAAAAAATAGTGTTTAGGAATTCACCCCAGTTTAATTCTAAAACCAAGAGTTGAGTCTGTTCTTATCCGTAACAGACTGGCGTTGTCGTTTACATGCGTCTTCCATCTTTCTGAAGAGACTTTGTTCTGTCCATTGTGCACCGCAGGATATGGGATTAGCAGTCCTCAGTATGATTTGTACAGTAAGGTCAGCTGAGCCTTGCTCTCAATGAAGGGGCAGAAGCCTTGGATGGGGTCCAGTGGTAATTGACTTAGCCTTCCATGCTTCTGCAGGCTGGCTTGAATGTTTTGTGCTGCGATTTGTCTCTCGGTGCTTTAGGGCAGGCCAAAGCTCTGTTTACGCTGTGAGTTTGGCTCTGCATCGGCTGACGAGGCCCTGCGAGATGTAAACTTGCACAGCTGCTTAGCTAAACCGGCCCAGATCGTGAGCCGATCGTCCCGCAGAACCGAGCATGTGTTCTCTGGGAACACGTTAGCCGTAAAGAGAACACTACCTGTGGCGTTGTATGGCGTTTTCAGAAACTCTGAGACATGAGTTTCAGATGTCTTTGTTTGAGTTGCATGGTAAACGATTATTTCCTGTGGGAGGATTTTAATTTGTGTATGCAATCCTTCCAGGGAATGGCTCTCTGTAATGTTTTTGTCTCATCTTTTTTGGAAAAAAAATACTGTAAATACTTCCACAGACAAAAGTTGATTTTTTTTTTTTTTTTCCTTCTTTTTCTCCCTTGTATTCTTTGCTCTGGTGTATCATATCGTCTGGAGGATCAGGTTCTGGGAAGATTACCTATTATCCTGTCATCCTACACCTTGTACTGAATCGGGGGTGGGAGTAAGGAAGCTAGTCTTTTGACAATAACGTGGCGTGATTATATTCAGTGAATTTCCTTCGTGTTTGACACCCCCGTGGCACTGTGAGACTGCCTCACCACCCCACAATGATTTGCCTCGCATTGCATCCTTATATGAACTCTGAGGAGCAACGGCTGTCTAGCGCTGATGCCAGAACCCCCACCGAACCCCGCGGAGAAGCAGGCATCTGACATCTGATTTTGATCAGCCTAGGCAAAGTACGATGGGAACATGTTATTTTTAAAACTCTCTCTTCTGATCTCAAACTGGAGCTTAAGTAGGTTATTCATTTTGTGTATAATCTCCTTTGCCAGCAGAGGGCACAGTGGTTAAGGGATCAGAATGACAGTGTTGTTGTTTAAAATTCCTGCAGTACAGGAAGAAATGGTATCCAAAAAGTTGCTTGAAATGACTCTGGGGGTGAAACGAAATCCGAATGTAAAGTAACATTAGATCTCATATAAGCTCTGGAAGTTGTCTTGGGCAAGTAATGAGCAGAGAAACAGTTTGCCATTTTCAGGGATGGGTGTGGTGAATGGAGTGAAATGCCACCCCTTCTCTTCAAGATCTACGGTGATCCCACTGGGACTGCGTGGGACAAGATGTGGGCAAACCTTATGCAATCCTGTAATCTGACAGGTTCTCCTGGGAATGCCCCCTGCCCCCCCAAAAAAATTCAGATATAAAGATTGTGGGAAGAATAGGAAGTGGTAACCTCTTGCCGGACATCCAGCTTCAAAATCCTGCTACAGGTTTGGACACCTTTTAAAGCATTCTTTTCTGTATATTTATCAGCATTCAATTTATTTTTCATAAATATACATTTGTTTTATATTTTGTAACTGAAATGGCTGTACAGCTTGGATAAGTTGTGGAAATGATCAAAGCACATTATGAATGGTCATTTATTTTAGCAAAACCACAAACCAATTAGTGTTCCCCCCCGCCGGGATCTACATGTGTAGGGTCATAGTACACATTCAGGCTAAACAGGCTTCAAGCTATGCCATCTCTTGCTTGCCACAGTGAGAGGAAAGGAAATTGGGGAGGCTTTTTTTTCCCCTCCCCTTTGCAGCAGCATTGGTTCTGGGAGAAAACAGCTGTTATGGTTGTGTAACTGCGGTTACGTCACAAGGGCCCAGCTGTAATCATCCTTAAACTGGCTGCCTTCCGCTCAGTGTTGGTGGCCACTGACAGCTCCAGATGGGTACTAGCTGGGCATGTCAACCAGAGATGGATCACTCAGTCAGGCTTGGACTTGAAAACCTGCCTTCAAGTGTTTCTGTAACAAGTGCAATTGGTCAAAGTTGCATTTGCCAATTGATATAGAAAAATGCTAATGGTTTGTATGGGAGAGTGTTCACATATGCCCTGTACTACAAGACACCCTTCAGATGCACATCACCGTGTCTGAGCTGGAATCCCTCATCTGCAGCATCATCATGATCTTATCCTGTCACCCTTCATGTCTTTTTCTAAAACATGGTTGTTGACCTTTTAGGCTGCTGACAGTGATCTAAGAAATGACTCGGTTTTCTTCTCAACTGGCTGGTGAACCTGATATCACCTGTTAACCCTAGACCTCCGATTCTCTTAATGAGTTAAAAAGGCTTGGCATATTGTCTGGGGCCGACTTCAGTGACCTTTCAGCTTGTGTAATATGATGAGGATGATGGGGAGGTGCTGTGTGGAGCACTGCTGCCTCATGCTTCCTGGTGTCGGTGCTTTGAATCTTGCTCCTGCCCTGCAGGTGGAGTTTGCACGCTGCTCTTGCATTCTGTGCGTCTCCTCAAACATCCCACACGCAGTTAACTGGTGTGTTTAAATTGCCCATAGTACATGAGTGCCTGCACGTCCTGTGATTGGCTGGAATCCTGTCCACGTTGTTCTCCTGACTTGTGCACTTTGTCTCCAGAGAAAGGCTTCAGGCTTTCCATGGCCCTATATTGGATAAACAGCTGGAAGATGGATACTTAATACTGTAGAATAGAGTTTGGTAATATAGCTGGATGAGTATTGTAGTGTAGTATTGAATACTTTACACCACCTGCAGTGGTCAAGCTTGTTTGAAAGTCTAGTAGCCATGGTTTGAATTTGAGTTTATATCCTTTTGTGAAAGTTATGAAACTGTTTAGAAAATATGTGCGGGTTATAAAGGGCAAAGACAATGTAATGCCCCAGGAATCTCAGGGAAAAATGGACGCACCTGGGGGCCTCTGTCATGAACTTCAGAGTCCTATAAATGGACATGAAATGCCTGCCCATTGCAGCATGGCTCCGTTTTGTTGTACTGTTGAAATGCGCTACCTTATAGTGCTGAGGGGCTGGCAGGTCTCACACCGAAAGAATTCAGTTTGACTGCTAGGGCCCGACAGTCAAAGCCGGTTTCTCCTTGTGGCTGTTTGCCTGTGTTTCAGGACTCGGTCTCCAAACTGGCCCTGCCGCATGTAATCCATGAGTCAGAAGCCCTGCAGGGTTAACCCAGCCTGTACAGTAGTAGTCATCACCTCCATGACTACATCCGCCTTTAAATTCTCGCGCCCTGTTGGTAGTCTGTGTGTTCTGTTCACACTTCACTTAGCATGTTTGCTTCATAACCCAAGCACCACGACTGACCCATGAATGAGGTGTTTTTTTTTTTTTTTTAATCTCATGAGACAGTGGTAGAGGTAAAACAAAAAAAAAACCACAGCACCTTAATTCTATTTGGCTGTCGTCATGGTGATGCTGGTGTCAGTTCTGCTTAACCGGTCAGTCCGTCACATGCTCAGAAGAGCTGAAGACCTAGAAGCGGGCGGTGGACCACAGTTTTGTAGCTTCTGGGGTTTAATTATGAATTGTAGTTCAACTGATTTAAGGACTTTTAATGAGCTAAGAGCAGCAGTTGAAGGCCTCGTGGAGATGGTGGTCACATGACCTGTTACCTCCACCTCAGACTGAGATGAGGTTGTCTGAACTTGAGTTACACTATTCTGCTAAGGCAGGAATATAACTGAATGGAAACACACAGTTATCAGCTTCTATCCGGCTTGGCTGACAGCTGGAATGATCTGGAAGGCCTCTTTCTACTCGTTGCTGTCAGACAGGTTGTGCTCTTATGCTTAATACCTTGTTTAAAGCACAGTTTACCTACACCACTGAAGAAAGCCCTCTGTATGCCCGCTCCTCCCAAAGACTGGCTTTAAGATTGTGATGGCAGTTCCTCCCACAGACGGGTTCCAGGTCATGCTAGATGAGTGTCACTACGGTTTGTTTTTTGTTTACAGTCAAGGCCATTTTTGTCCAAACAGGCATGTGCCCACTGACCCGTGTTAGGACAGGGCATTATATAATCAGCTACTCTGACTGCTCCTGTTTCGTTTACTAGACAGGATGAGACGGTCGAACCCGCTGTTGTACCCTTCCACTTATTGCTTTCCACTAAGATGATCCAGGCTATAATTGATGTCTCGGTGTTTGCCAGGCATTAATTATGCACAGCCGGAGGAGAAACCCCCTCATTACGGTTTCCCGGTTTGGATGGAGCATCTCCAGCAAGCACCATGAGGTGTTTGATTTGCTAATGCCTACCGCCTTTTGATGTTTATTTCACAAGGAGGGGCTTCTCTTACCGCTTCTAAACGCACAGAGGAGCCAATGAGAATTAGCGTGTGTTCGAAGCCACGTGGTCACCGCGACGTTCCCCCCCGTAGACCCCTTGGCGTTCGCTCCGGACAGCTTCGATAGCTGCAAGGTGCTAATATAGAAACGGCCACAATATGTTTTAATATATTCTGTATATTTGCTCTCCTGGATAAAGAGCCATTGACAACTTCAAGTAGCCTATGAATGTGTAGCCTAATTCATTTTGTGCTTTAATTTTGAATCAGACTACTGTGCCTGATGTCCTTTACCTCTCTTGGCTGGCAGGTGGTTGACATACTGGCAATACTCGCGTGCTTCCACCGAAGGTGGAGTTTACATTCCCCTTTCTTTTAATATAGGAGGTGGAGGGACAGCTGGCCCCCTGTCCGAGCATGTCAGCTGTGCGTGGGTGCCCCCCTCCCCAGCCGGCCGTCTGGTGCACACAGACACCAGTGCCCCACTCACGGCTGCAGGAGCCAGCACAGCAGAAACACGATTTGCGAGATGCTGTCCTGTTCTTTGTTTTTATTTTATTTTTGTTTTCCCCGTCAGTTAATGTTGTGCGCGAAAGCCTGAACTACAATTGGACTTCTGAGGAAAACCTGGCTCAATGCTGTACTGTTTGGCAACAAAGTAGTGTGTGTGTGTGTGTGTGTGTGTGTGTGTGTGTGTGTGTGTGTGTGTGTGTGTTTTTTTGTTTTTTTTTTTTTATGATGGAAAGGCATCAATCTGTTTTCTTAAAAAAAAAAAAAAAAAAAAAAAAAAAAAGTTTGCTTCCAGTGGGGGGAGAACTTCAATTTATTTTTCACCATCTGTGGACATTCAGTTCTCATTTTAAGAAGTCCCGGTAACTTCCATTTCCATCTTTTCCTATGTGTGACCTCCAAAGTCAGTCTCTCATTGGCCTCAAGCCTCTAGCTGACTGGTTCAAACTGTCATCGCCATGACAACGTTGCCACTATTATTGGGACCTCAGAATTATCACGATTAGACATGCTTTAACATTGGCAACCTATTAGCTGAATGACCGTTTTTGTAAGACTAGTTTAAGAAATGTTTTAATTGCCGAAAACATTTTCAGTGCTATATATTTTCCTCTTGCAGTGCTTATGTGCTTAAATGTTTGTGCATTTATATTTAAAATGTGTAACTGTAAACTCGTTCCTGCTGTTATATTTGAAAACACAGGCGAGTCCATTTGATGTGGATCCTTGGTCATGTGACACTGAAAGCTGCCTGGAAAACGAGTGAGGTTACGAGATCCTTATATCGTTTTCGGAGGTCATCCGCATTTTATTACTGCTTCATTTGTTTCGCAGCCGGGCTTCAAGAACCGATACCAAACACAACCCCAACAACGTGTTTTTATTGTGTGTGTGTGTGTGTGTGTGTTTTTGGGGCTTTGAGGTGTTTAGTGACAATTCTTTAAAGTGCAAGCAGAGAGTAGCATTGAAGCTTGGACTCTCAAACCCGGAGTGAATAGGGTGTGTGTGTGTGTAATTTTAATCGGTATCCACTCTGTTCCATCACTCAGGCACTGCTATGGTTTTTAAATGGTTCCTTTTGTGGTGTCCATGCTACAGGAGTTTCTTTGTGTTTATTGATGAAGGCCACTCCGGCCTATTAATAGGTCCTTGCTTTATTGCTGACGCATACTCTTTCATGGCTGTGTTTTGTGTATTGGTGTGTTTTTTCCAGCTGCTACTTGCAATCTGTCATCTCCCTTTAAAGTGCAGTTATTGAGCCCGTGACCAAACTCACCGCGAGCCGCTGGTTTTTGATCGTGTGCTGCCCCGCCCACCAAACTAGGCTTGAGGACCAGTTTAATTGGGCGTTTTGCATCCACGCGACCATGTGGCGTGGTGTGCCGAGTAATGTTCCCTTACCGCACGGCCGTCTGTTGTAGCGGCTAGCAGATTTGTGAGGGTCTTGGGTGGACAATGGGCACCGTTAGGATGGTGTACCCACGGTGACCCTCTGTCTGTTTACATAGTTTAAACCTGTCATTTCTACAGAGAGGATATAGCATGAGCAACACACACAAAGAGAATATGGCCATGTTCAGCCTCACACCATGCTGTCACAATTCACTCGCGTTTTGTTTGTATTCTATACAAACAAAATGCATCTTTTTATTAATGAAGTCTGTGAACGTTTTTACCCCCCCCCCCCGGTACTGCAGGCCTTTGGAGACTGTGTTAATTCCTTTAAGACGTGCAAATTACAAGCATAATTAATTCAGAAATATGTTCATTAGGGTGCTGAAGGTGTCAAAAACATGACGTTCGTTTACAGACTTCCCGACGTAGGGCTGCTGTCACTGGGAAGATGGTGAAGGAGGACGTGCTGATGATGGGAGATGTGTAAATAAAAATGAGATGAAAGGACAGAATGTTCGAGTGGTCCTTTGCATTTTCCAGCCAAACCAAATTTCAGTGGGAGAGTCACAGCTGAACAAAGGATTTTACATCTGAAAGCATGTAGTCTTGATTTTCTCTGATCTCATTACCCTGTCATGACTTCATTGAAACTGGGCACCCGGCAGGAATGGGCGACACATGCCATCCAGTCAGCTGAAGTTTGCAGGTTTTTCTGGAAAACCACTAGGTGGCCTCATTTGGGGTGAGGCTCTACATCACAATGGTAGTATAATTCAATCCAAAACCAGGCCGTAGGAATGGCATCTTCCTGAAATGCTTTTTTGAGAGCACTAATCCTGCCTGTTTCTTCTCTTGGGAAGAAAACCCTTCTCTTTGGAAAAACCCAAAGCCATACTGAGGTCACACACTAGTTGACTGTTGGCTGAAGTGTGGTCCTAACACTTGTGTCTGCAGGAACATCAAATGGGCGTGCCCTTATCCACATGCTCCTGCCCCAAACCACGGAGGAAAACCAGTAGCCTGCAGTATCCTCTCCACTGACTGTCACCTAGACTCCGCTGGGAACTTCCTGTAAACAAAAATAGTATGACTGTGTCCAAAGTGTAAGACTGTAAGAATGTAGAATAACAATTCAATAATGGTTTTACCTGGCTCCTAGACATATTTGGGTATCCCTTTTACTGCCTGAATATAATGTCTGACTCCCAAAAGGGTCTAACAAATCGCATGCTTAAATTCGCAGTAGCAGAAACTGCATGCTGGCATCTCTGCTCAAAGTTTCACTGACGTTATTTTAATCCGGTACACTTCTTGCCAGTTTCTTGGCCTGGATATCTGGGATACTTCTAACAGTTTTCCTTTGTGTGATATATATATTTTTTTTTTCTTTTTTCAGTACGGTGATGAAAAGCAGACCCTGATAATAGCCACCCTAATGAGAACAACTAAAGCTCGGTTTTTGAAAAACGGACAGGATATTTGTTGGAACCCAACTTGACATGTTTGTTTATAATCCTTGTGTTTCACCATCGCTTACAATAACAGTCCACTGAGTCGTGTGGAAAAGAAGCCCGTGCTTTTCTAGTTGGACCCATTTCTCAGCCCTCTGGGGATTCAGGGTCAGAACAGACAGATGCACATTTTCTGACACCCCCCCTTCCTGTCAGAGAGCAATGAGAACTAATTAGAGCAACTGTACTGGAAGGGGGGAGCATGTATTTGTTAGCAGGCCATGGGTATACAGCCTGTAGGCCTCCAGCTAACTAACCAGGGTTTTCCCTGCCGACCACAAATACTGGCTCAGGTTATGGTGGACTTTTCAGCTTTCGCTGAGCTACATGTGCGATCCTCCTTTTCAAAAACCATTAATGGTGAAATAGGGTGCCGAAACACCCAGGGAGTTTAAGAAACTTGGAGGGCGCAGCGGTTAGGCGGTACATTCTCAAAAGTAGTGAGGGGGGAAAAAAAATCTGGTGATGGCAGCAGAGAGCTTCTTAACGGAAGGTTGCAGGTTCGAGTACTGGGATGAGGCTTGCCGTTGAGCAGCAGCCATGCTTGGCTATGCAGTTGGGCTATTTGTTCATCTTGTGGTTTATGGACGTCTGAAGACCGAGTCGGATGGTGGTGTTATTGTGCAGTTCTCTCTGTGTGACCCATTTGTGTAAATCCCACCACCACGTTCTGCTGCAGGACCCCCGGAGCAAGCACAAGTTCAAGATCCACACCTACGGCAGCCCGACCTTCTGTGACCACTGTGGATCGCTGCTCTACGGACTCATCCACCAAGGGATGAAGTGTGAACGTAAGTGAGACGTGTAGACCACTGCTAAAATACCCTGACCGTAAACTGAATGCAGGTGGGCTGTGAACCCCAGAGCAGCATTTTCAGTTTGATATCCTGATACACTGTGAGTCTCACTCTTTGACTGGAATTCTTTGAAAAGGAATTTGTCTGACTCCTGATGTATCTTTCAGCATCAGAGCTGATGTGCACAATATGTTGCTTCTGACCCATTTGAAATGTCACGGGAATCGTGGATATAAATAACTTGAATTAATAGTGGGGCATGGTTCAGGATTCAGACTGAGGTCCACCTTAAAGGAGGGTTATTGCTGTATAGCCTTTTCAGGTGCTTTTAAAAGGACCAGAAATAACCTAAGGTTCTGTAAAACTCTCATATACTCCAGAGTGCCAGTCAGCAGATTCCAGCATTTAGGAGTGGGCATGTAGGAAAACTCCAGCTCCCTCTGCCTGTCCATAAATAATTTATACCCATTTTAAGTAGTGGCTAAGTACAACTCAAAACACAATCATAAGTTGTGTAAGAGCCTTCGGTCATGTTTTGGGCATGGGGGGTGTACGCTTCTGGAGATCTGACATAACGTGACCTGTTACACAGCTCACGTAATGCTTTGCTCCTGTCCCCAGGGGTACTGTACGTAGTGTCACATGCATGCCAGGTGCCTGCCGGACGCACTTCATAATGCGGCACTGCTGTTTTCATAACAGCAGGCTGAAATCCCCAAAGCGTCTTTCAGGACATTTCTCCAGCCTGTGCAGATTAACAGCTCGTGTAGTTCTGATAAAATCATCCTTAAACAAAAAAACATCCAAGTAAGTCTGTTAATTAGGTAAATAAAAGACAAGAACAGAGAAAAGCCAGAAGCAGGCAACATCACAACCAGTGTCTGGAATGTACATGCCGTGGCTAAAACTCTTCACTCAGTGAATTGATTCGCTCAGTGCCTCGCCCTCTGACTCACTCAGTGCTCCTTGCTCTGACTCGTTCAGTCTACACCTTCCATGTCACCCGCACCTCTACCAGGTCCTGACTAAGAGAGAATTTTGGTGACTGTCTAGTTTGCTGACACCTCGGTTATCTTGGCGGACTCGGAGAGCCAGCAGCCGAGAGTCTGTCATCGAGGGCGATAGGTGCCAGGCTCGTTTCCCGTGGAGGCGGCTGCGCACAAGGTTTAGCTTCTGCCAGTTCAGCTGCTGTCCCGCTGTGCTCGGTTCACAGGGTCATTTTTAACTGCTCTCCTTCCAATGTGAAAAGTAAACCACAGATTTCAACTCCTCTTATTTTATTGAAGGGTGTTTGAGGAACCATGGCAGTGGATTGGTGATGACTACGGTCACTCCTTATTGTCCATTGTGGATTGGCTTTTAATGCATAAGTGTATGTACAGCCATCTAAAAGCACGGGCCAAGACTGAATAACTGAAAATTCTTCTTTCTCCCCGTGTCCTGTTCTTGCGTACACGCCCAGCCTGTGATATGAATGTGCACAAGCAGTGTGTGACCAACGTCCCCAGCCTGTGCGGGACAGATCACACGGAGCGTCGGGGCCGGCTCTTCCTCAAAGCGGAGGTCAGCGGCGACAAGCTCCACGTCACCGGTGGGTTCGGTCGTTCGTCGTAGGCCGCCGTGGCCGTCCTAGGGGGCATTTTGTGGGCACGGGGACCGCTCGGACAGCTGTAGGTTGTCATTGTCCTGCTGAATTGGTCACTGTTCTGAAGTGTGGAGAGAGATGGTATATGAGCCTCACACGCATTACTCTGAGTGTGGATCAAATCGACAACAGCGGGCAGCTGAGAAACAGATTCCTATGTTCCCAAGTGTGTGCGTGCGTGCGTGAGAGAGAGAGAGAGAGAGCAAATATAGGGTAAGGAAGCTTGTGTTCTTGACGAAAGCTTGGGGCATCATTCAGTGTGTGGAGCAGCCCTGTGTATACTCCCTAATGTTGAACACATTCATTAATCAGAGTAATCAGCTAACACAGAGCGTGCCCATTAATCAGAATACCCCCGGGGTCTAAGTCGAGCCCTCGTGGGACGCCTGCACTGATGCTCCCAAGGAAGGGTACTGCTTAGACTGCTTGCCATGATTACAAGTAATGTTTGATTCTGTTAATCAAGAATTCCGTCAAGTTGTGTCTATTAAGAGCTCAATCGGCAGAATGGGCGGCAGTGTGAATTGAAGGTTTTCCCTGGAATCCGCCCAGGGTGTCCCCTGCCCTGTGGCCCGTGCTTCCTGGCTTAGACTTCAGGCTCACCTCAGCACCATACTGCCGTGGCAATTACAGGCAGTTTCAGTCGACACTTTTTTTTTTTTTTCTTTTTTCAATTAAGGTGTGTCAGTGAGCCGGTGAAGGGTGGCAGACCACTCAGTCTACTTGTCATTTGGTGTTCCGTGGTGACTTTTACCTGCTGTCACAGCAACCACTCATTTTTAAACTGTCAGGCTGTGTTAAACTTGTGGATGTTGTCGGGATAAGTGATTGATAAATGAACTACCCAGTAGGATACTTCCTACTGGCTCATTTCTGTTGGCTAGAGAACTGATTGCAGCCTTAATTAAATGTGTCAGTCACGGTTTAACTTCTAAATGCTGCTGCCTTCAGCCGTCAGGTTTACACTGTGAATGGAGCTAATAAACTTTGAATGGTTGCCGAAAGGGTAAATTAAGTTTAACAGTCCTGGGCTGTGCATACATGCTTCTTTTGTAAGAATCATTTATTAATTAGCCAAGACTGTGCAGTATGTTAAAAGGAATAAAGAGATTTTAAGTCTACTGTACCTGTTGGCTGATGACCTGCAGTAAGGATCAGTAGTAATGTTAAAGCACTAGGTTAGTGTCACAGGGAGATTTCAGGCTGTGCTTCATAACCCACGGTCTTGCATAATTTTAATCTTCCCCATGTAAAATGTAATCGTACAGCTCTTTATGTTCCCTATGGAAAAGCATTTGGATTTGGGGGCAAAAAAAAAGTGCACAAAATACAGGGAATGACAGTGATTGACAAAGTGAGAAATATTGATAATGTTATATTGCCTTTCAAATTCAATGTCCTCAGGATAAATATGACCATCTCCATACAAGTACTTGTTGTTTTGGCCTCCATGTGGCTGTTTCCGGTCATGCAGGTAATTCTTCTCAAGTGACTTTGAAAGGCAGACTGTGATGTTTTGAGAACTAGACTTGTGTTGAATATGAGTTTGCTGTTTTTTTTTTTTAAAATAAATCTTGACTAGATAATGCTGGTCAGTGCAAAGGTTATTCAGTTAGTTTTGTGCTGTTGGTTCAATGAGTCATCGTTCTGTTCATTCAATGAGTGATTCATCATTCATTTCATGCACAGTCTTCCAGTTTCCATCTGAGATTCTCCCTCTTTTACATCCAACTGGTGTAATGATGTAAAACAGTCTGGTATGGTGTATATGATAATGTGTATGGTACATCATAGCATGTAAAACATGACGTAACGTAAGCAAATATCTAAGTTCTCATATATATATAATCAAATTTAGTATTATCAAGTTAAGTTTAATAAAACATAATTGACCCTCTTGAGTGAAAAATATCTTAGGGGTACGTATCACATGTAGGCAAAACAGTGCACTAAGCTGAATGAATCTTTCAGTTGAACAAATCGTGATTTCTCTCTCTCTCTCTCTCGGGAACCAAAATGAATTGGCTTAAACCAAGAAGAATGACTAGATCGAGAATATCAAAATCCTAACGCACGCATGAGGGACAGCTGATTGGTGCAGGGACTCACCGTAACCACCCACTTGGTGTGGGTGATTGACTGTGGTCAACAGCGGAGCGGCTGACTCAGCGGTGGTAATTGGCAAATTCCACTTGAGAAACAAACGAGTAATTTGCGGGCAGAGCACATGTGGGTAATTAGGAGAGCTGAATCTTCATGACCCCACTCCTCAGAGCACAAGGAGTACACACTTCTTGGGGGAAGAAGGGGTGCAAACAGGCGTCAAAAATATCAAACCTCCAAGGAAAATTAGTGGGTTTCAATTATTTAGTGCCCGTGAGAGATCGTCACGTTTCAGAAGCATAGATTTAAGTTTTTACAAATGGGGTGATATGTTAGCCATGTAATTTTATTTCATTTAAATTGTACCTTATGTGGATTTCAAATTGCATAACTGGGAGTATTAATTTAAGATGCCGCTGCTCGCCAAAGAGCTGTACTCTTAATTGTCTGCACAACCTTGCCGTGTTTATCATTTCGTTTTATCAGAAGTGCACGCAGGAAGCTGTGAATTAAGCTGCTTTGAATTCAGTGAAGACGGTCCAAAAACAAACTGCAGGTGGCAAAAATAGCCTCGTGTTTTTCCCCCCAGCCGCTAACCCGGAGAGATTTCCCCCTGAGTCCAGAAGAACTACTCCTGCAAAAAAATTAAATCATGACTGTTTAGCAATGGAAAGTTAAGCGATTCTTTGCTTCTCCACATTTTTTTTGCAGTGGGGGGGGACAAGATATTTCTTTGGTTTTTCTGATCTGCCTCTCATTCATTCTCTTGTCTCAGGCCATATCTTTGAAAACAGAGGGAGGGGCTCACTCAGGCCTTGTATCTAAGCAACAGTAGTGGGGAAAAGATCCTTGTTTTAGTTTCCCAGATGATACTGTTGGATGACATGGACAGTCGTGGGTTGGCAGGGGGGCTCCTCAGTTGCTATGGCAGGATCTAGAATGAGTCTGCAGCACCTGATTCCCACATGGCAACAACAAAAGACTGAACATACTGATCTGTATGATGCTAGATCTGAGATTTGATGTTGGGAGCTAAAAAGAATGGACCCTTGCATTAGCATCGCCTGTTCTGGTGAGGGGTGTTGTGATTCGTTAAGACGATTCAACACCATGCGCCGTACAGGTTCTCGAACAATGCAGCTGTACATCTGCGTAGCTGGGAAAGCTGTCTCCTGACTTAGAGCAGCGGGGGAGACTTCAAAATAATCCTGCCACTAGCCACAGCAAAGGAAAGGGGGTCCCTCTACTGGTTATGGCCATTATTACAAGTGAGGTGTGCCTTGCTAAGAATTTGGTTAAAAAGTGAAAACCTCATCATTCATGTCTATGGATGCTTCATGTGCTGCCTTTATATGCCACCAGCTCTGGGTTAAATGCCATTTTACTTGTACTTTTTGCAAGGATTGCAACAACTCACTCTGTTATATGCCTCCGTAAATACCCATTTTTTTTTTATTTTTTTTTTACATATCTGATTTTATAGATTTTTATTGTGTGTGTGTGTGTACATGTAGGGGGTATATATAAACTTATTATATATAACCATGTTGTTTGTGTTGCTAGGCTTTATAAGTAACGATATTAGTGTATGTTGAATGTACTTTTTCCTGCCCTAACCACGCATTAGAAACAAAGGCAAATGTCTGAAAAAAACTTTTTTTTTTTTATAACATTATCGGGTTTTACAAAAATATAATTGCCAACAGAGCATTTATAACAAATTACAAATGAAAAAACTTGAGTGTTTAAATTCATGTAACTGGGGTGTAATGTGTCTCTGTGCCTTCTTAATTAGCTTGGCCTCATATTGTCAGCTGCCAGAATTTTCAGACA